>JAHNEJ010002805.1:0-66082 GCA_022559845.1 Amorphophallus konjac | reverse complement strand
GCTGGTGTCGCCGCCCGATGCCGTTCCTCCGGAGATGACGTTGATGTGGACCCCTCGGGGGGCGTTGTCGATCTCTTCTGCGGCGTCTCGGTCTTCCTTGCGCCCGGTTGCAAATCGGGCCAGGTGCCCCTGACGGATGAGACGCTCGATCTCGTCTTGGAGCTGGTGGCAGTCGCCGGTGTGGTGCCCGTGGTCGTCGTGGAACAGGCAATGCCTGTCACGCTTGCGGTTCGTCGACCTCATCGGTTCGGGCTGGCGGAGGAGTCCTGAGTCTTTGATGTCTTCATAGATCTCGTAGACTGGTGCGGTTAATGGGGTGTACCGCTCATACTTCCACTTGCGCTCCTCCCGATCTCGCTTCTTTCCCGAGCCAGGATTTGGCTCGGAGACCCGCTTCTTGTCCCCCTCCCGACCCGAGCCGGTTGTGTCTCGGCAGGCGCTGAGTACTTCTTCGCACTCGGCGTGGCGCAGTGCCAGAGTCACTAGCTCGGCAAGGGTCGAGGGAGGGTGGAGGACTAGTTTGCGGCGGAGATTCTCGTCTCGGGTGCCCCCAGTCAGTGCGGTTGTGGCTGAGGCCACGTCTAGGCGGGGGATTCTGAGGGCTTCCGATTTAAATCGGTGGACATAAGCCCGGAGCCTTTCCCCTTGCGCCTGTTTGAGGGCCAGGAGCCCCGCCACTGACCTTGGGGGGGCGCTCCCGGCGAAGCTCTCCTTGAAGATTCGCCCGAATTGTCTGAAGTCTCGGATGGATCCAGGGGCGAGGGCCCGGAACCACGCTTGAGCGCCTTGGATCAGGGTGGCCGCGAAGGCTCGGCATTTGATAGGATCCGGCGTCCCGTGCAAAGTCACCAGAGCGTCGAAACTGTCGTAGTGGTCGGCTGGGTCGCCCTGGCCGTCGTGAAGCTTGAAGGTCGGTATGGAGGTTCTGGGAGATACCTCTGCCTTCAAGATGTATTCGGAGAAAGGGGATTTCTCCTCGTCCTCCGGGAAAGAGGTTTTTTGCAGGGCGCGAAGAGCACGCTCCTGCTCCGCGAACCGTCTTTCGAAATCCCGTAGCCGGAGAGATAGCTCCGGCTGCGGTCGTGCCGTGGGGCTGGGGGGAGCGTCGTGGCGATCCTCAGGAACGTCAGCGCCCGGGCGCGGAGGCCTCGCCCCCTGTTTCCCTTTTCTGGGCGTGGAGGAAGCCTCTTGCTCCGGGGGCGAAGCTTGCGAGGGTCCTTCAACGTTGTTGCGGATGAGCTGCTGGCCGCGGAGGGTGAAGCGGCCCCCGGCGGTATGCTGGGACGCGCTTCTGCGGGGGGGCTCCCTGACGGGGCGCGGGACCTTGCATCCCTTGCCGCCTGGGCACTTATGAGCTCCACGAGGACGTCAAGCTTTTCGTTGAGGGCCCGGAAGACTTCGACGCCACCGTTGGGGGGTACCCCTATTACCGCCGGCGGGGGCGGCGGTCTGTTGGTGGGGACACTGGTGTTGGAGGGAGGGTTCTGTGAGGCCCTAGAAGGGCCATCTCCTGCCGCTACCATGGCCTTACCCCTCTCGCCAGCGGATCTCCTCCCTGAGCTTCTTCTCACCATGCTGGCTCTTCGTGCGTTTCCCACAGACGGCGCCAGATGAAGAGGCGAAATCTCGCGCGGGATCCTGAGCGGGCTGTGGACCACCAGAAGATGAACTGCAAGACAGGGAAACGTATCAGAGGGCCCAGGGGGTTTCCCTGGGGTAAGACCCTCCGATGGTTAAGTCAGTAGAGCTGTGGTGGAAGCAATAATGGGGAGGAGAAAACTAGTGCGCGAGATTCCTCTCCACCAAAGGGGTGAAGCGGATTGTGCTCAGGAGCTTAGGTGTATGAGTGCCTTAATGGCCTTACCTTCCACCGGAGGGTATCCCTGGTTTAAATAGTACGCCGCCTTCAGGAGTCCTGCAAGCCGAGGGGTTTCCGGCGAGAGTTACGTCCTCAACGTGGGCTTTCATGGCCTTATCGTGGGAACGTTATCGCTTGTAGTCCCGCACCTTCTTGACTCCCCTGCCCGTTGTGGACTCCTTAACGGCTGCACAAACAGATAATAGCCGGTCTCGCCGAGCTTCTGGAATGCCAGCCCTGTCCGGGCGATGAGTATAGCTCGGCGAAGGAGGGGTCGGATGGGTCGGCGGGTGCCTGTCTCTCCCGGGCGGGAGAATGGCTTGGGCCGGACCCTCCTTGTGACATGTCCGTTACTCGGGCCCTCCGAGCCTAGGGGCCGCCGAGGAGAGTTGGTTCCTCGAGTGTTTGTTCATTGGGCTTTTCTTTCCTAAGTGGGCCTTGTGGGCCTGTCACTCAGGTGAGCTTGCCTCGTTGGACCCTGTAGAGTCTGGTTGGGCTGCTCTTTGAGTGGGCTGCAGAAATCCCCCTCTCCACCACTGATTGTATAAATGAAAAAGAAGTGTACAAGTGTAAGAAAGCTCCCAAAAAAAGAGATCTCTTGTGTGGCCAATTACCCTCCCACCAAAGTAAAAAGAGGTGAGTTAAGGGCATTCACATTACAATACAATTCCGCACATTCCCTCATTCTAGCATAAATGAAAGAAATAAGATAATCTTCCACTCTAGCTTCCTGTCTAAAAATCATGTTGTTTCTTCCACCCCAAAGGGACCAAAGAGTGGCATGCAAAATAAGCCACCAGACAACACGATCACCTCAGATGGGCCAAGATCCGCCTCACGACCTGATGAAGGACCGGATGTCCGTCGGATGGCCAAAGACACACCGGGCTTTGGAAGCCAATCCCTTCCACACAGTGTGTGCATACTGACAACCAACAAAGAGATGGTCGTCCTGTAGGCCACAAGCAGCAAGAGGGCTGAATATCCGAAAGGAAGCGCCTGAACCAATATCTAGTCGAAAGCCTCCCATGGGAAATCCTCCAAATAAGAATCTTCACCTTCAAAAGACTCTTCGGTCTCCAAATGTGGGGAATGAAAGCATGGCACAGGCCACCATCCGAGATGACAATATAAGTAAACCTCACAGAGAAATGCCCCTCCCTGTCCCACCTCCACAACCATGCATCCTCGCAGAGGGAGCGAGAGGCGAAATCTAAGAGGAAGGAAAGGAGGTCCTGAAGCCTCTCCAACTCGGTATTTGAGAGACCCCTCCTGAAAGTCGGCGCCCAAGTATCCCCTGAAAGGTGGGGGTCAAAGGCATGGTCGACGGACCGAAGAAGGTCTACCAAGATCGCGAACAAACTAGGAAAAGAATCCCTCTAAAGAGAAGTCACTACACCATCTGTCCTTCCAGAAAACGCACTGGTTGCCTTTTCCTAGACAGACATGGACCCCAGAGGAAAGGAGGTCCCTGCAAGAAAAGATGTCGCGCCAGATAGGAGATGTTTGGGCTGGAGGTGGAAACTCTAGATCCCAAACTCTCCTCCCAAAGTACATATGCCTGATGAGCTGCGCCCAGAGACCCTCATCTCCTGATCCCAACCTCCAAATCCACTTACTAAGAAGAGCCATGTTAAAGTTTCCTACCTTCTTGATGCAAATACCCCCTTGCTCCTTAGGAATAGCCACTTTCCCCCACGCAATGTCATGCCAACCCCTACACCCCCCACCACTGCCATACCAAAAAAATATGCCTTGAATAGATTCAATTTTCTTCACCATAGTCTTAGGAATACGGAACACAAAGAGAAAGTAGATAGGTTAGGGTGTTTGGTTGTTATTTTTTTCATCTCTTTTTTCTCAAACTAAAAAATAGGAATAGGGAATTCACTTAAACATATTTGGTAAGGTCTCCCCAATTTTTTAGGAAGTAATCTCATCACGTTATAACCTCCCCCGAAATAAAAACAAGTGCTGAGATTTTATTTTTTTTTAGATAACCACCGCCTTAAACATCATGAGCACCACCAACAACACCCACGCCACCAGCGTTGCCACCGCCACCAGCATCAACAACCACCACCCCCATCCCAGTAACTCTCGTTGATCCTCCAACTGCGATGGCACAACCACTAGAGCAGGAGGAGGTGGTGGAGGCAGGAGCAACAGTGGGGGAGGGGCCAGCAGCGGGAGCACCATCACCACCACAACCGCAACCACCACCCCGACCCCCCCTGCGCCGCATGCAAGTACCTGCGCCGCGTGTGCAACCCGGACTGCACACTAGCACCCTACTTCCCCGCCGACCACCAGCGCCAGTTCCACAACGTCCACTGCCTCTTCGGGGTCAACAACATCCTCAAGACCCTACGCGTCCTCGACCCCTCCCAGCCTGCCACCGCCATGGGCTCCATCATCTTCCAATCCAACGCCGAAGGCTAGGACCCCGCCGACGGCTGTTACCACATCATCCTCGAGCTCCAACACCAGATCGACCGCGATTCTGCCGAGCTCGAGCTCATCCTCCGCTCGCCATCTGCCACACTGAGGCGCAACAGCAGCTGCTTAAGGCAGCCCGCTTCCTCCGGGGCAGCAGCAACGCCCGCGAATAGGGCGTCATCGCTGTTTCGTCGGCTCGCCAGCCTCCGCCTCGACCACCATTGAAGCCTCCTACCAGCTGCCTATGCCGACGTCGCCCAAGTAAGCCACCACCCTACCTCTCTCTCTCTCTCACACACACACACTCGTTCTTCTATGGGCGCAAGGGAGCCTTCGACACTCCTGCCAGCTACCTACGCCGACGTCACCCAAGTAAGCCGCCACCATCTACACCATCGCTAGCCGCTGCCAGCACCACCCTACCTTTGGGCGTCTCTCTCTCTCTCTCTCTCTAGCCAACAAGGGGACGACGCAGAGGGGAAAGAGGAAGAGGGAGACGACAACGAGACAGGGGAGGGGGGTTGAAAAAAGTTCCCCCTCGTCTACCAAACAAATTTATCTAAAATTTAAACTTTATGACATATTTACCAAACAGAGTGTTACCTATTTTCATCAATTTTAAAAATTAGATTAAAAATTGTCATAACATAATTTTTTAGAAAAAAAATAGTTTTTTTAAAGTGCTCCCAAACATCCTATAAACTATCCAGCACTGACCTGCACAGTACCAGTCTACCCCCATACGATAGAAGCCTCACCTTCCAGTCCGCTAGTTTTGCCTCATATCTCTGAATAACAGGGGTCCAATCCACACACCTAAGAGCACATGGGGTAAGGGGGAGCCCCAGATAGGAAATGGAGAAAGTCCCTATCTGACAACCCGAGATCCGAGCAGACCTGTAAAGTATTTTGTCATCCATATTAACCCCAACAGCCACACTCTTGTTGAAATTCACTTTCAAGCCCGTAGTTTCCTCTGGCAGCTCCAACAAAGCCCTTGCCACATACATCTGCCTCTCATCCTCTGCTAGGAAAAAGAATAGTATCATCGGCATACTGTAAATGAGTAATCAAGAGATTACCTCTCCCAACCTGAAATCCTCTAATCAAACCAGCAACATCTACTCTCTTCCAAACCGTGCTCAGAACACCAACTACTAGTACAAAAAGGAGGGGGGAACATAGGATCTCTCTACCTGAGGCCCCTGCAAAGTGGAAGAAGGACGATGGCTTTTCATTAATAAGCACCGCAAATGAGGTACAAGAAATGCAAGCCCTGACCCACCGGATCCATGTGTCCCCAAAACCCATACTCTTCAGCACATCAAAAAGGCACGACCAGCTGACCCTATCATAGGCCTTTTCAAAAATCCAGCTTCAAGACCACCCATCTCCTCCTCTGCAACTTCATAACATACAAACACTCATGGGCCACCAAAAAATTATCATGAATATGACGTCCCTGATAAAAGTTCCCTGGAAATAGCTGACCATCTTGTCCATGACACCTACCAATCTCCTTGCCAACAAGTTAATAATGGTTTTATATGTTCCATTCAGCAAGCTGATAGGCCTGAATCATTGAAGACTTGTGCCCCATGCTTCTTGGGAATGAGAACAATGAGAGTTTTATTAATACCCCCCAAGGTGCTCTCCCCTCCTGAAATTCCACAATGGCAGCCAACAAATCCGCTTTAATAACATCCCAATAGTGCTGCAAGAACACCAAAGGGAGGCCATATGGCCCTGGAACTCTATCTCCTGCAAGGGAAAAAATTGCTTGTCTAACATCCTCCTCAATGAAGGCCTACGAGATAGCCAACCTCTCTTCTTGCAACAACTGTGGAAGAAGCACATCTACAATTCTCGATCTGAACCTGTCCTCCTCAGTAAAAAGCATGGAGCAATAATCCCTCGCCAGCTCTTTAATCTGCTCCTCGAAGAGACGGAGATGTCCCCCACCCGAATACAAGGGTGTTGACCCTCCTCCTGCCAGATGCAATGCATTGAAAGTAAGTTGTATTCATGTCTCCCTCCTTGATCCATCGGTCCCTCGATCTCTACCTCCAATAGATATCTTCTCTGGCTAGGATATCATCAAATTGAAGCCTTAGAGTGTCTCGCAACCTCCTATCATCTGCATCCAAAAGGCCAGCCTCCTCTAATCTATCCAGACCCTCAATTTGCTGAAGATTTTTGTCCTTGGCCGCCCTCCCGGGGAGGGTTTTGCCCTTCCCCCATGTCTTGAGAACCTCGACAGTGTGTCTTAATCTGGTGACGAGAGTAACCATAACAGAGTTGCCAAGAGCCTGAGCAACCCAAGCCTCTCTGACAGTGTCCAAGAACTCCTCCACCCTGAGCCAGTACCTCTCCAATCTGAGCATAGCCTTCCTCCCCTGTAGACGACTGGTCTTCAAAAGGATTGGCCTATGATCCGAAACCGATCTAGCCAACGGGAAAACCTGAGCATCCGGGAAATGATCCTCCCAATCCACATAAATAAGAAATCTATCCAGTCTTGAACAGGAAGCCTTCGCTCTCATGTTAGACCAGGTGAAGAAGTCATGTGCCATGCCAATATCAACTAAAGCCGCCTCCTCGATGAAGGTAGAGAAGTCTTCCATGTCCCCCAAAAGGGCAGCATCACCCGACCTCTCCCAAGGAGCTACCACAGCATTAAAGTCCCCTCCCACACACCAAGGCCTACCTGAGTGGAAGTGTAGGCTAATCAACTCCTCCCAAAGCAGCCGCTTCTCCTCTCTCCCCTGTGACCCATACACCCTGGTGAAGCCCCAAGCGAAGTCATCCTTCACCGAAATGAAATGAAGCGAGATGGTTCCACAGGATCATGATGCCCCTTGACGTTCCCTCAGACGGCGAAACAACTCCTCTGGAAAGCCTACCACCCCCTACCTCTCTCATAAGGCACTCCCCCTCCCCTTCACACTTGGTTTCTTGGATGCAAAAGATGTCGACCCCACATCTCCTCACTAACTCCTTGACCGCCCTGTTCTTCTCAACCCCTCCTAAACCTCTCACATTCCATGAGACAATGCTCATAGAGACAAAAATCAAACCCTCTCTTCCCCTACCCCTACCTCCTCACTCTCCCCCCTCTGTTGAGCCCTTTCCTCCTGAAGAATAGTCGCACATCACCTCTTACAAATATTGTTACATGCCCCTCTCATATCTTTCTCAGCCTCCGCCTCAAAGGAAATACCCACTTGATCAGCCATCGCCCTCGGTTGCTCCTCAATCACTTTTTGAGCCTTCACCATCATCTCCCGCACCTCCTCTCTAGACATGTGGTATTTCCTCTTCTGTTCTTCCCCATCAGTGATGAGTGCCACCAGACCCTCTGGACAGGCCGGCGGGATCAGGGCCACGTCTGCAAGAGCGCCGGCTTCCGTGAGCTACGCCTCGTCCGAGAAGCTCCGAGTCTCCAACCTGACGCCCTGAGACTACTGTCCTGAGAAGCCTGGAACAGCAGCAACAGGAGCCCCCTCCAGCGTGCTGCCCTGAATCTGACGCCATGAGTGGCACGGGATGGCAACATCCTGAGCCGTGGCTGACGCCGCAACCCCAGCAGGCACAGACGACCAGAGGGCCTCAGAGAGATGATGGGACGGGTCAGGGTTTTTGTTGGGGATAGAGTCAAACAATGGGCAAAATTTGCAATGTAGATTCACACAATTAGTCTTTTTTAGGTTTATTGGGGGGCTAGTGTGATCCATCTCCATGATGTGACCCCTATACAGGGATGTTTTGTAAGCAGACTGACCACACTCGTAAATCCCTTTCTTCTATTTTAATATATTCAGTGGTACCACTCACTTTCAAAAAAAAAGGTGTAATTACTAATGAGAACAACAATGACCTGGGAAGCCATTGATGATGACAATTGCATTGCAAAAGGAGACAATGGCAGTCGCGATGAGCTATGGCAGCCGTGGGGAAAGAAAACATTGAAACAAGGTTGATCAAAGATGACCAACAAGAAGCATGGTTTCTTGAAGCCATGATCTTACTTCCATCTTCCTCCCTTTCACTATGCACATAGTGATGCTGCCTCCTTTAGAAAAAGGAGAAAAGGGGGAACCTCCCAACACAGATGTTTCATGATATGGCTCCTATTAGGGGATGGGGTGGAGGGGAGAAAAGTTAATCCTTGATGAGGGAGTGGGCAAATCATTCCAAATATTTTGACAATCCCAGGCAATAATGAATAGCATCTTCCTCCCTTTCACTATGCACATGGTGATGCTGCCTCCTTTAGAAAAAGGAGAAAAGGGGGAACCTCCCAACACAGATGTTTCATGATATGGCTCCTATTAGGGGATGGGGTGGAGGGGAGAAAAGTTAATCCTTGATGAGGGAGTGGGCAAATCATTCCAAATATTTTGACAATCCCAGGCAATAATGAATAGTGGAATGGTCTAGTTTCTTGTGTTTCTTTTTCCTTTGAGTGGAGACACATTTCCCAAAGAATCACCCACTTCTTTTCCACAAAGGGGAAGGGGAAAAGGGATCCTCCCAATATACAGTAAATTTTAATTTGTCCTTAGGTGAACATAAAATCCTATAGTGGGAGTAAAATGGATGCAATTAAGCAAAGTGAACAGTGTTAAATCTTGATGACTGCCTCAAAGAGGTGGTCATCAGTTTTCCTTGTATTCATGTTGAATTCATAGGTATTGCTTGAACAGTTCTGTCAGAAGTTATATGCATGACTTTTCCCCCACATGCTTGTCATCCACATGCATCCATATATTGTGAGTTTTAGCTTCGCATCTGCGTGAACCTAAAGGTCTTCCCCTGTCCATGATCAGACTGCAATTTACGTTGTTTTTGCATTTGATCCTCTAACAATTTGCATGATGATTTGTCTAAGTGAATTTAATTAGGCAACATTTCTTCTTAAACCATGTTTTGCTTAATAAGCTAAGACACCAAAGTAGAGCTTTCATTAGGACTCCTTGTTTAAATGAAAAAAAAACAAAGAATTTGCATTAACAATGTATCACTCAAAAAGCCAACCTACTAACCTTTTATCTCAAAAATTTAACCACACCATTTCCTGCATTCTAAAGCATAAGATACCTCTAATGATCAAACACTAGTGTTTTTTTTTTAAGTGGGCAGTACCATTGGTTATATAAAAGAAAAAAAGAGTATACATGTATGGGGGAGTGCTCCCACACAACTCCCAAATACAAAAGGTAGCAGCCAACTGTCTACCTCGGGAGGAAAGAAAAAAAACACAATCCTAGCACCTGACCGCTATGCTGAAGCCCTACCCTAGCACAAAAGGACTCCGAAGGCCCACCCCCAAACAACGCCGATCCTCCACCCAAGCGGCACCCGAACAACAACAGAATGGGAGAGAAAGAGCCACCAAAATACACAATACAGCCCTCCTCACCCAGATCACTAAAGCACAAACCCTTCCTCGGCCTACTCCATCTCTCCTTTCCTACTCGAACCTTTAGCCTTCGCCCTCTTGGCTATATCCGCTAGCCATCTACGTTTGATCAAGCAGAGGGAGGACCTCAAGCCTTTATCCACTCCCTCTGCAGAAACACCAACCAGCCTAGCAGTCTCGCTCGCCTGAGTCTCCATATAGCTCTCCACCTTAACTAAAATATCTTTAACCTTCTTGCTGAGACTCCAGCCAGCCTCCCCTTAAATGGCATCGTCGACTCGCCCCATCTCCACGCTCGCCTGAACATTGTTCTATTCCTTGGGCGCCTCTTGTATTTGGGAAAAAACACTATTTATAAAAACGTGTCAATAATTTTTGCTATTTGGCCAAAGATAGAATTGATTGTCATCCATAACCTCGTTTCCCCTTTGTTGACACTGCTGGGTGAGACAGACCCATGTTTTGTGGTTGTCCACATGCTCACAGGATCAATCCAGCTAGTAGACACTTGTCACCCCCATACTCCCTAGGGTTATTGATTGACAATTCCACATCCACTACAACATAGGCCTTATGGCATGGTCATCCTTGAAGCGAAGTCTGGTTGAGCTCCTAGCAAGGCACGGATCTCTAGCCCAAAGGGCCAACGAGAGGGGGCAAAGACAACTTTTCTTATTACCAATGCACTGGCTATAAAAAGAGATATTAGAGCAATATAATACATTTTCAGGGAATGCAACTGGTCATAGGTTGCCGTCAATATGCCAATAGGTTGTTTGGGAACACTTTTTTATTTAACATTATTTTGTTCTAAATAACTTATACCACTTAATTTTTATTTTCATTTTAAAAGGAATGTAAAGTTGTTTGGCAGGTCTACAAAAACTTCAGAAACAAATACCACATCAGAGTGTGGGCTGCTGAGGGAGGCGGGAAATATGGGAGAGAGGGTTTTCCCTCCCCCATAGCAGTGGCAGCCTAACTGCCTCTATGTTATCAAAAGCGTGCCTAGGCAGTTTTTGAGGTGAGGCGGCCCCAAGCCGCCTCGCTTTCGCCTCAAATGCCTCACTCCCAAAAGGGCTGGCCCTAGGAGATCTTCATTGACTTACCCTATATATTTTCGCCTCAAATCTTGATTGTATGTATGTATTTTCGCCTCAAATCTTGATTGTTGTTAATTTTATTAAAAATATTGATTGTATGCATGTATTTTTTGTGATATTTAGACAAATATTTATATTTTTTGAATTGTACATATATTTTTTAATAAAATGCCTCAAATGCCTAGGCCATCGCCTAGACGTTTGAGGCATGAGACAACCCCTTAGTCGCCTCAGTCGTCTCACGCCTCTGACTACCATAGAACTGCCTAGGAAAGTGGGAAGGAAGCTCCCAACCCCACCCACCCACCGCGGCAGTAGATGCTCGAGGGAACTCCATGGTCAGTCCTCCACCAGCAGCAGTGGCGGCAGCAGGCAGCAACTGCTACTGATGGAGGGGTTTGCCCCCACACCCAACATAGCACTACTGCTGCTGCTGTGAATGGGAGGGAGGCAGGCCACCTCCCCCATCTGCAGGTGCACCTGTTGGAGGTTTTCCCCCATTTTTCTTTTTTTTTTTTCGAGGGGTGGGGGGTCAACCTCCCCGCATCCTCTGGAAGACTATTGACAGGCATGGTGGGACCAAACAAATCCCTCCCACTAGCAGCAGCCAGAGGAGGGAGCACCCCCCCCCCAAAAAAAAAACCCCAGCAGCAGTGGGGTTGACTGCTCAGGCGGCTGGGGGGAGCTATGTGCTTGGTGTTTCCAAACAAAGAAGAAACAACAGATTTGACTCTTCTTTTGGGGAGAGAAAAGATTATTGAAGAAGCTGCTCTCTCTTACAAAATTATGAGAGATACTGCCAAATATCATTTGTAAAGTTTCCTCTCTCATAGCTTTGAGAGAAAAACATGTGCACCCTCTTAAGACACTAATTTCTATAATAAGACAGGCAAACATAGAGTAATATACTTTGCACAGTGTGAATATCTTGAATAAAATAAACACTTACCTGAAGTAAAATTTTCAACCGTTCCAATGGAGCAACAGCGGTACGAGACCTACAAAAGAAACAAAAAGTACAATGTTGCATAAGTACACGATGCATATTTTTGAAATTAAAATGTTGTACATTCAACCGATGGATACAATATAAGAATGCAAGACAATAAGATAGAGTAAAAAGGATTCTCTCTCTACCTATCCTAGATAGAGAAGCTCTAGGGTCTCGAGGCCATGGCCCGACGGGGAGGGTGATCGCCGGAGCTAGCCCCCGGGGTGAATAGAGTTCCTCTCAAATGATGGGATCATCTCCGGCCAACCAGCCTCCGGGAGGCCTGCCGGTTTTGGAGGTGGGGTTCCCAATCCTCGGGCATTGCCTTCTAGCCGGGTTCCCACTTGTTTCAAGTGCGAGGGGAGAGGCCATATTCAAAGCTGCAAGGAAGGGGGTTCGCCTCTTGCAAGGGAACAAGGCAGCTTCGGGAGTCACCGGTCGTTCACAGAGGTGGTTAAGGCTAGGCCACAACCAAGGAAGCAAGAGTTCCGGAACAGGCTGTGTCTGGTGGCAGCCTGGAAGGTGTGCTTCAGACAGAGCTTCTGCACACCCAGACTAGCTGGATGAGGCACTGCCTCTGGGTGGCACCGGTGGATGGCTGGGTCGACAAATAGAAGGTCAGGAGCCTTCTAGAGTTGAACGCAAGTGGCCACTAGGAGGTCAGACAGGTGTCGACATTGGCCTTCCTCGCCATGGGGTAAGAGGAAGACGCGGTAGAGGTGTTGACCGACACAAGGTACTTAGCGGTAGGAAGAGCCCTTCTCCATCTCCAGTAATGGACAATGGCCAGGGGGGCCTTCCATAACCCTGAGATGCAAAGGGTCTGCGTCACCCTGGAGGGCGCACCCGTGATCCTCTACGACGAGGAAGGATTGTCCTTCTTAGTCCGACACTTTGGAAGAGTGGAGGATGGCAGTCTTCGCTCTGCCTCAATGGGGTAGCGGACAGCGGTGGAAGCAGTTGTTCAAGTGTTCAGCAAGGCAGAGGAACCGGCCATCATCACTGTAGTCATCGCTGGGGTGACCTTTGTCGTTCAGCTTTGGGCCATTAAGGTGTTGCAGGGAGTGCCACCACCAGGCATTGTTGGCAGTTTTGGCCGAAACTGATACGTTTCGGTCGAAACGTATCGGTTTCGGCCATAACCGATACGAAAAGGGCCCTTATTACTGTAGCAATCCGAAACTTAAGGGGGGTATCGATTTCGGGCGAAACCGATACTGGTTTCGACCCGAAACACGTGAACCCCTTTATGCTTTGCTGTCTCCCCCCCCCCCCCCGAAACCCCACTATCCAGCCACGGTTTCGGCCGAAACCCTCCCCCCTGCTGTCTGATGTCTCCCTGCCGCTGCTGTGGTGTTGCTGCTGCCGTGCTGGTGCTGCTGTGCTGCGGCTGCTGCTGGTGCTGAGCCTGCTGCTCTTGCTGTTGCTGCAGCAGCCAGGGCCCGACCAGCAGGTGCTGCTGTTAGCCTGTTACTCCCACCGCCGGCACCGCCCTACCGCCGGACTGCCCAGTGGCTGCTAGCCTGCTGTGCGCACTTGGGGTTGTAAGTATTTTTTTGTACCTTAATTTGTGCAACCCTAATTAGTTCAGATTTCAAAATAAACTTTAATTAGATACTTAAAATTAGATTCATTATTAATTAACCCCTAATTCATGTAAAAAATTTAGGGCTTTCGTCTAAATTCGGCTTTCTTAGCCACAATTGAAGGTTAGATAAGTTTCATTGACGAATTTGGGGTGCCTTCATGATGGGATTATATTTTTAGCAAGGGTAATTATGGCTTAATTAGTAATTAAGGCTTAATTAGTTCATACAAATGGGGCTTTTGTCTAATTCGAGTTTCTTAGTCACAATTGAAGGTTAATTAAGTTTCATTGATGAATTGGGGTGGGATCATGCTGGGATTATATTTTTATGAAGGGTAATTAGGGCTTAATTAGTATTAAGGCTTAATTAGTTCAAAAAATTTGGGGCTTTTGTCTAATTCGAGTCTCCTAGCTACAATTGAAGGTTAATTAAGTTTGATTGATGAATTTGGGGTGGGATCATGCTGGGATGTCATTTTTATGAAGGGTCATTAAGGATTAGTTGGTAATTAGGGCTTAATTACCTCATAAAAATTGGGGTTTCGTCTAATTCGGTTTTATTAGCCACAATTGAAGCTCAATTAAGCTTCATTGACGAAATTGGGGTGGGATCATGCTGGGTTTTTTTTTATGAAGGGTGATTAAGGGTTATTTGGTAATTAAGCCCTTAATTAGTCTATCAAAATTGGGGCTTTCGTCTAATTCGACTTTATTACCCACAAATGCAGCTCAATTAAGCTTCATTCAATAATTTGGAGGTCTATCATGCTTGATTAGCCTTTTTTTCATCGTACTTACTAGAGATTATCTTCGACTGTCTTAATGCAGCATCATGCCTAGACGTCAGCAAACACAGGAGCAGCAAGGGCAGGAGGATCCGGGGTGGCCCCACATGTCCTTAGTTGATGCTAAGAGAAGAAAGGTGAAATACAATTACTGTGGTAGGGAGATATATGGCGGAATTACCATAGGAAAGCAACATTTGGCAGGGGTAAGAGGAGAGGTGAGAATGTGACAACTGTCCCCGAGAGGTGCGAGAAGAGATGCGCCAGTGCCTTCTGAGGAAAAGGGAGAGGGTGCAACAAAGGGCTGAGGATGAAGCTGAAATTGCTGAGGAGATTTCTGGCAGAAGGGTTAGGAGGGATGATGATGAGGAAGGCACTGAGGATTCTGATCCAGAGCTGACTGAAGCAAGGGAGCGTGAACAAGCCGCTCGAAGGAAAGGGAAGGGACCATGGGTTCAGGGACCTATGAGAGTACAGCTGCACGACGTCCTGACGTTGGTGCTGCCCCACATACGCAGGGAACAGGTCCCATGGACAGCTATCTGCACAGAAGGCCCCAAGCTACACAACCTAAAATCAAGCAAGCATTGAGAGGGGTCAAAAAATCAGCAGAAGTCGCAGGGCATGCATTTAAATCTATCTGCAAATGATTTTTTCATGCAGGTGTCCCTGCACATGCAGCTTCAAGTGAATATTTCCAACCTATGATAGATGCCATAGCAGATGCTGGCCCTGGCTTGAAGGCCCCCTCACGTCGAGACATATACGGGCGTGGCCTTGAGGGAGAGGTTGAGGAGCTCCATGATTGGGTTGAAAGCTTCAAGCATATATGGGTGGAGAGAGGATGCACCATCATGTGTGATGGTTGGACTGGTACCACGAAGAAGTCCATGATAAACTTTTTGGTCTATTGCATCGAAGGTACAGTGTTTGTGAAATCAGTTGATGCATCAGATTATGAAAAGAATGCAAATTATTTGTTTCATTTGATGGATGGCATGGTAGAACAAATTGGAGAGGAGAATGTTGTGCAGGTGGTGACTGATAATGAAGCCAGTTACAAGGCTGCAGGGAAGAAATTGATGCAGAAGCGCAGTCATTTATATTGGCTCCCATGTGCAGCACATTGTCTGGATCTGATGCTTGAAGACATAGGGAAGGAAAAGCATGTGAAGAAGACAATTGACAAGGCACAAAAAGTCACACAGTATATCTATGGCCATCTAGGATACTAAATATGTTCAGGGCGCATGCCAGTGGAGGGCGAGATATCATCCGTGCAGGCCCAACCAGATTTGCTTCCAATTTTATTTCTTTGGAGTCTTTGCACAGGTATAAGATTGATCTCAATTCTTGATACTTTATCCTTACTGATATGTAACAGTTGATGCAGCTTCAAATTTCATTTATCTGCACAGGTACAAGAATGAGCTGAAAGCTTTCATGTACCACAATGCCTGCGGGACTACATCGACAAGGGCACAGTTGATGCACAGATGGATTATCTGGATGTCTGCCACGTCGTGGACGACAACAAATTCTGGGACAGGGTGTCACGGTACTTGAAAGTAGTCACACCCCTCGTGAAGGTCCTAAGAATGGTGGATGGCGATGAGAAGAATGATATGGGCTATCTGTACGAGGCCATGGACCGTGCCAAATTGGAGTTGCAGCATTCCCTTCCCAGACATTATGCAAAATGGTGGAAAATTATTGACCAGAGATGGGACAACACATTACACCACGACTTGCATGCAGCTGGTGAGTGATTAATTGTACTGAAATTGGGGTAATGCCTTTATGTTATTTTATAAATTTCATTTAGTTAATTATACACAAATGCAGGTTATTTCCTCAACCCTCGATTTATGTACGGTGCCGATGCACATGTTGATGGCGAGGTGCTTCAAGGGACTTTAAAAGTCATTGGTCGTTTATCGAGGAATCCAGAAAAGAGACTAGAGGCCGAAGTAGAGGTTCGCCTTTATTTGATACTTTCAATAACATGTATAGAATTTATTTAAGTAGTTATGTTAATGTATTACTTTATGTTTGTAGATGAACCATTACAGAATGAGGACTGGGACATATGCTGACTCCCAATTGCAATACGCTGTGGGAAGAGTGAGCCCAGGTATATTTTATTTTTTGGATTTCTTAACCTGATGAATATATATTTCTACAACTAAAATGCATTTGTTTATGGTTGGTGGAACAGCTGACTGGTGGATAATGGTGAACAACCGAGATGTGGGCAGCAATGCATTGGCTTTCATTGCAGTTAGGGTGCTCAGTCAAACAACATCGGCAAGCCAATGTGAAAGAAATTGGAGCACGTTCAGCCTTATACACTCGAAGGTTCGCAATCGGCTAAAGGCTGAACGGTTAGAGAAATTAGTGTACTGCCACTACAATATGAGGTTGAGAATAAAGAATATGAGGTTGAGACAACAGCTGCGAGACAAACGCGCCGCCGGGGATGCCGCCGCAGAAATTGATGTGGATGCCTTATTTGATGATGAGAATCCGTTGCAGTCTTGGGTGGAGACACGAGAGCAGGTTGATGAGCCTGTTTTTGATGATGATGATAGAAGATGGGCAGAGGGCATACTAGATGAAGATGAGCCAAGAGATCCCGAATTAAGAAGAAAATCAAAGAGGGCCAGAGATACTCATGCCCACATGTCTAGGGTTGTTGAGGACACTGAGGAGCAGCATGATTTTCAGCCAGCTAGACACTCCGACTCAGATAGCAGGCCAGTCACTCCTAGAATGGGCAAGGCACCTACATCCTTAAGAAGAAGTACATCAGTGCATGGGCAAACTGAGAGAACAAATGTTGCTGCTCGAGAGGACCCGGCAATTGAGCAGTTGAAGCAGATTTATTTGAGGCACACGCCAAGGGGAACATGATTCATGTCAAGGGTGCAAGAAGAAAGCACACCGGCACAGGAAAAAGCATCCCCAAAGGCCAAAAGGCGACTGGAGACTGCAGGTTTCGTGATCCTTTGATTTTTTGTTTTTGAAAGTAACTTAAATTCTTATTATCAGTTCGAATCAGAAAAGGTTTTGGTAGGAGATAAATTCTATATTTTCGTATGTGCCAGGTGCTACAGGTGCTACTACTGGCGGTGGGGATGCTGGTGGTCCTTCCTCCTTCCACGCAGACACAGGCAGAGGATACAGTCAGGGTGAGGGAGGACATGAGTCACAGAGTCAATATGGGCATCCATCAGGTTATGGAGGTGGCCAACAGGAGGCAGCGATTTATGGGTCGTGGGGTTATGAACCATCATTCAACTTCCATCCGGCCAGTTCCTCTTCTCTTCCTCAAGATTCTTATGATGATACTGGATTCGGCTCAAGTCAACCAAACACTCCAAGAGGGATCCAAAGAGGGATGCAGGACTTGGCTACCTCATTGTTTGGTTATAGTGAATATAGACCATACATGCAACCTGGTTATGGGTATCAACATCAAGGGCCAGACGATGAGGGAGAAGGTTCTTCTAGTAATTATTATCCATATTAGGTAAGAATCAATGAATTTTTGTAACATTTATTTTGTCTAATTTGGTTTATTGTACTGCTTGTATTAATGTACAATGGAATATTACTTTAACTTTCACATGTTCAATGTTTGAAGTTCAATGCGTAGTTGTCTACTTCAAGGTTATTGCACTAACTTATATAGTCAAATGCATGTGTAATGATTTTTATGATTTTAAGTGATTATTTATATTTTTATGAATTTTTTCAGATTTTTTAGAATTAATTTGATTTTTTTTAACCTTTTATCTGGTTTCGGCCGAAACTGAAACCCGGATACCGAGTCGTATCGGCTTTCCGGACCCGGCCGAACACGCCGAAACCGAGTTTGCCATCCTTGCCACCAGGTTTAAGCCAGCACAGCCCACATCAGGAGGTTGAAGGCGGACAGCGGTGGAAGCAGTTGTTCAAGTGTTCAGTAAGGCAGAGGTACCGGCCATCATCACTGTAGTCATCGTTGGGGTGACCTTCGCCATTCGGCTTTGGGTCATTGAGGTGTTGCAGGGAGCGCCACCACCAGGTTTAGGGCAGCACAGTCCACATCAGGAGGTTAAAGACGACCGGTCACAGCAAGGGCTACATGGCAGAGCGATGGTGGGCGATTCAAATTAAAATTGCGTTGCTTCGTCTCTCGGGCCGGGTGAGCCTCATGGGCCGGTTGCCAGCTGGGGTCGGGGGGAGTAACCGGGCCGACGCTAATGAACCCTCGCCCTATCAGCCCATGTAAAGACCCAGACCCTTACATGTTTGCTTGTGACTTACCTGAGTCCAGGTGTCACGGGCTAAACAGGTTCGACGGACCTGATTTCAGTCATCTCCTTTGACTGGTTGCTGTTCGTGAGGCCAGTCAGACGGTTCGCCAGCATCCGATAGAGGGATCTTCCGAGGGGCGCCCAGCTCCGACGAGCATCGGCGAGAGGCAACGGCACCCTACCAGTGACTAGCCGACAGCTCACCATCAATAGGGCAGCGAATGTTCACAGTCTTCTAGGGGGGCAGTGCAGGTGGATTGTGACAGAGCAATCTTCTTATGGAGGCTCACCAACGGCGGGCAACGGGAAGCTGTACCGGCATCCAGTCGGTGACCGTCCACCGGCCTCCCAACAGATGCTTGTCGTCTATTCACGGCCAACCCAGCCACCTATAAAGTGGCTGATCCTTAAGGAGATCCCAGTTGCTAGTCATCCGGTCCTGAAAGAGATTGAGAGGCGACGGTTGCTGCCTCGATGGAAGCCCTATGGCAAGGGTGATCTGGGATCCAGGTCCGGCAGCGACCATGAGGTTGACCTGCATGCTTTGCTGGTGAGGGCAACTCCTATCGCCTTGCAGGACAGACTCGCTTTGCTCGTAAAGAGAGTCTCATGCAGAGACCACAGAGGGGGACCTCGGGGAGACGTGTCCGGCAACACTAGGTGACCTTGCAGCCCTTTTCCAAGAACTGATCTAGGATCAACTGATCAAGAGCTATCAGTGGCTCCACTGGAGGACTGTTCAACTGCGGTTGAGGAGGCATTCCCGCAAGTGGAGATGGGGCAGCAATATGAGGAGAGCAGGGAGGAGACTTACGGGTTGGGTAAGAAGGAAGTCAAGGATATGGTGACTGTGGTGGAGAGATGGAATGAGGAGCATACGAGGGAGCTAGTTGAGAAGATCGAGGTTTCTTTCGCCAACATGGAGAAAGAGATCAAGGGGCTTTTTATGAAAGTTCAAAATAGGTGAGGGGGTGATAAAGTGCAGGCGGGTGAGTGAGGGTAGAATTGTATCTAGTCCCAATGAAGATTGTCTCGCGGAACATGAGGGGGATTCGGGGGAGAGAAAAGAGGAGAGCAGTGAAGGACCTTGCCAAGATATGTAAGGTCGATATTCTCTGTCTCCAAGAAATGAAGTGTGAGGGAAATGGTGAGGACATTACGAGGGAGATTAGGGGCACTAGACAATTGAGAGGGGTGGCCTCTCTGGCAGAAGAAAGAGCGGGGGGTATTATGGTGACGTGGAATGAGTTCGAAGTGGAGGAGTTCAAATATATTGGTAGGGGGGTTAGATCCCTCTCTTTCTGCAACATCAAGGACGGCTTCAGATGGGACTTTTCAAGGGTCTATGGACCTCAGAACAAGGAGGACGAGAAAGCATTGTAGGATGAGCTCCTAGCTCACCATGCCAATTCCGGGCCCCATTGTGTGTTGGAGGAGATTTCAATGTAGTCCTCTCGACACAAGAGAGACCAAGTGGCTTTGTTCCTTAAGAAAAGTTTCAAGATTTCCAAGAATTTGTGCATATAGCGGCCTTGATTGATGTGTATGCCTCCAATGCTCAATTCACCTGGTCCAACCTAAGAGTTGATCCAACGCTGTCCAAATTTGATAGGTTCTTTATCTTTGTGAATTGGGAAGATCATTTCTCTCACATGAAGGCTATGACACTAACCATGTCTATCTCTGGTCACAAGCCTATTTTGCTCCAGGAGGGTGAGGCAGAGGCAGTTCAGGATAGAGAGATATGGTTCAAAGAGGAAGGCTTTATGGACACTATCAACATGGAGTGGGGAAGGAAGAGGCAGGAGCCTTCTACCATGGCCAGCATGGTGGAAGAAGTTGAAGCACTTAGCCAAGAAACTGACTAAGTGGGAAGCAAGCAAGACCCTCCCCGACAAGGCAGCGAAGGATGGGATCCTACTTTAACTAGAGAGTCTAGATGCTCTGGAAGAGGTAGGCCTACTGGATGAGCCAGATAGAAGTTAGCGAGACAAGATAAGGGTAGAGATTGATGAGATCCTCCTTAAAGAGGAGATCAACTAGAAGTAAGGAGCCAGGGAAAAATGACTCAAAGAGGGAGATAGGAACGCATCCTACTTTCAGTAAGATAGTATCAGGGAGAAAGCGGGTGAACTTCATCAAATGCATCAAAAAGAGAAACTAGGTGCTCACCACATCCGAAGACATCAGAAGACATGCCAGCCACTTCTATTCCCAACTATTCACTGAGGAGGTGCCAACTAGACCTTCCATCACAAAGGCCTCCGACTGCGAGTGTCAAATGGGGAGAGACAAACTCTTTCCCGACCTATTGAAGAAGAGGAAGTAAAGAAGGTTATATTCTCTCTTACAGGTGATAAAGCGCTAGGGCCGGACGACTTTCCCATGGCCTTCTTCCAACACTGTTGGGATATCATTAAAGTAGATCTTCTCCAAACTATGAGGGAATTCCAAGAAGGGAGGGCTCACTTGAGAGGAATCAACCATACCTTGATTGTTCTCATCCTTAAGAAGCAAGGTGTTGATAGCTTCAAAGACTATAGGCCCATGAGCTTGCAAAATGGGACCTACAAAATAATTACAAGGCTTCTGGCAACAAGACTAGACAGTGTTGCGTAGGGTTGTTAGTGGTTACCAAGGTGCCTTCATCAAAGGGCACATCATCCAAGAGAATTTTGTGGTTGCTCATGAATGTTTGCATACAATTAAAGCACAAAGAAAGAGGGGGCTGGTACTCAAGCTTGACTTTTAAAAAAGCATATAACAGGGTTAGCTAGAAGTGTCTGCTACAGGTTCTCAACAGAATGGGCTTTGATGATAAGTGGATTGGATGGATTAGGGCATGCACTCACTCAGCTACATTTGTTGTCTTCATTAATGGAGTACCCACACCCTACTTCCACAGTGGCAGAGGTTTGAGGCAAGGTGAACCCATGTCCCCTCTTTTGTTTGTCCTATGGCGCAGATTATGAACAGGATGTGGTTGAGAGCTCAGGCTCACGATATTATGAGGGTTTTCCAGGTTGCTCCACATGGTCTATATATATCTCACCTACAGTATACCGATGATACTATTCCTTCTTTGACAGAAGGCGAGGGGCAGCTCTACAACATAAGAATGATGTTGGAACTATTACAAGAAGTCAATGGACTCAAAGTCGACCTCAATAAGAACCAAATGATTGGAGTGAATTTGGAACAGGGAGTCATCAGGAGAGGCGGCAACTGTCATAGGTTGTCAGGTTGGCCAGTTTCTTATTACCTATTTGGGTCTGCCCTTGACCCATAAGGTTTTACAGCGTAAGGATTGGCAACCTGTGGTGTAGAGATTCAAGTCTAGGCTAGCTAGGTGGAAGGCAAAACTTCTCTCCTACAGAGGCCGGTTGGTACTGTGTAAATCTGCTTTACATATCTTGCCTATTTCCTACCTCTCCACTTTCCAGATCCCTATCTCTATTGCTAGGCAGCTGCAATCCATTTAAGCAAGGTTCTTTTGACATGGGAGTGGAACGAGAGATAGAAGATGGTATGACATCGCTTGGGGAAGATCATGCAAGAGCAAGGAGGTGGGCGGATTGGGCTTAAAGAATATCAGGATTTCAATCTGACATTATGGAGCAAGTGGCTTTGGAAGTGCGACATATAGCACGAGGGGATTTGGAGCATGGTTATCAGGTAAAAGTATTATGAGTAAGGATTTGGGATTTGTCGTCTTCACCTCAGCGGGACATATCCCATGTCTGGCGGGTTATTATAGAGCACTGATGTCATCAGGACAGGTGTTAGAGGCTAGAGGATGGACAACAATGCCGCTTCTAGAAGTATAGGTGGTGTACCTCTATCCCATACTTTATGGGATTGCAGTGGAGTTGCTTGGCAATGGTGAATTAGTTATTTGATAGGCAGTCAAGGGGCACTTGGAGCCCTGCTTTCAAAAGGCACCTGCAGGATGAGGAGATAGACCGGCTTGAGAGTATGCTTCAAGTTCTCCAACAACACAGACCAGATGAGAGCAAGACAAATGAGTGGTCATGGAGATGGGACAAGGTGGGGCATTTCTTGCTCAAGTCGGTGTATCAGGTGGTGGATGATAGTGGGTCGAGGCATCCCTTGCATAAAGAAGTATGGAAACCTAGAAGCCCCTTGAAGGTGAAGGTTCTGTTGTGGAGGATCTCACGTGAAAGGTTTCCTACTCAGGATAGACTTGTTACATTCTTGCACGGTATACAGACGCGGTGTTGCTTGTGTGGGACAGAGGAGGAGAGCTTAGATCATCTCATCATTGACTTCCACTTCTCGCCGGATGTGTGGAGACATATCTTAGCTAGAATACAATGTGGCATGCAGCCCAGGCAGACGGTTCAGCAACTCCTGAAAGACTAGCATAGGTACTGACCACTTAAAGGTGATAAGAGGATATGGTGACTCATACTACATGCTACCCTCTGGGCCCTATGGGGCGAAAGGAACAAGAGAATTTTCAAGAACGAGGCTACCATCCCAGAGAGAGTAGGGGATTTTGTAATTGATAGGGTGAGAGAGTGGGTTGTTCTCTTATGTAATGCAAACACGCACAACTATGTGCTTTTAGCCTTTTGGGGGGTTAGAGAGGAACACACCTTGTGGGAAGGTCCCTCTTCCTTTGGTATAGGGGTGTAAAGGGATGTCTTGTGAGCTCACAGTCTATACTTGTAAATCCCACTTTATTTCCTTTCATTTATATATATAGTGGTACCAAACACTTTCAAAAAAAGATAGACATGCGAAAAGGGAGAGGCGTCAAAAGAAATCAGTCTTAAAACTCTTTCACATTTGATTGGTGATATTGTTCTCTCTTCCATTGGTATACATATCTTCACTCCATCACTAGAATGACCTATTAAAGATTATAACACCTACATGTTTTCTTGAAATATGTGGTACTTCAGAATAATAAAAGTACGTAATTTCAAAATAGCTATTTCCAAGATTCTTTAATTGACCCCTAACCTTAACGTTTTAAGTACCCACTGAAAAGAAAAGGAAAAAAAGATTCTTTGATTGACTTTGCACATAATGAGGAAAAAGTCTGCATATTATAATAGCCAATAGCTATCTTGATTGCAGCACGGTCTGGCCTATGAATGAATTAAAATATTTCAACCAGTATTCAACTTAATAGTATACGTTGGTAAGAGAACATTCAGTAGTTTACTGGGTTTGGACTTTGATGCAGTTACACACACAAATAGCTCTAACAGAACGGGCAGTATTAATTAAACCATAAAGCTTTTATGCTTCAACTGTTTTGCATTTTCAGGGTCAAATTTGAACTATGGCATGAAAACATGACATCGGAGTTGAATGCAGCCAACTCATTCAAAATTCTTTTGATGTTTTAAGATAGACAGTACGACATATTATAAAAGAAAAAGACAAAAATTTACAAGGAGGGAGTGCTCCCACAAAACTCCCATGTACAAAAAGATGGCAGGATGCACAGTGCCCCTGGAGCAAAGAAAAAAGAAAAGAATTACAAAATATATGGCCACCAACCCCCCCCCCCAAAAAAAAAACAAAATAAAGAATGCCAAGGCCAAACATACAGCCAAACAATCTACTCCGCCTTGTCTTGAGACCCACCCATACCATAAACCTCCCCATAACAAATGCCAACACGGCTACAGAATGTGTTGGAGGTATCAATCAATTCCTCGTCCCCAAAACAAAGGTCTTTGAACTGTTCTCCACCCTCCCGAGGTCCCAAACTCTCATCATTATGTTACATCACATATTCACCCTCCCCCCCCCTCCATTAACAGTGTAGATCACCCTCCTCCCATACTTTAAGCTCAGCCCCTCTCCTACTCGGCTACTCCTAGCTCTCTGCCGATTCCTTCCTTTCCTCTTCCCTCTCCACATCCCCTCTTCTATTGGTTCTTCATGCCTTACCTTCCTAACTATATCCACTTGCCATCTTCTCTGAATTTTGCAAAAGACAGACCTCACATCCTTATCAACACTTATAGTGGACAGATCAGACTAGCCATCTCTTTGGCATGCTCCCCCATGAAATTCTCAACCCTAGCTAAGATCTCCTTCACTTCCTCTTTGCCAAGACTCGCTTCTCCTTCTCCATTCAAACACCCCTCCTCCTGAGATGATTCTACAACAATTGCCACCTTCGACAATAGGCCCCCCTTAGGCTGAGCATGAGGAAGTTGCGCTAATGGGGGATCCTCTTCCTCTGGTACAAAAGGCGAGGGAGGCAATGCCAGATAATGCTACTGGCCACCACCCCCACTAGAAGATTCCCCGATCTCCTGATGGCCTATCTCATACCAATTTGGTGGATCCTCCGGCAATACCTCATCTCTGAAGGTCTCTCCGTCGAATGCCTCTTCTGGATGGCCTAACGCATCCCCCGCTTCTATCCCCAGAAGAGCCTGCCTAGACTTCTCATCGTTCAGAAGCAAGAGGATAGACAAAGCCCTGAGGGCTCCCTCCCCCTTGCTACCATCACAACAGCCACTATCGTCAGATCTCACTGCCTCCGACCTCTAAGGATCGCCGATGGCGTCGATAACGCCTATGTCAGAAGAAGGAACAATAGGGCTGCTCGACTGGTCGAGACCAACTGTTGGACGCTCACCAGGTGGGGCGGCCTCCGCCTTGTGTCACTTCTGCCTCAACCCCGATAGAGCCTTTCGTTGTCGAGACAAGCACCGACTGCACCTGCTCCTCGCGGGCAGCAGATGCGAGGGCCGTTGCCGTGAGAGATTGGCTGAGCCCCTCCTTCGAGCAAGTTGCATGGAGGAGGATCCCGACTGCAACGGGCCCCCCATGCAACACAAGGCACTACTACCAAGTTGTTGTTGAAAGGAGGCAGAGGCCAAAGACGCCCTCAACGGCAGCCAGAGGGGGGTCCGCAAGCGACACGTCGGTCGGCAGCAACGGTTGACTCACCATGCCGAGTGGGAATAGACGTTGTTGTGTTGTCGGAACCACCGTGATCACGCAAGCTAGAGAGCCAATAATCACTAAGTAGTTCTGCAAAACGGCCATCACCGTGGCCCGACCGAGTTGTTCGTCGATCGCCGTCGAAGCCTACGCCATCCTGGTTCGTGTCGCCGGCCATCGCTCTTTTCTGACCCTTGGTTGATGTCGCCAAACACTAGCCCGTTGGCATGATGGGCACTACGAAAAACACCAGTGCAAAGATCGAGCGCTTCTCCCGACAAGCGAGGCCTAGAGCGTAAACATGTAGCATCCGATGTAGTAGGGCATTCCAAGAGAGGCGTCGTGTTTAGGTAGAGGAGATGGCCCTTATCAAGTCCGCACACCCCGGTAAGCCTGCACGACGCGGATTCGTTGCGGGCTACCGGATCGTCATTTGGGTCCCACAACGATAGACCTAAGCCGCCCGAACCGCAAGCCCCAATCACCTTCGGCCCAAATCTGGTGCCGCCCAGCCTAGTCCCCAGCGGCCCAGTCTCGATCGGCCCAGCCCGAGTGGGGGTCGCCTGCCACAAAGTCATCTTCAACTTCGGTCCTGGGCACTAGTTGCCCTAACTGAGTCTGTTGTCGTCGCTCTGCCTCCAACATTGCCCCCCTGGCGGTGACCCTCACAATGAACTCGAACCTTCCAACTGAGTATAAGATCGTCGGCAGGACTTGCGATAGGTCTGAGACAGAGACAATGACCTCCACGGTGATCACCCTACCCCCTGGGACCACTCGAACTGTGCCAGCCTCCATCTTTCCTAGCGAACTGGCTAAGAATACAATGCCAGTGTCATCGCAGAGGCACAGCGACACCCCCCGCAAAGCTGACTCAAAAGGAAGGCTTCTCCGAAATGGAGCTATATAGTCAAAGATGCGTCTAGGTGCTCGCTTAGACGTTTGAGGCGGTGAGGCGGTTTGCGCCTAAGCGTTTGAGGCGGAATGCCTCACTCTCAGACTTCTTCTTTTGGTCCAGTCTTCGTTTAAACCTCCTTTATTCAAATCTTACCTTATCTGTATGTATGTATTTTTGCCCCCAAATCTTGATTATTGTTAATTTTATTTAAAAAAATTAATTATATGTATGTATTTTCTTTGATATTTAGACATATATTTATACTTTTTGATATTTAAACTCTGCCTCCAACATTGTCGCCCTGGCGGTGACCCTCACAATGAACTCGAACCTTCCAACTAAGAATAAGATCGCCGGCAGGACTTGTGATGGGTCTGAGGCAGAGACAATGGCCTCCATGATGATCACCCTACCCCCTGGGACCACTTGAACTGTGCCAGCCTCCATCTTTCCTAGTGAGCTGGCTAAGAATACAATGCCAGCGTCATCGCAGAGGCACAGCGACACCCCCGCAAAGCTGACTCAGAAGGAAGGCTTCTCCGAAATGGATAGGGCTGTCAATGAGCCGGGCCCGGGCCGGGCTTAGGTCGGCCCGGCCCGGGCCCGACTTATCAAGAGTAAGGTCCAAGCCCGGCCCGGGCCCGACCTATGTCGAGCCGGGCTGAGCCGGGCCTGACATTATGTAAAAAATTCAAAGCCCAACTAAGGCCCGGCCCGACTACTTAAATAAAATAATAAAAATAATAAAAAATAATAGATTTAATACTATAAATCTTATTATCTCACTAAATAAATTAAAATTTTGATATTAATTACATAATTTGTGTGAAAAGAAATTTTAAAATTTCTAATTAAGTAAATAACATAAGTTTGACTAAATTATTTTTAAAATTTGAAGTGAGAATAAAAAAAGATCGGGCCGGGCCGGCCCGCGGGCCGAACTCAAAGCCCGAGCCCGGCCCGCGAGTCTAGTCGGGCCGGGCTTTTAGGCCCGACTAAAAGCCCGCGGGCCGAAAAAGACCTTGCGGCCCAGCCCGAAATCGGGCCAGGCCCGCGGGCCTGTCGGGCCGGCCAGGCCCATTGACAGCCCTAGACATGGAGCTATGCAGTCAAAGGCGCGCCTAGGTGCTCGCCTAGGCGTTTGAGGCGGTGAGGCGGTTTGCGCCTAAGCGTTTGAGGCGGAATGCCTCACTCTCAGACTTCTTCTTTTGGTCCAGTCTTGGTTTAAACCTCCTTTATTCAAATCTTATCTTATTTGTATGTATGTTTTTTGCCCCAAATCTTGATTATTGTTAATTTTATTTAAAAATTGATTATATGTATGTATTTTCTTTGATATTTAGACATATATTTATATTTTTTGAATTGTATATATATATATAATAAAACACCTCAAACGCCTCAAACGCCTAAGCAAGGCCTAGGCCATCACCTAGGCGTTTGAGGCATGAGGCGACCTCTGGTCGCCTCACGCCTCAGACTAGATAAGAATGAAGAAAGTCCTCTCTCCAGGTTTCAAGGCAAGACACAAAGGATGGACCCTCCCGCCACCAGAGCCCCGGCCTCTGTCGCTTGCTTGGCCCCTACGGACATCTTTGTGCACGCTCCTGACATCCCAGGGTCCACCAGCTCCCCACCGATTGTCCAGCAACAACCTAGCCATCTTTGCCTCCACCCCCCCATGCGGGGGAGATATCCATATACAAAGATCTAGCCAATCTATGCACCCTGCCATGCTCCAGAGAGAGCCCTCGTAAGTCCCTCGGCCCCCCTTCGCCGGCTGGGGTTTGAACGCAGGCCTTTGCTTCACTACCTCTGCATAGGATCTTCCTCACCTATCCTTCCCCCTTCTTGCCATCAGCCCCCTGCTAGGGTTCGCCAAAACCTCTGCACCCCACCAGCGTCGTTCGCCCAACTCCAGCCTATAGGGCTATAGCAGTCCCTACGAAGGTGCCCTGAGACCCCGCACCGGAAACACCTCCGTGGAGGTGACCGGTTCCCTCCAACGACCCCCGCTAGGGACACTCCCCCCGCATCGCCTAAAACCTGTCCAAAACACGAATGGGAAACCGCCAACTCATCCGAAATCCTGATCAAATATAATGACACATAAACAAGATAATTGTGGTCCAGCAATGATGCTCAGAAAGATGGTCATCATAACCAAAAATGAGGGCACAAACATTCCAGATTGGAGATGCTCCAAGGATATAGAAATAAGCTTTGCCTACCAACTACAGCAAACTAATACAAAAAAAAAGGTTTTTCGTTTTAAGAGGTTAAATGTGGGCTTAGATCCGCTATAAATGATTTCATGTTAAAGTTGTAACTTGTAAGACGGTTAAACTCACTTTCAAAAAAAGATCACCTTCAAAAAGTAAGATGGTTAAACTACTGTTGCACCCATAATTTATCGTGCTAAAGGTTCGGGATTTTGATCTCGCATGTGACAAGATTTCGGATGCGGTGTATCACCATCCGATAGATATTCCTACACGGGGTACCTTGTTCGGCGTATCGCCGTCCCCGTCGGATATTCCTAAGCTTAAGGCTTTATAGCCCATATGTCGTGGCAATATAAACCCCTCGGAGGATGACCACGAGCCTAGCACGACCACAATGATTGTCAGGATCATGTGGTTGTATTTAAATCCCTACGGATCAAGCCCTCACCCTTTGGATGTGCAACCCTAAGAAAGGAACACTTCTACAGAGGCAAAGAAGATGCTGAAGAAGGTCTACGTACCAAGCACAACGTCCCTCGCACGTGTATCACGAGGCGCGGACAACAACTCGTCCTCCCGCAGCGGCCTACGGCACGAGGAAGACGACAAACGAACAAGGCGGCGTTCCCTCTCGTTGTTCTCCACGAGAGACGGCGAAAACCCGGAGTCAACGGGTCTCGGAGCCCCCTTTTATGGAATCCACGCGAGAAGTAGACCTGCCCGGGGGATGGAGGGACCCGTCCGGGGTCGACCTTACCCGGACGGGTCCGCCCGGGGCGAGAGGAGTCCCGCGCGGGACTCCTCCTAGGCGGGCGGACCCGCCCGGGGTCGTCCGGACCCGGGCGGGACCCACCCGGGGTCCGCGACCCCGGGGAGCCCCCCCTCGGGGTGCGTGCGGCCCGGGTGGGGACCACCCGGAGTCCACGACCCCGGGCGGGACCCACCCGGGTCCGCGACCCCGGGCAGGTCCTGCCCTGGGTTCGCGACCCCGGGGAGGTCCCCCCCGGGGCCCGCGACCCCGGGCAGGTCTTGCCCGGGGTGCTGCGACCCCGGGCCGATCCCCCCGGGAGCCGCGACCCCTGGGGAGGTCCCCACCCCGGTTGTCCGCGGACCCCGGGACGGTCCAGGACCGTCCCGGGGACCTCCCACCCCGGGGAGGTTCCATTCCCGCGTACAATTTGAAAATGGGACCTCCCCGGGGTCATTTTCATCCGTTGGACCCGTACGGGGTCGAACGCTCCCGGGGAGGTTCCCCACTTCTATAAATAGACCCCAGAGGTCCATACGAGAGAGACCACAAGCACTACAAGCTGCGACCTACGGAGCACACTTGAAGCTTTTTGTTCATTTGTTTCGGCCCGTGTGGGGTAAGTCCCCGGGTCTTGTATTTATGCCCCTACGGGGTATATTTACGTTTATGTCCCTCAGCGGGCTTTGTTTGTAATTATACCCCTCAGCGGGCCATGTTTGTAAGTCTTTACGTCACGGGACGACTAAGTCTTGTATTTCGACCCTTATAATGGCGAAATTACAAAAATATTCTTCCCGGGACTGTAAATGACCGACGTCCTGTAATTTACAGTTATACCCTGCAAACTTATTGTAATTGGGACTACGTCCCTATCTCCCGCTCCAAAGCGGACGTTTGTACAGTCGACAACTCGCCGACAACAATTGTACTCACATAGGGAATTATAAAAGCACTCAAGCATGCTCCATGTGTGGCCTCGAGGGAAAATTACAAGAAAACCCCCGACTTGTCAAAATTGCACATATACCCCTCCGTCGACCAAATTGACAGATGTGTGCCTTCTATGAAGCTCCTTGTCATCCTTCGGTCCGGAAGTGTTGTCAGCTCAGTCAAGCACTCGGGTATCATCTCAAACCTAGGTCTAGGGTCCGGTAAAATTACCAAAATACCCCTGTGACCTAAAAATGGCCTCAGAGTCCTTGAAACACTCCAGAAACGACTTCCATGCCTTGGGGAGTCAGGAACCCGATCCTACTTCCACTCCAGCCCAGAAATTTTATAAATGCCCCTGGCCTGGAAAATTACCAAAATACCCCTGGGGTGGTAAAATTACCAAAATACCCTCGGGGTCCAGAAAACTTCCCGTTGCTTTAATAGTGCCTATGGCTCCCGCATTTTTGCGCTTTCATACCTAAATCTTAGGGTTTTGCTCAGACCTAGCCCTATCTAGCTGTTTTTATGTGTTGGTGGTAAATGAGTGGTCATGGAGAGTCTCTCGAGTGAGCTTGCCCTCCACATCAGAACCCCTGTAGAAGACTTTTGGGACCTCTTTGACAGTTAAACAAAGTGTTCGGACGTTAGGCCGATGTAAATCAACACTGACTCCGGTCAGTGGGGAAAGGTCCAGCACTCAAACCCAAATCGTCTGATACTATGCGCACACACGGAACCCTCTCTACGCAGAGGAGTGTTTCTTTCAAAAAGAACGAAAATCTACCATTTATCTACGATAAATAGAAAATTAGATTTTTTCCGTGTCCAACAGACTGGCACGCCCGGTGGGACTTTTCCTGCCTTTCTTCTCTCTGTCAGAGTCGTTCCCCAAAACCTTCTTTAAGGTCCTGATCTCCCTCCTCTTCCTTTTACAGGACGGGAAGAGGAGGGCATACTTTTCACCGCTCGTCTGAGAGCTCCTCGTGCATCTGCACGCCATTCCTTGTGTGTTACGCACCACCACCACCAACAGCACACGATGGCCGCCGTTACCTACGGCCCCGAGATCGTCGCCCAACATGCCAGGCTCGGATTCCTGGCGACTCCGCTGGTCTTCGGCGACTTCCCACCAGTCGTCGACTCGCCCTTCTTCTTGGGCGTGGTACCAGTGACTGAAGCCAGTTCAGCCAAGCCTGCAACAGCTGCGGGGGCGTCAGGCCTTCGACTCCACAACTGGCCGGGTTTCGCCCGGTCAAGAAAACAGTCGCTGAGGGTGTCAGACCCTCTGCTTTATCAACTGGCCGGTTTCATTCGGCCAAGAAGACTGCCGAGGGCGTCAGGCCTTCTGCTTCAACTGATCGGGTCCACCCGTCAATAAGACAACTGTCGGAGGCGTCAGACTTTCGACTTCAGCAACTGACCGTGTCAGTCCGGTCAGCAAGACCGTCACTGGGGGTGGCCAGGCCCTCTACTGCATCAGCTGGCCGGGTCAGTCCGGTCCACAAGCCAACTATTGAGAGCGTCAAGCTCTCCGCAACAACAACCGGGTTCGCCCGGTCGACAAGCCAGCCGTCGGGGGTGTCAGGCCCTCGGCTTCAACAATTGGTCGAGTCTGTTCGGCCAACAAGCCAACTTCTGAGGGTGCCAGACCCTCTGTTGCAGTAGCTGGCCGGCTTCGTCCGGTCAACTTTTCACAGACCAAAGGTGTCGGCCCTCTAACTGCAGCCGGGAGGTCCATCCGGCCAATTCTCCAATTGTTAAGGGTGTCAAGCCCTTCATCTCCCGACAACCAGCCGAGTTCTCTTGGCTGCTACGTCAATGGCCGAAGGTGTTAGGCCTTCTGCCTCAACTATTGGCCGAGTCTTCTCGGTCAATCAAATCACTGCTGGCGTCACTCCTGCTCAACGGGGGCAACGCCGCCGCCACAACGGCGCCAAATCCAATTCGGCCACCCTCAGAGGTGCTGCCCCTGCTCAACGGGGGCAACGCCGCCGCCGTCGTCAGGATGACGCCGTGCCTATGGCGGGTGCCACCGCCGCCGCCCCTGCCCAATGGGGGCAACGGCGTAGCCGCAAGGGTGCAAGGCCCGAGGCGGCTGCCTCACGCTCCGGCAAGACTGTAATTGTCGGAGACATCCGCATCCGGCTCGATGGAGGCGAGCCGATTCTGCCACGGGATCGTCATGTCCCGACTATTTCTACCTCCAACCGCTTCGAGCCCCTCCGACAAGTCAGGGAGGACGGAGTGAAGAAGGAGAAGTCTGCCGTACCGGCGGCAACTCGGGGCTTTCTGCAACGGCCCAAGCCACGAGCTCCCCGTCCAAAGACAGGGGGCAACACAATTAAGGAGCGCCAGCTCCACCTGAAGAAGATCTGGGTCACCAAGGAGGAGGCCCGGATTATAAGACATGCCAGGGCGGAGGAGCCTTTCCGCATGTCGGATCTGCGACGAATGCGGAGTCCGACAAGCACTGAGGCCTCAGTCTCTCCGAGATCTACGAATCAGCCCCTACGAGGGCAGAAGCGTCGCGGAGGTGGCAAGAAAGTGCGACCGACCTCCCCGTGGGCCAGTTCCACGCACACGGAGGAGGATCGCTCACCTCAAGCAGCCACATCCCGACTGTCTGTCTTCGACAGACTTGGGAGGCCGCCCAAGCCGGAGCGACAACCGCCCAAGAAAAAGCGGGTGGTCCAGGTGACCGATGACACTGTCAAAGTGTTCACCTGTTACGCCACCTCCGGCGAAAAACAGCCTGAAGGCACCTCGGGGGAACTTAATCAGCCTCTTCAATACTCGAGGAGGTCAGGTCCGCTTCCCGAGGCCTGGCACAAATACAACAGGCGCCGGCCGCCGGAACATCTCAACCCGACCCGGCACGGCAAGAAGAGCGCCAGAAGATGTCCACAGTATTGATGGGGATAGTCACTCCCGGCGCGAAGAAGAGCTGGGGGAGGACCCACGGGCCCCCACATTGGACGAGCTTCAACGGGAAAACCAGGAGCTCAAGAACCTCTTACAGTCGCTTTTGCGCGAAAAGGAGGTTCCTTCCCCGCCTCAGGTGGCACCCGGCTGGAGTGGATCAACATCCTTCTCCCATTCCAGCAGCAGCCAATGCCTCTGTCACTGCTGCAAGACTTCCGCTGGCGGTGGACTTTGAAGTCCCGCTACATGAGGCCAACGCGCGGTCGTCCGCTACTCCTGCTGCAGAAAGCCTTATGGCGCAGAAGCAGATGATCGAGCGCATCGTGGAAGCAAAGTTCGCTCAACATGGCGAAGGGGTGGTTACCGTTGATTTGTACAGCGTGCCTTACCCCCTCCATCATCAATTCAAGAAGCTTCCACCGGACTGCCCCGAAACTTCAGAAGTTCAACGGGCAGGGTTCTCCGCATGAACACCTGGCCTATTACATGACGGCCATGGGTGAATTAGCCCTGGAAGAGGCATACCTGCTGCGGTATTTCGCCACGTCTTTGACTGGCACCGCCTTCCAGTGGTATTCAAGGTTAAAGCCCAACTCAGTATCTGATTGGGCTGATATGCAGAAGAAGTTTGTCGACCGCTTCCAAATGGTCGAACGCAAGGTCTCCCTAGCAGAGTTTTGTTCCCTTCGACAGAAGAAGGGTGAAACAGCATTGGATTTCATCAAGCGCTGGAGGGACGTCAGCATGCACTGCGATAACCCTCCTACGCCTGAAGATGCAATCACCATCTGTCGTAGGGGTCTCTCAGCAGAAGTCAGTGAAAAGCTTCTGGGCTCCAATATCAGAGGCTTCGACCAGCTCAACACGGTGGTGGCGGAGATTGAGATGTTCTTCGCTGATCACCCTGCACAAGCTTCCACAAAAGGCAAATCCCCCAAAGACCGTCTGGCTAGCGGTAAGGAGGTGAATGCCGTGGACTTCTCCCCGACGAATGGAGATAAAGGGGAAGGAAAGTCCAAAGGAAAAGGCAAGAAGTCTGGTGATAAGACAAATGCATCTTCCTTAGCGGAGAACATGAAGACGCCTTATTCCTTCAGAAAGGAGCATACTAAGATGCTCTTTGATCTATGTATGAAGGAGCAGCTCGTCACTCTGCCGGATCCGCGGAAGCCCGCGGAGGTGGATAAGACAGATGATCCAACCTATTGTGTGTATCACCGGAGGTTGGGTCACATCGTCGGGGATTGCTATGTTTTCAAGAATATAGTAGAAGAGCTCATTCAAAAGGGCCTGGTAAATATGCTGGGGCCATGCAGTCGAACCACCCCAGCCTCATCCCTGGAGCCGATCGAATCGGTCGGCTAACGTGGTCCATTTGGTGGCGATGGCTTCAAGCTCCTATGCCTCCGAAGCCGGGCCCTCAAGTCGACAGCCCAATGGTGGTCCCAGAGCCACTCCTCCTTCATTCCCAGAATGTTTAGCACTGCGGAGGACCATCCGGAAGATCCGAGGGGAAGTCCGACAGCTACAACGGAACAAAGGCGCTTGCTGCAGTTCCTAGAGAGCATTGATCAGCAGTTGTCCACTTTCCCTTTTGGCCCATTTGCCAGGGTTAGCTCCAGCCCATATACGGGAGGCGGGTGTATCACCCACGGGCCGAGCCCCACTCAGGGGTTGGCTCTCTGAAGAGTCCTCGGATTCATCTGAAGACAAGGAGGACTCACCGGAAGACGAGGAGGCTCCACTTCAAGTCGAGCTCCCAGAGAAGTTATACTCCTTCCCTTTGGAGAAAACTCCCAATATCTTCTTCGCCTGTCAGCGGGCGGGACTGATTAGCCCGTCACCTGTGGAGCAAACACCAGGTGCTGCCTTTCATCAGGGCTATTGCCCCTACCATGAAGTTGTTGGCCATATCATCCACAACTGTGAACCGTTCAAGGACCTCGCCGAAGACTTAATCAGGCGAGGGAAGGTGGACATGGGTGAATTTTTAGTTGACCCACCACAGCCGCATGCACGAAGGAGTCTTCACTTCTCTGTCAACGTCATTCATGCTGCAGCAGCCTTCCAGTTCCCCGAGCCGCAGCAAGAGGGAGCCAGTTCCCAATCGACTAAGTCCACGCTCTGGTATCAGGGTGGCGACCCTCTTACCAGTGTTCTTTCCCCAAGGAGGACACTGAGAAGATTTTTGACAAGCTTCTGGAAGATGGCTGGGTTCTGACACATGACCCACCGTCTTATTACAATGAGACGGCCAAGAGACACCCCCGCTATTGCCAGTATCATGCAAGGGTGTCTCACCCCACTCGGCAATGTTCAGAGGTTCAAGACTTCATTGAAGCCCTCATCAAGAGAGGGGTTGTCGATAACCAGGGGAACTCCATGACAAGGGTTACGCCTTGCAGAGGCCGCCAGGGAGACCCTCCAGCAGGCTCGACGAGAAACTGAAGCTTTCTCCCGATTAGCCCGACCAAGTGAGCCTATGGAAAATGATGAATTCTCATTGCTCACTAAAGGCAAGGCCATCTACAAAGGGCCTAAGGTCCAGAACCCAGGAAGCCAAGCTGTGGGAGAGAGTTCCAAGGCCCGTCCCAGTCGAGACAACCCGGCATCGTCATAAGAGAGAGCTCTCGGCCAGATAACAAAGGCAAAGCCAAGGTGTCAGAGCCTTCAGCCAAAGTTCCTGCCTAAGTCAGCAAGGCCATTAGTTGGGGAAAGGACTCAACCCCTTGAGCCCGTAAAGGCCCCAGTTAAGGCTTCTGTCAAGCTGGCGCAACCGCCAATCGTAGAGAGGCCTCAACAGCTCAAGCAGCCCAACCCACCGGTCCAAGCAAAGTCGGTAGAGTTACAAAGCTCCCGACCTCCACTGTGGACTGGCAGAGTTCCAGGAGTTGCCTCCTGAAATAATTGCTCAGGCAATCAATGCCACCTTCCAAGCTCAGCCGGAGGAGGCCAATTGGACCAAGGTCACTTCCAAAAAGAGCCATGGCACTAAAGCTCCTAAGGAGTCAGTCCGGAGCAAAAAGCAAAATTCTGGGGGCAAGCGAGTCCCACTGCCGAAGCAAACTCCTCTCTCTTCTCAAGAGGCAGCACGCCAAAAGAAGCAGGAGAAGAATCACAAGAAGAATTTGAAGAGGAGGCTAAAGAAGCAAGCCGAGCAAGCCGCTGCTATGGAGGCTCCTAAGGAGCCAACTCCTCTACAAAGACTTCAAAAGCTCATAGATGAGCTGGAGGAGTACACTCCCCCTCATCCCACCAAGGGTCGTCACTCTAGACGAATATATTCCCTGGGACAAGCTTGGGCGCAAAGCCCGTCTTCTGCAATGGCTCCGAGAAATAGTTCACCGTCTTGAAGAGGGTGAAGACATCCCAATACCGGAGGAGCTCTCCTTATTCTACAAAGATGAGGAGCTCACTGTCGAGATGCTCGAGGAAATGCTGCAAGAGCTCTCCTGCAATATGGTGGCTATTCCACCACCCGACAATATTTATTGTCCCACGGCTGATAGCACTGGAGGCAAGGCTCCTATGGCAACATATCAGCGCCGCTCGGCAAGAAATGGCCAGGGACGCGGCCGAGGTCGTAACGAGGACGTGGGCGTGAAGGTCCCCTGACTCTTGATCGGGTCATAATATTCAGAGGGGAGAAGCCGGGTCCAGTCCCAGAAACTCAAGTTCGGGGAATCCCTTTCATACTCAACTCTTCAGAGGGTCCAAACTCCGCCTCAACGGCCTAAGCCGGGTGGAGTCCTTTTACAATCACCTCCTCCGACGAAGAAGATGAGCCAGCCAAGTCGCCGAAGCGCGAGGAGGCGTCAGAGCAAGCCGGCCCCTCCAACAGGGTCGAGACCACAAGTCCAGCAGGTCCTTCTAATGAAGACCAGCCTGATGAGTCTTTGCCACCTCCGGAGGAATCCTTGGCACCGCTGTTCCAAGAAGACGCGGAAGGCCAGAATGTGGAGGAGCGCCCCTCTAAGCGGGAGAAGCCTCGCCAGGCGCCAAAGACTCTGGCGGAGATCATCCCGCCATTTGACAAGACCCGTGCTCGGGCAGACCGCAAAAATCATTCATCATATGAAGCGGTTCCCAACAAATGTCACTATTTGGGAAGCCATTGCCTGGAGCAAAGACCTCAGAGAGGCTCTTGTCAAAATACTCCAAGACCCGAGGCGTATGAAGCCCATGTTGCAGAGTTGCAAGCTCAGGCATATGAAGCACTCACAGCCAACATCTCCTTCACGGACAAAGACATGTTACTGTCCTCTCCGTGTCATAATCGCCCCTTATATATAAAGGGGACGATTAATGGGCATGACGTGAATCGCATCCTGGTGGACGCCGGAGCAGCCGTCAACATCATGCCTTTGAAGACTTTCAAGTCTCTATACTTGGCACCTTATTTGCAAAAGGTGACTGATGTTAAGATCTCGGGATTCAATCAGGGTTCCGAGGAAGCGCTTGGTCGGGTTGTGGTCAAGCTTGTCTTGGGTGATTTGTTACCCAAGTGACATTTTATATCATCAACTCTGACACATCTTACAAGATGCTGCTTGGAAGACCCTGGCTGCAATGAAAACTGGGTTGTTCCCTCAACTCTACACCAGTGCATTAAATATGCCAAGGAAGGGGAGCAACATACGGTCTTTGCAGATCAAGCCCGTTCCACCCCAATGAGTGCCATCTGGCCGATGCTTCACTATATTTTGGGAAGCCCGCTCTAACGATACCCGAGCCTTTAAAAGACAAGAGGAAGCAAAAGGTGGACCCTGAAGTTGAAGAAGGGCAGCTCTTCACTGTCAACCAAGACATGGTAAAGCTGCACAAGTTGAGCCTCAGTGCCGCCTCCAAGCCAACTCAGCCAGAGAGGCGAAGTGTTGACTTTGAAGCCAACCTCATCAGCCGGGTCATTGATGGGAGTATCTCCTTACCGTCTAAGTGCCCTCAACTCTTGTCCCAATGGAAGAACAGGAGGTGGAACAGTTGAAGACCTTCGTAGTCTCCTATCAACGGAGAAGGAGGCGTAACAAGAACAAGAGGGACAAGCCGATCATCTTTTACAAAGGTGATTTAGTCCCGCCGTGCCCTCCTGAAGATCATTTTGGCTGGGATGCTCCCGCCGATGTGGTGCCAGAGCCAGTTCAGGAGATGGGCGATATGCCGAAATACATCAGGGAAATGTGCAAAAAGCAGCACATCCCGCAAACTTTGGACCCAGCGCGAGCGGCATATTTCCATCAACTATGGAACCCTCCGCAGGTCCGCGGGCAGCCTCCCTTCTCCCGCAAAGATACAAGGGGCCTTGGCTATGACCAGGAGACGGACTTCGAGGTCCACTTTGCAGTCAACACCATAGGACTGCTACCTCTCCATCACGGGCAAGCAGAAGCTGAGCCCAAGGTTGATGACTCTGTAAGGGAGTCCGGTGACGTGTCTTTGACACCCTCACCTTCATCAGGAGCTGACAATGGTCACCCCTCAGAGGAAAAAGCAGCTCAACCTGCTAACCATCAGCAAGGTGAAGCAAGCGCTTCGGCTTCAAGCCACGAGCAAGGATGCTTCGAAGAATTTGATGTCTATGAAGCAAACACTGATGACGAGGGAGACTTCGTCGACCTCCAACCAGCCCCACCAGAGCTTGAAGACGGTGGTCAAGCGACCGTGGACGAGTTGATTGAAATCAATCTCGGAAGCAAAAATGACTACCGTCCCACCTTCATAAGTGCCCTCCTCAGCGAGGAAGAAAGGCAGTCGTATCGACAGCTTTTAGAAGAGTTCAGGATTGTTTCGCCTGGACTTATAAAGAAATGCCCGGGCTCGACCCTTCTGTGGCTGAACATGAGCTGGCAATACTTTCAACAGTCAAGCCAGTCAAGCAAGCTCAAAGACGTATGCGCCACGAGCTGGAACTGAAGGTCAATGCTGAGGTTGATAAAATGCTCAACGTGGACTTCATAGAGCCTTGCCTGTACCCTGTGTGGCTCGCCAACATAGTCCCTGTCAAGAAGAACGGCCAAGTCCGAGTCTACATCGACTTCAGAGATTTGAATAAGGCATGCCCGAAGGACGACTTCCCTGTCCCAATCACTGCGACAATGGTTGATATGACCACCGGTCACGAAGCCTTGTCTTTTATGGACGGGTCGTCGGGCTATAATCAAATCCGCATGGCCGTCAAAGACAAAGACCATACGGCTTTCCGGTCTCCTAAGGGGATTTTCAACTACAAAAGGATGCCGTTCGGTCTGAAGAATGCCGGCGCAACCTACAAAGGGCAATGACCAAGATCTTCGACGAGATGCTACATGACCTTGTCGAATGCTATGTGGATGATCTGGTCGTCAAGACAAAAAGCGGGAGAATCACTTAGCTGACCTGCGTCGAGTCTTTGAAAGGCTTCGACAATTCCAACTCAAGATGAACCCGATGAAGTGCGCCTTCGGCGTCTCCAGTGGCAAGTTCCTCGGCTTCATTGTCAGGTACCGGGGCATAGAAATCGACCCTGACAAAATCAAGGCTATAAGAGGACTACCTCTGCCTAAGAACTTGACAGAGCTCAGATCTCTTCAAGGGAGACTCGCCTATATTAGGCGGTTTATTTCTAACCTCTCAGGAAGATGCCTACCTTTCGGCAAATTGATGAAGAAAGGAGCATCCTTCATATGGGACGAAGACTGTCAGAAGGCCTTCGAGCAAATCAAGGAGTATCTGCTGACTCCTCCAGTCTTAGGGGCACCCGTCAGAGGGAAACCCCTTATCTTATATATTGCTGCTATGGATGCCTCTTTGGGGGCTCTGCTAGCCCAGGTCAATGACGAGGGCAAAGAGCAGCCGCTGTACTACCTCAGCCGAAAACTGATCGGGCCTGAGCATCGGTACGCTCCCATGGAAAAGATGTGTCTAGCTCTGGTGTTTGCTATCAAGAAGCTAAGACACTACCTTCTAGCCCACCGGGTGGAGCTCATTTCAAAATGCAACCCACTCAAATTCTGCTATGCCAGCCTGTCCTCTCGGGAAGGCTTGGTAAATGGGCACTTATCCTCATGGAGTTCGACATTACCTTCGTCCCACGAAAAGCGATCAAGGGACAAGGAATGGCGAGTTCTTAGCAGCGCACCCTGTGCCAGAAGATTCACCACTCAACTTCGAGCTACCTGACGAAGAGGTGTTAGTGCCTTCTCAAGAAATCGGGGAGTCTTCTGAAAAAGTCCCACCACAGATGGAGCCAGGTGTCCTCACTCTCGACCTCCCATACTGGGAGTTATATTTTGATGGTGCCTCTCGGACAATCAAAAGGGCCGGCGGCCTTATAGACTATGTCTCAGGCGCGGGGGGTAGTCTTTGTATCCCCACAAGGCGGCATCCTCCATAACTCTTGCGCTCTCATGAAGTCACTGACTAATAATGAGGCAGAGTATGAAGCGTTGATTATCGGGCTTCAGCTGGCACTGAAGATAGACATCAAGTGCATCAAAGTGTACGGGATTCTCAGCTCGTCGTCCGACAAGTACTGGGCGTCTATGACGTCCAGAAGAAGGAGCTCGTCCCCTACCATGCAGCCGTCATGAGGCTCAAAGAAAAATTCTACCTATTTGAAATAGGGCCATGTCCCCAGAGGCAGCAACTCCCAGGCTGATGCTCTTGCCAAGTTGGCAGCGGCCCTAAAACTCCCGCCTGAGGGAGAATTGAATATTACTGTCAGACACGAAGGCTCATGCCAAGTGTGCTTGACGAAGAAATCCGGCCTCACTATTTATGAGGTCGACAACATTCAAGAGGAGAATGCTCCCGAAGAAGAAGATTGGCGTGAGCCGATCATAAAGATAAAGAACGGCTGGCTCCCTCCTGATCGGGCTCAGAGGGTGCAACTGTTACGCAGGGCGGCATCCTACCAGCTGATTGACGGCATGCTCTTCAGGCTTGTCCATGAAAAGGACCGATCGGTCCTCCTACGGTGTCTTTCACCTAAGGAAGCGAAGACTGTCATGCATGAGGTTCACTCCGGATTGTGTGGAGCTCACCAGGCAGGAGCCAAGATGAAAAATAGCATCAAGCTCAAAGGGTTCTACTGGCCCACCATGTACGAAGATTGCAATCAATATGCTCGTACATGTCATCAATGCCAAGCATTCGGCCCAGTCCCTCGACGGCCACCTAACTCGCTCCATCCAACAGCGCCTACTTGGCCATTTGCAGAATGGGGTATGGATATTGTGGGACCATTCCCACCATCTTCTCAGGGCCACAAGTTCATACTTGCCGCCACCGATTACTTCTCCAGATGGGCGGAAGCCGTTCCACTACGGGAAGTTACAGGGGAGATAGTTGCTCGCTTTGTGCGGCACTATATCATATACAGATTCGGCACCCCCAGTCGGATTATATCCGACAATGGCACGCCATTCAAAAATAAGACTGTTTATGCTCTGGCGGCCAAGTTCCATATTGACTGGAGAGCGTCGTCAGTCTACAATCCCCAAGCCAACGGGTTGGCTGAAGCCTTCAACAAGACCCTCTGTAAGCTGCTGTCCAAGATAGTAGGTGGCCGCAAGCGGGATTGGGGCGAGAAGGTCCATGAAGCCCTATGGGCCTACCGGACTATTTACAAAACCCCCACGGGTTGCTCTCCATTCTCTCTGGTCTACGGAGCCGAAGCAGTGATCCCTGTGGAGATCGAGCTAGCATCTTACCGCGTTGCTGTGCACACCGGATTGCCAGGCCAAGACCAATCGAAATTAAAAGAAGGCTCGAGGAATTGTCCAACTTGAGGGTCAAAGACTCAAAGCCTACAAACACTTACAAGTGTATCAAGCCCGCATGACACGTGCCTATGGTAAGCTGGTCAAGCAAAGGCATTCAAGAAAGGCGACCTCGTCATGGTCAAAGAAAAGGAGGTTCTCGCGGGAAGATCTAGCGGCAAACTCCAGCCCAATTGGCGTGGACCTTATGTCATCCAGAAGGTCTATTATGAAGGAGGGGCCTATACGGTCCTTGACCACAAGGGAGACAATCCCTTCCCTCCTCTCAACGGCAAGCATATGAAACTCTACCATGCGCCAGCGCAAGAGTTTCTACAGCAGTCCTCACAGGACAATACCTCTCCTCAGTGAAGGTTCAAAAAAAAAAAGAAAAAAGAAAGGGGTTAAAAATATTGATACCCCGGCGGACTCAGTCAGCCTTCAACGGTTGGCTGAGGGTAAAAAGGCCACAGACCCGGTCGAGGTGAAAACCCGAAAGGGCGCCTCGAGCAAAAATAGGCAACCCCTCGGTGTGAAAACCCGAAAGGGCGCACCGGAAAAAGCTAAAGGGGGCCAGCCTCGGCGAAAACTCGAAAGGGTGGTGAGGTTGGTAATGTGAAAAAAAAAAACACAAATCCTCTCCCTGTCTATTTTAAGGGTGGCTTTAAGTCGATGACTCCACCCCTTCTCGACCAAAAACATCATATTGATGCCATGGCTACGCCTTACATGTCGTCCTATGACACCTAGTCCCACTGGCATTCTGACGGTGTCATACTTTGTCCCATCGGGCTCGGCCTATGCATGCCTCTTCCGGGCTGCCGACCCATTCCGCCTATCGGCTTCGGGTTCAGCTCACGTGTCTCTTCTGAGCAGTTAAACCCGTTACTCTCTTGTCCCACTGGGACTGGCCTCAGTATGCTCTCTCGGGCTGCCAACTTCATGCCTTTCGGCTCATCTTCTTGGGATGGCTCAGTACTCTCGGGCTGCCAACCCATCATGCCTTTCGGCTCCTTTTTCTTTAGGGATTGGCCTCAGTATGCTCTCTCGGGTGCCAACCCTTCATGCCTTTCGGCTCATCTTACCCCTCTGGGATTGGTCTCAGTATGCTCTCTCGGGCTGCCAATCCATCATGCCTTCTGGCACATGTCCCACCGGGTTGGCCTCAGCATGCCTCTCGGGCTGCCAACCCACCTACTCGCCTATCGGCTTTCGGATTTGACTCTCACGTCCCACTAGGGCTGTCAAGTCCACCCTGTTTCTTCTTCTGGGTCTGGCCTCTGCATGCCCCTTTCGGGCTGTCAACCCATCTCGCCTCTTGACTTTGGGCTTGACTCATATACCCCACCGGGATCGTCAAGTGTACTCCTTTGTCCCCACGGGCTTGGCCTATACATACCCTCTCAGGCTGCCAGCCCTATTTACCTATCGACTCACGGATTTGACTTATACGTCCCACCTGGGCTGTCGAATCCCTTCCTGTCGTCGTTTCGGGTCTGGCCTATGTATGCTCTTTCGGGCTGCCAACCCATCCCGCCTATCGGCTTCCAGGTTTAACCCGCATGTCCCTTTTGGACTGTTAAACCAGCTCCTTTGTTGTTCCAACCGGGCTTGGCCTCAGTATGCTCTCTCTGGGCTGCCAACCCATCATGCCTTTCGGCTCGTTTCTATACTCTTGGGTTCGGTCTCAGTACGCCCCCTCAGGCTACCAACCCGTTTTGCCTTTCGGTTCACAGATTTGATTCATTCGTCCCACCCGGACAATCAAATCTACCCATTTGTCCCATCTCTGTGGCACACACGTCCCTACGGGATTGCCACTTTCTCCTTGCCTTCTGGCATTATAGGGTCAAAAAAAAAGAAAGAAAAACGGGGTTAAAAATATTGATGCCCCAGCGGACTTGGTTGTTTCTGTTAGAAGAGCAATCAAGGGCAAAAAGGCTTTACACCCGGCTCAAGGTGAAAACCCGAAAGGGCGCCTTAGGCAAAAATGGGTACCCCTCAGTGTGAAAACTCGAAAGGGCGCACTGGAAAAACGCTAAAGGGGGCCAGTCCTGGCGAAAACCCGAAAGGGCGGTAGGCTGGTAAAGTGATAAAAAAAAAAAGAGAAAAAAAAAAAAGAGAGGCATGCATGCAAGAGGATGGAGCAGAAACAGCTATGCTAAGCTCTATCCTTTATTTCATTAATGTCATCAAGGGAGCCCGAGACAAGCCCTCGGGAATAACTCAAATAAAAATGGGGCGTAAGAGCCCCTATGTACAAGAAAGTGCCAGAGCTCGTCAACCACGGTGTACGTCCCTCTGCAACTCCGCAAGGCGAGTCCTCCTCCTGGATGATCTCCTCCCGAAGCTCATCAAATCGGCGATGGCAGTCTCCACCCTCGCCTGGACAACACGATGCTCTTCAGCAGCCTCATGGAGCTCCCTCTGCAGCTCCTCTACTCGGAGACAGGTCCTCCGACTATCCCCCTCGAAGCTCACAAGGTGAAGACCGGCCTCTGCCTGAGCCGCACGAAAGCTCATGCAACCGCTCCTCCTGCTCCTGACCCGTAGCTGGGCTCTCCATCTCTGCTCTCTGTGCAAGATGGAGGCGAGTGAACTCGCTCCATAAGCTCTCTAGTCTCGCGGCCCAGGCATCTCGGGGAAGACCCAGTCCGTGGTAGCTTCTGGTGAACACCACCAGATCGGCCCTCAGGCCTCCACGGAGGGCAATGGGTCGGCCTGAAGAAGCTGGGTCAAGACTCTGCAGAAGCTGATCAGCCATGCTGCCATGTAATGCCACCCCAAGTGCAGGAGCGTCAGGCCACTCAACTCCATGGGCAGGGAAATCCCATGGGCGTCACGCCTGCTCCTTCTAGGGGCCCTGTTAAAAAAAAAAAAAAGAGGGAGAGATTGTGAGTATATCACCACAATAATGTCATAAGAGTAAGATTCCAAGAATACAAATGTCAGGGGCTCTTACCTGAAACAGTCTCACTCGCCGGGCTGGGCCACGGGGAAATCCCTCCATAGGGACTAGTGGACAACCATCAGCAAGTACTAGGTCCCTGCTCGGTGGATGTATAGGCGTCGCCGACCTCTCTGCAAAGAAGGCAAGGAACGGAAAGTCTAGCACTCCGGTCATAACCAAAAAGCAGAATGGCAATTCATATTTAATGAAGACATACCAGCCGGCACAGGTTCCTCCTCTCAATCACAACAGGGTCAGCCCCTGTAGTTGGCTCCGTGGGAGGAGAGACAGCTGAAAGAAGACATCCATTTGTCAAATGATGATTAATATCACAAATGAAAGGAGTCTTGTTCGATGAATGACAAAATTCCTTAATTTGACAACAATATACCTTTCGCTGCCGAATCCAATGAAAGTCGCGGCCTTGTCAGCGGTGCCTTGCTCTTCAGATGGCATGTGAAAGGAGCCTGGTGTATGGTCTATCTCTGTGGGGCCGAGGGAGACTGCCCTCCTCCTGATGATCACCAGCTGTTTCAAAACAAAAGCATCTCAGAATGTCAACAGGCAGCAGTATGTATGGTTGGAATGATGTACAGGGTGCCTTTGTGCATACCTAAAGCCTGCACCCGACCAGACTCTGCAACATCGGTAGTACCTGCGATGGTCCCATGTCTAGGGACGATATCTCTTTGCCAGGGATGGCAACCTCTGTAGTTGGGATCCCAACCCTTTCATCAAAGGCTGGCAAGTCAGCAGAAGAGCCAACCTCCATGAGTCTGGAAAGCTCATCTAGAGGAAAGGGCCGTTGGAGCAGCTGTACAACAACGAGCAAGACAAGTAGATAAGCTCATTAGTCCATAGAACAAAAGGGGCGGGGAGCTTAAGTCACCTGGGCTCATCCTGATTTTCGCCTTCTTCAGAAGAACTTAAAGAAGAAGAAGAGGAACTCCTGCTGGAGGAAGTGCTGGAAGTCCCTGTCCTTGATGAGGTGCCAGAGCCTCTATCTCCTGAAGAACCGGACGGCAGAGAAGTCTCATCCACGCCAGAAGACCCCTTTCCCCCTTCAACGACAGGAGAGGGATCTGAGCTCGAGAAGTCCCTACAACATGCAATGCTATATTAGCTAAAGTATAACTTCATCTGTTTGAAAGGGGGAACAAGGGAAGTTAAATATGCAAGATGCCAACCTGCCTCCGGGGCAACGGAGCTCCCACCTGTATCAAGTGCGGGGGAATTGCCTGTTACAGGCGCATAATCATCTGCAGAGGAAGTCCAATCCGTCAATGTCCACGCTGATGTCGGGAATGGACTCGTCCACCACTAACCCCGCCCTCTGTGAATACATTTCCTGGGCGAGGAGAAAAACTCGCAGCATGTACAGCCTCAGGAGGAGCTGCAGCAATGAGGGGAAATAACAATCAGATTACAACATTTCAAAACAGGTTGTGATATTGATTGAGAACAAACATTCCCCATTCTTACTCGAGATCTCAGCTGGAGTAGGAGACTCCTCCTCAGGACGCAGGCGAATGGTAGGCCCGCGGATCACCCTCTGGGATATCAGTCCGGGGCCTCTTCCCGCGCCCACGAGCCTCTGAGCTAGGAACATGTCCTGCAAGTAAAAAGAAAGGGTTGCATGAAATCAGCACCTTAAATTGCAGAATAAGAGGAGACAGGGTCAAATAACTCAGCATATACCTGATCCCCAATTGGCCTCTCATGCCTCAAAACGATCTGCTCAGTCTTCAAGCCAAGGGCCTTAGCAACCTTACTCACAATGGTCCATATGGCGTTGGGGGTGGTAGCCACCTCCAAATCTGAGATATACTCCAGGGGACCCGCGCAGCCTACGACATTCATGATATGGATCCTCCAAGCTGTGAAGGCACTGCCTCCTAATGCCCCCTCTGGAACAACTCCCGATAATTGGGACTGGGTCTTCAGACCACAAGAGGTCTTCAGATCCTCCCACCAGGAGTAAAGGGCCACAGAGTCAGGATCTACCCTCCGACGGGTAAGACCTGGAAGAAGGAACTGCAGCAGGTACACTCCGCAAGGGCTTCAAAGCCCCGGTATACTGGCTCCTGTCAACAGGGATCGAGCGTCAATCTGCCCTCCAACGGGTCTCAATCTCATGAATGGCCTTGGCGGCCCCAGAAAAGTGAGATCTGATGAATGCCGCATCTAGAAACAATGGAGGCAGATCCTCCTTCTTCAAGCGCGTTCCTCTGGCAGCTCGAATAGTATAAGCTCGCTGTCTAAAAACAAGGCTGAGCTTAAACCACCAGCGCGATAGTGTATATCAAGAAACCTCTGCGTGTCTGTGCTGGAATGGGGGTACTCCTCCTTCACCTCCCGAGAAAGGAAGTCGTGCAGGAAGCCGCCACCCAGGTGTACATCCTCTCCTGTACTGCCGAACTGCAAAAGAAAATCTGCATGCTGAGGTATCGCCTGGTCGTACCCAAAATTCCTGCAAATCTGTGCGGGTAATATGGCTTCAAGCACCGCCATACTGGAACGGCGGTAAACCATAACGCGGGTCGAACACAAATAACCCAGTCGACCAATGCATGGTCGGAGGGTAAAGCCCAGGAAGATAGCCTGCAAACAACACTGTCACCCAGTCGCTCCGTGTATGGGACGGAACGAGCGAGAGCTGTGGCTAACTCCAGACTCTCATCCCTCTAGTATGGAGGAAAGACAAAGTACGGCGGGCACTGGCAAGCGGCAAAGACTGAGTCCTGGTCCGGATGACCAGCAAAAGCAAAAAGAAGTGGCGCTGCTGGTTTATCCACCGGGGTCCTCTGTGACAACTCTGGCAAAGAACAGGCCGGCCCATGCACTCAGATAGTGGGTGGCATCAAGATATGCTTATCTCTAGGAGATGAGTGTGAAGTCAATGCCCCTAGGACTATGAAAGATGTTCGCCAACGCGGCTGGAGCAATGGCGAGGCCTGCGCCCACAAGCCAGTAAACAAGCCGGGTAGATCACCTCTGCCCGCAGAATCCCCTCCTCTCCATGAGGGATCACGAAGCTGGCCAGCCAGTAGGCCAGATAGGCTGCCAGATAAGTCAGCGGCGGCAGCTCCTCGAATTCTACCCCCGTGTCGGAGCGGGTAGGTGGCGAGGGTGTGAAGCAAAGCGGAGCTCGACCTCGCGGCACTGCTCCCAAGACATCCCGAGGTAGCAACTCCTCGTAGAAACAGTACGGACCGCTGTAGAAATGTGTGACCCATACATTCAGAGTCACCCTCGACGTCCGTGCAGCTTTCCTCCTTTCCCACGAGGGCCAAGTCCCTCCAGTCTTCATCAGATATCTGAAGCAATATGGCATATAGTAATGGCCTGCGCCATCAGAAGCCACTCAGGATGTAGATCGTCCAGGCATATCTCCTCATATGGCTGTCCGCAGACTGGGAGGCCAGAAATCCTGTGGAAAGCCCACAGGTCTAGTGAAGTCTCCCCTCAGCAGTCATGAAAGTAGTTCCAGCACCTGTTAAATCTCTCAGCTAGAGCCTGGACCAGTCCCGGTGTGGAAGGGATAAGAGTACAAAGCTGCCGCACTGCATGACGTATGCCTGCCCTGTCAAGTGCTGTCCTGTAAACTAGCAGCACACCCCACAGTCACTCTGTGGCGCCAGCGTCGATAACAATGGGAAGGGACAACGGCCCATCCCCCATACCAGCTCGGGGTCCTCTGTGCCAAGATCCACCTAGCATGCAATCAGCCTCATAATCATCATGTGAGCAGGCTGCGCCGGTGGGGGTCAGAAACATCCCGTAATAGCAATATCGCTGGCCCTGTGATGCCCGGCCAGATGCCAGGTAGCTGGTGAAGACAGCGCCGTCTCACGGTAAAACTGTCGAAACTCCCTGTAGGAGCCAAGACTCCTCGGGTCAGGGTACTGTCGCTGACGCGCAAAAGCCCTCTGGGAAGCTCGATAAGAAAACTGCAGGTGCTATGCATACTGTCCCGCCCGAGCAAAATGGCCCGCTCCAGGCGGCGCCTCTCCTCTGGAAGCCGAGGATCGTCATCTCTACTCCAGATGGTATGAAGCTCTGATGAAAGGGAGAAGATGACCGTCTAGTGGAAAGTGGGGCGGGTAGCCACCCGACCGAATCGTCATAAGTATAGCTCAAGCCCTCGGGTAATCCGGGAGACGTCAACAACGCCCCCAGTGGTGGTAGTCTCTCCAACTGGGCCCTCAGCGACCCAAGTAAACCGCGGTCCACCGCGTCAAAGTCCTCTGGAGTGATGCTGCGAGGAGGGAATGGTGCATAGGCCTATCCGTCCTCCATACATAATGACCGTCTCCACCGCTGGTCCCGGGCCCTCTGAGAAGTCCCTCCGCTCCGTCTGGAACGAGCCATGTCTGCAAAAGCTGCAAGCCAAGAGCAGAGAAAGCGTGTCAGTGAATCCAGTATATGAGAAAACATCAAGACTACAGAAAGTCACACAAAAACTCCGGCATCATGCCTATGAGCCCGGAGCTGACATAGAAGCAACGGAATGCACGGGCCATCCACCCCCACCTTCGGTTTAGACGTATGTCCCGTGGGGGGCATTTGTTGCAACCCGTAATTTGTCGTGCTAAAGGTTCGGGAGTTTGATCTCGCATGTGACAAGATTTTGGAAGCGGTGTATCACCATCCGATAGAATATTCCTACACGGGGTACCTTTGTTCGGCGATATCGCCGTCCCGTCGGATATTCCTAAGCCTAAGGCTTTATAGCTCATATGTCGTGGCAATACAAACCCCTCGAGGATGACCACGAGCCTAGCACGAGCCACAACGATTGTCAGGATCATGTGGGTGTATTTAAATCCCTACGGGATAAGGCCCTCACCCTTCGGATGTGCACCTAAGAAGGAACACTTCTACAGAGGCAAAGAAGATGCTGAAGAAGGTCTACGTACCAAGCACAACGTCCCTCGCACGTGTATCACGAGGCGCGGACAACAACTCGTCCTCCCGCAGCGGCCTACGGCACGAGGAAGACGACAAACGAACAAGGCGGCGTTCCTCTCTGTTGTTCTCCCACGAGAGACGGCGAAAAACCCGGAGTCAACGGTCTCGGAGCCCCCTTTTATGGAATCCACTCGAGAAGTAGACCCGTCCGGGGGTGGAGGGACCCTTCCGGGGTCGACCTTACCCGGACGGGTCCGCCCGGGGCGAGAGGAGTCCCGCGCGGGACTCCTCCTAGGCGGGCGGACCCGCCCGGGTCGTCAGGACCCGGGCGGGACCCACCCGGGGTCCGCGACCCCGGGGAGCCCCCCTCGGGGTGCGTGCGGCCCGGGTGGGGACCACCCGGAGTCCGCGACCCCGGGGAGGTCCTCCCCAGGGCGCGCGACCCCGGGCGGCACCCACCCGGGGTCCGCGACCCCGGGCAGGTCCTGCCGGGGGTTCGCGACCCCGGGGAGGTCCCCCGGGGGCCCGCGACCCCGGGCAGGCCTTGCTCGTGGGGCTGCGACCCCGGGCCGGTCCCCCCCCCGGGGAACCGCGACCCCGGGCCGGTCCCCCCGGGGAGCCGCGACCCCGGGACGGTCCAGGACCGTCCCGGGACCTCCCACCCCGGGGAGGTTCCATTCCCGCGCACGGACTAAAAAAATTTGAAAATGGAACCTCCCCGGGGTCATTTTCATCCCGTTGGACCCGTACGGGGTCGAACACTCCCGGGGAGGTTCCCCACTTCTATAAATAGACCCCCAGAGGTCCAAAGAAGGAGATATACAACAACAACTACAAGCAGCAACCTACGGAGCGACCTTGAAGCTTTTTGTTCGTTGTTTCGGCCCGTGTGGGGTAAGTCCCGGGTCTTGTATTTATGCCCCTACGGGGTAATATTACGTTTATGCCCCTCAGGGGCCATGTTTGTAATTATGCCCCTCAGCGGGCCATGTTTGTAAGTCTTTACGTCTCGTGACGACTAAGTCTTGTATTTCTGCCCTTATAATGGCGAAAGTTACAAAAATATCCTTCCCGGGACTGTAAAAGACCGAAGTCCTGTAATTTGCAGTTATACTCCCTGCAACTTTTGTAATTGGGACTACGTCCCTATCTCCCGCTCCAAAGGCGGACGTTTTGTACAGTCGACAACTCGCCGACAACCTTTGTACTCATATGAATTATAAAGCATTCAGCATGTTTCCTATGTAGCCTCGGTGGAAAAATTATAAGAAAACCCCCGACTTTGAAAAATTGCATATATACCCCTCCTTCGTCAATTTGACAGACTGTGTGCCTTCTATGAAGCTCCTTGTCATTCCTTCGTCCGGAAGTGTTGTCAGCTCAGTCCAGCACTCAGGTATCATCTCAAACCTAGTCTAGGGTCGGTAAAATTACCTAAAATACCCCTGTGACCTAAAAATGGCCTCAGAGTCCTCGAAACACTCCAGAAAGACCTCAATGCCTTGGGAGTTAGGAACCAGTTCTACTTCCACTCCAGCCCAGAAATTTTCATAAATGCCCTGGCCTGGAAAATTACCAAAATACCCCTGGGTGGTAAAATTACCAAAATACCCTCGGGGTCCAGAAAACTTCCCGTTGCTTTAATAGTGCTATGGCTTCCGCATTTTGCGCTCATGCCTAAATCTTAGGGTTTTGCTCAGACCTAGCCCTATCTAGCTGTTTCTATGTGTTGGTGGTAAATGAGTGGTCATGGAGAGTCTCTCGAGTGAGCTTGCCCTCCACATCAGAACCCTGTAGAAGTCTTTTGAGACCTCTTTGACAGTTAAACAAAGGTGTTCGGACGTTAGGCCGATGTAAATCAACACTGACTCCGGTCAAGGGGGAAAGGTCCAGCACTCGAACCCAAATCGTCTGATACTATGCGCACACACGGAACCCTCTCTACGCAGAGGAGTGTTTCTTTTCAAAAAGAACGAAAATCTACCTTTTATCTAAGATAAGAGAGGACTTAGATTTTTTCCGTGTCCAACAACTACAAATAGCCATGGACAAGTTTAAGGGCCGTAACCAACATAAACCCTTTGGCTCACACTAACATGAGATATCCCCACCCTTCGAGAATTTGGAATTGCATGTGGACTAACAAACTCTGAGCAAGTTGTCAAGTCACTTACCTATGTCAAACTAACCAGGAATCACTATCATTCAGGTTTGCAAGTCAGACCTGATCTACCTCTGCACTGAACCACTAATCAGGTCTCGTCAACCTATGCATTATGTAGTCCGAGACGTGAGGCGACCGAGACGACTAAGGGGTCGTCTCATGCCTCAAACGCCTAGGCGATGGCCTAGGCATTTGAGGCGTTTTATTAAATATATATATATACAATTCAAAAAACATAAATATATGTCTAAATATCAAAGAAAATACATACAGACAATCAAGATTTCAATAAAATTAACAATAATCAAGATTTGAGACAAAAATACATACATACAAATAAGATAAGATTTGAATAAAGGAGGTTTAAACCAAAACTGGACCAAAAGAAGAAAAGATTGAGAGTGAAACGTTTGAAATGAAAGGGAGGCGGTTTAGGACTGCCTCACCGCCTCAAATGCCTAGGCGAACGCCTAGACGCGCCTCTGATTACGTAACCTATGCACTGACATGAGCTCTGATGCTTGAGCTCAAATAGTCATGACAAATGGAGGATGAATAGTTCAACCAAAACATGAAATGGTGACCTTCTAAAACTCCAATATATGTCCACATTTATAATCTCAACCCTAAAGCCAAACTAAAATCAAGTTCCATTGTCATAGCTGCAAAGCAGTTGGCTTTTTTGTTGTTGATTTTCGAGGTCAAACTCACCTCAGCTATCCGCTTACTCGACCTCCACCCCAGCCACAACCGTGTGCGGTCCGAGTTAGCGGAGTGTCGAGGGAGCTCGAAGGTCAAACACACCTTGGAGATCCTACCACGGGAAGCGCGCAGGCAGAGCAGTTGACTTACAAGATCTTAATCGAATATGTCTTAATCAAGACTTGGCAGCCTGGTCTAACAAATCCATTCATTTGGAAAAGGTGAGATGCCACTACTAGTGGACTATTATGGTAAAACTCGTGACATAATTGTGCAAAAAATAAAGAAGAGAAAAGGATAACTACAAGAATGCACTCCAAAGGGGTCTGCACTCTGCAGAGAAATGACCAGAAAAAAGCTCAGCACACATCCCCCTCCTCAAAAAGAAAAGGAATATCAATCTGCACAATAGTAGCCCTGCCCAACAAAAAGGCACCCTACAACCCAACTAAAAGCATGGTGATATGGAACTGATCTACCTTAATTATAATTCTTCAGAAAATGTAGGAACAGCACTGATAATATACATAGTAGTTAAGTATCTTGTCTGAAGAGTGGGATGAGAAGGAAAACTACAAGGATACATTGGTCATTAGAATTGCCTGACTCAACTTGCTTGACTACACCCGTCACTAGAACCATTAGTGTGAATACTTGATTATACCGTCACTTGAACCATCAGCAGGAGAGAGGCAAGGACACATCAAAAAGATAATGGTCATCAGAATTCCCTGACTCAAGTTTCTTGATTTTTTTTTAAAGTGGATAGTATCACTGAGTGTATTAAATGAAAAGGAAGATATACAAGTGTAGTCAAAAAGCTCCCAAAAAGAGTCCCTGTACAAAAAACCACACCAAGGCGGTGTGGGGCAGTCTACCCCTCCCCTCCCCTCCCCCAACAAAACAAAAAGAGGTGAGTCGAGAGCATTCACATTATATAGCAACTCCGCACATTCCCTCACTCTAGAACAAATGAAAGAAAGAAGAGAATCCTCCACTCTAGCCTCCCTCCTGAAGGCCATGTTGTTCCTTTCACAGTATATGACCTAAAGGGTGGCATGCAGGATGAGCCACCAAATAGCATGATCACCTCCGAGGGGCTAACTCCTACCCCCAGACCCGATGAAGGTTGCACGTTAGTCTGTCGGCCGAGTACACACCGAGATCTCGTAGCCACACCCTCCCACACTGCCACACCCTCCCACACCGCTTGCGAGTAGGTGCAGCTTACAAAAAAGTGGTGGACTCATCCTCCAGGCCACACAAGCAACAAGTCGACTGGACACCTGATAGGAAACGAAGGAGCATGTCTTCGGTGGGAAGCCTCCAATGTGAAATCCTCCAAATCAGAAGCTTCGCCTTCAACGGGCTCCTCGGTCTCCAAATGTGGGGAGCAAGGCTATGCCGCACCCCACCATCAGAGATGATGGAGTAGGCAGACCTAACAGAAAAAGTCTCCTCCCTATCTCACCTCCAAGTCCATGCATCCTCCCTGAGGGGGTACAGGGCAAAGTCAAGGAGGGTCTGGAGGAAGTCCTGGAATTGCTCCAACTCGACACTTCTGAGGTCCCTCCTGAAAGTCGGCGGCCAGGTGCACCCAGAGAGGTGGGGATCAAATGCTCAGGCAACTGACCACAGATGATCAATCGAGATCATGAATAGACTAGGAAAGGAGGCCTCCAAAGTGAAGTTATTGCACCATCTGTCTTTCCAGAAAAGGCAATGGTTGCCTTTCCCTAGACAGATTAGAATCCCGAAAGAGATGAAGTTCCTACAAGAGAAGATGCAACGCCAAATAAAGACATCTAGGCTAGAGCTGGAAAGTGCAATCCCAAACTCTCCTTCTGACGTAGTACCTCTGCCTGATGAGTTGTGCCCAAAGGCCTTCATCCCCTACTCCCAACCTCCATGAACACTTACTCAAGAGAGCCACATTGAAGTCACCCACATTTTTTATCCCATTTGTTCCTTGGGAGTAGCCACTCTCCCCCACCTAATGTCACGTCAACCCCTACACCTCCCCCCACTCCCATGTCAAAAGAACTTTCCTTGAATGGCCTCCATCTTCTTCAACACAGTCTTCAGGATGCGGAACACAGAGAAATAGTAGACAGATAAACTATCCAACACCAATTTGCACAAGACTAATCTGCCCCCATAAAATAGTAGCCTCGTCTTCCAACCAGCCAATCTAACCTCATACCTCTGGATCATATGAAGACAATCAACACACCACAGAGCCCCTGGGTTAAGAGAGAGGCCCAAGTAAGAAAAAAAAAAATTCCCTATCTGACATCCAAAGATGTGAGCAGTCTTGTGAAGTGTTCTGACCTCCATGTTAACCCCAACAATCAAACTCTTGTTGAAGTTAACTCTCAAGCCAGTAGTCTCCTCCAGCAGCTCCAGCAAGATTCTCGCCACATGCATCTGCCTCTCATCCTCTGTCGGGAACAGGATGGTATTATCTGCATACTGCAAGTGGGTGACCGAGAGACCATCTCTCCCAACCTAGAATCCCCGTATCAAACCAGCAGACTCTGCACTCTGTCATACCTACTCAGAACAATAGCCACAAGCACAAAAAAGAGAGGAGACATGGGATCTTCCAACCAAAGCTCCTTGCCACTGAGAAAGAAAGAAGTCGACTTCCATTAACAAGAATCGCAAATGATGCAGAAGAGATGCAAGACCTGATCTAGCCGATCCATTTATCCCCAAAATCCACCTTCTCCAACAGATCAAACAGACAAGACCAGTTGACCCTATCATAGGTATTTTCAAAATCCAACTTCAAAACCACCCATCTCTTTCTTTGAGTCTTCACGACATATAAACACTCATGGACCACTAAAAAATTGTCATGAATATGACGTCCCCTGATAAAAGTTCCCTGGACCACCCTATCCATTCCATAACTCTCTCCAATCCCCCAGCAACTTGGTGATGATTTTGTAAATACCATTCAACAGACTGATAGGCCTGAAGTCACAGAAGCCAGGACTCCTTGAATCTTAGGGATAAGAACAATGAGGGTTTTGTTAATACCCCTCAAGTGTGCCCTCCCCTCATGGAATTGCCTAATTGCTGTCAGGAGATCATATTTGATGGCATCCCAACACTGCTAAAAAAGGCGAAAGGGAAACTATCCGGACCTGGAACTCTATCCCCTGCAAGAGAAAAAATTGCATGCCGAACCTCCTCCTTAGTGAAGCTCTGCAATATGTCATTCCTCTCCTCCTGGGAAAGCCGTGGAAGAAGGTCATCGGCAATCCTTGGTCTAAAGTGGTCCTCCTCTGAAAACAATCTGGAATACAAGTCCCTCGCTAGACTCCCAATATGCTCATCCGAAGAGGAAGAGTTCACCCACCCGAATGCAGGTAGTGGTATTCACTCTCCTCCTCCCCGATGCTATGCGCTGAAAGTAAACAGTGTTTCTATCCCCCTCTTTGATCCATCTATCCCCAGATCTCTGCCTCCAATATATCTCCTCCCTAGAGAGGATCTCGTCGAATTGACATCTCAAAGTGTCTCTCATCCTCCTATCCTCTGCATCCATAAGTCTTGCCTCCTCCAAGTTATCAAGTCCCTCAATCTGCTGAAAAACTTTGTCCTTAGCTATCCTCCCCATGAGGGTTTTGTCCGCCCCCCAGGTCTTGAGAACATGAGTAGTATGCCCCAATCTGGACACAAGAGTCGCCATGGCAGAGCGACCGGAAACCTGTGCAGACAAGCTCCCCTGATAGTATCCATGAAGTCTATCTCTCTGAACCAAAACCTCTCTAGTCCGAAGGTGAACTTCCTGTCTTGCAAACGGCTGGTCTTCAAGAGGATTGGCTTGTGATTCGACAAGTCACTAGAAACCATTAGAGTAAACTGAACCATTGGTTCTTGAAAGTATAAGCCACAAAGCAAGAAAGGGTTGTTGATTCGTTGGACATTTTTTTAGTTAAGACAACTGACTCTTGTGACTCTCCATTTGGTTGACTGTGATTCTGGAAACACTTTTGAAATTCTACAAAAACCGTGTGAACATAGATGATAGATCCATATGGAACATGTCGGTTGAAAAAATCAACACATGGTTTAAGGATTTTGAGCACGACGCACCTATTAAGGGAATTCCATCAATAGCAAATTGTTTGCAGAATCAAAACCAAATGTGAATCTTCTCTGAAAGTAAACTGCCAGCCATTCCGGCATTCCAACATGACTCAATTTATTTCTTGTGTCCTCGTGCCTTATTCTTTGGTATTTGTCATGTTAGACATGCAGTAGCCCGGTGTCAACACTGGACACACATGCTGACGGTCGGAATAATTCAAACCCGTGCAGATTATCAGTTTGGCTCAAAAGGAATTACTGATCCTACAAAAGATCATGTCAGAACAGACTGTACATCTGTTTGATAACAAAATTGTCAGCTCGACTGATGAACTGATGAATTTTGCAGTAGGGAGCTCAATTTCATCCGACATGCAAATGATCGAGAGAAAGAAAAAACTAGCTACAGTTGATGAAAGTTCCAAAACCCTCAAGTCCAGTTAGGGTTTAGTGTGGACAGGATTAACAATGAGGTGTTCGATATATTTGCACAGCCAGCCAACTAAAGGACGTACGCGTTCGTAACAGTCGGACAAGAAAAGATACAGATCAAACGACTCAGGTTTCCAAAGAGAACTAATGATCTGCAAGACCCGAATAAATCAATAACAAAAAACGTAAGACAACCCAGAGAGACTAGGAACTTACACTCCCCCGGCGATACCACCGGCCGCGAGAGACTTGCAGATCGTAAGGATCGCGTGGCCAGGGGCCTTGACTCCCTCCCTCGCCAACTTCGCCTCCTCAGCCAGGTTCACGATCGTGGTCACCGCCGACTCCCCCGTGGTCTTTCCCACCACATCTTCGGATGCCATCGACCTCCCGGAAAAACCCTAGGAGAGGAATTCCCCAGAGGAGGGAACGGACGGAGCCGAAGGAGAGGCGGGAAGAAGGCCGCGTCCGAGAGCGGGGAAAGATCCCCTGGCGACGAGCGGTCAGAGGCCGCCAATTATACCAGGGCCGCCTCCATTTCCAGTCTTCTGTTCCCTTTTCCCCCTGGCGATGGCGGCGGAGAGAGACGAGAGGGGGAGGCAGAGCCGAGCGGGGGAGGGGCCAAGCTGCCTATAAAATGCGCCGGGGGAATGAGCTCTGTGGACACGAGTGGCGGTGTCTCTTCTTCTCAGTTATATGTGTCCGGGGACGGAAGTGAGTGTGGTAAAATGGATCCAAGTGAGAGAGAGAGAGAGAGGTGTAGAGAGAGCAAGGGTATAGAGAGTTGTAGAGAGAGCAAGGGTATAGAGAGTTGTCTCTCTCTCTCTCTCTCTCTCTGGTTTTGTGAAACGGAAACCTAGATGCCATCTACGGTCGCCGCTTCCCGTCCGTTTAGGTGGCCAAAGTTGCCGCCGGTTACGAGGTTACCAAAATAGACGTTTCTTTAGACGGCCGGCGGACTTAACGGTCATTTTGGAGTGCCGCTAACCCGTCCAGCGTCGACGGATTCCATTAATTAAACAAACGAGTTGGAAGTTCGTGAAAAGTATATAACTTAATAACAAGTTGAAGCTTGAAGTACATATATTAATTAAACCGTATTAAACTGATTTATATTCGTGAATAAATTTAGAAGCTTTTGGACATCACTCCCCATAATCAATTGTACCAAGGTATTGACTCTGTTTTTTATAATCTCAACTGATGTCATGGTCCCAAAAAATAATTCCTCTCGAATTTTTAAAAAGTCCCTTAACATGGGGGTCTATCAAATAAATGTCAATTCAAGAGTTAAAATAAAAATCGGTATTAAAATTTTAATTCCTCGGTACAATATAACATAGTGGACAATATCTAAAAACTCTCATAGTTTAATTAAGAATTACTATATTCTTTTATTGTCTAATCAAGTTAATTTTCTAGTTTAATTATTTTTTTAAAATATCTCATTTCATAGATACATGGTTAATGTGCAAAAATAAAATCTATATTTTTATCTCCTTTACGAACTTAAAAACTTTTAAATGAATATTAAATAAATTGGATCGATTACAATTCAAATAACTCGAAGTGAGTGAGAACAAAATTGGACATAGATAAGATTTGTTTATACTAAAAAACCTATCATTTGGTGTGGAAGAAAGGGGACATAGATGACTTTTCAGCATGCATAGTATGCCCTATCGAATCGAACATCTGGGTGGTAATGTTGGTTGATGCGGACGTGAGCGACAAAGAGAGCGTAAAGGCGTTACTGTTTGAGGTGGATCAGAAAGATGAATTGGATTCTGTCACTAGCTAACCCAAGTTGTTGGACTTCGCGATCCGCAGGGAATAAAAAATGATTTTGGTATGAAGTTAGATTAAGGGTAGAGTAATTAAATGCGCTTAAAACAATTCAAAGTTAACTCATTTTTAGTTTGATAAGAGGAGAGTTAATCTGGAAGTAAAGAGGTGAACTAATCTACTTTTAATATAGTGTGATTTGGTAGATAGTGAGTTAACTCGATACTAATGATAACTAAAATGTCACATTTATTTCTCCTTTTGTTGATTTTTTTATCTATGGGCATCATCATCATCAGAGTATTATCCCAACTATTTAGAGTTGGCTACATGAATCATATTCTGCCAAAGATTTCTATCAAATGTTATATTCAGATTTAAGCCTAAGAAACTAATGTCCTTCTTAATAATATCACACCATCTCATTTTACGCCTTCCCCAAGCTATTTTTCTAGCATCCACTAAGAGTTGGTCACATATTTTAACCGGCGCTGAGTTAGGGCGACGAAGTACAAGTCCAAACCACCTAAGTCTATTTTCTCTCATTTTATTATTAATTAGAGCTATCCTCAATTCATTACGGATGTGTTCATTCCTAATCTTGTCTTTCTTAGCTTTGTCATGCATCTATCTCAGCATTCTCATCTATGTTACACACATTTTGTGAATGTGTTACTTTCGCACTGCCCAACACTCGGTATCATATAACAAAACATGTCTCACAGTCGTTCTATAAAATTTTAATTTGAGTTTCACGCGCATACGACGATCACATAAGACTCTTGATGTGCTTCTCCATTTTAACCAGCATCCCTTAATCTTATATGCAACATCATCATAAATCTCACAATTCTCTATGATAGACCCAAAGTAACGAAAACTACTACTCTTCGAAATGTCATGTCCATCAATTAGAACAATGTCTTCACGTACCACTCTCTCATTACCAAAATTACAATGCATAAACTATGACTTGGTTCTACTAATTTTAAAACCTTTAGACGTCAAAGTATGTCTACAATGCTCTAACTTAATATTTAAAGCATCAATACTCCATCAATTAAGACAATCATCTACAAATATTTGTGTTCACTTTAAATATATTATTTTTAGTTTATATTGAAATTAGTTTTATTATATAGTATAAAATTAAATATAATATAAAATAAAAAAGTCAATGAATAACATAATTAATCATAATAATTAAAATTTAAAAGTCAGAAATGGCATTAATTACCGGTTTATGTTATCTTTCATCTTTAAAATTTTTAATTTTGTTTTTTAAATATTTTAATACATTCTATAAATTGAGTATATAATGAAAATAAATTTATGTAATTAATAACATAATTAATCTCATTAATTAGAATTTAAATATCAAAGATGTCATTAATTATGAAGTTAGGTTACTATTTATCTTACAATTTTAATTTAATTCAATTTTTAAATATTTTAGGATAATTTATAAATTGAATATACTATGGAAATATATTTTTATAAATAACATTATGAATTTCACTACTTAAATTTAAAAGTCAAAAGTGTCATTAATTATAACTTAGTATGCAGTAAATTTTTCAATGTATAAAAAACTTTTAATATATTTTATAAATTGAATATATTATGAAAATAAAATTTATTTGATAAATAAAATCATTAATCTCACAAATTAAAATTTAAAAGTAAAAATCATCATTTATTACGGGTTAGATTACTGTTTGCCTTAAAAAATTATTTTAAAATAGTTTTAATATATTGTATAAATTAAATATCATAGAAATATTTGTCTAAAAATATATCATTCATCTCATTAATTAAAATAAAAAATGTCATTAATTACGGGTTGGATTATTATTTACATTAAAACTTGTGTTTTAAATTTTTTAAATTATCTCTAATATATCCATAAATCGAATATACCATGGAAATAAAATTATTCTGATAAATAACATCGCTAATATCACAAATTAAAATTTAAAAGTAAAAAATGTCATTAATTATGGGTTAGATTAGTGTTCACTTTATATTTTTTATTTTAAAATATTTTTAATACTATATAAATTAAATATGTCACAATTTTTAATAAATAACAGCATAAACTAACTAATTAAAATTTAAAAAATCACAAATATTTTTTTAAAATATTATTTATCTTAACATCTCTATTTTTATTTTTATAAACATTTAAATAGATTCTATATGATAATATATATTATTATAATAATAAAACTTTTGCTAAGAACGAGCATTAATATTATTAACTAAAAAATTAATAATGATGAAAGTATACGAATTTAGCATTAGACATAAACAAATGAGAGAGAGAGAGAGAGAGAGAGAGAGAGAGAGGGGGAAGTTACATTAATTACGGTGAGTGAAATTGGGGCATAAATAATTGAGAGAGAGAGAGAGGAGAAAGTTACGTTAATTACGGGTGAGTGAAATCTGGACATAAACAAATGAGAGAGAGAGTGAGGAGAAAGTTACATTAATCAAGAGTGAGTGAAATCGAGACAAATGCATGTAATCTATCTCCGGGGATAGGTTTCAAAATTTGAGAATAATCCATGATTAATCCACCTTTGAATCCGATTAACTATAACTTACAATCAAAGTAAAAATATGGTTAGCCCTGGGTTAATTTGTTATAACTCATGGCTAACCCGAAATCAAAGAGGGACAGCCAATCGGTCGTCCAACGTTGTCTCAACTCTTGTGGTATGACACCGTGATTAAAGTTTGACGAATCATTTGTATTGGTCATACAAATCTTTTATCGATACGATACAATATGATAACGTTGCGTATCGAGATGAAAGAATGTATAGAATATATGTAAAATAATTTTAAAAAGTTTCTAACTAAACTGATTAGGTGACTTGTGCTTCACATGACATGCGGCACGGGTTCAATTATGGGTAATGTCTTTGGGATTTTAAGTTTTTTTGACTGAGAATCTTAAAAAGAAATAAAAAAACTCGTGCGCCCAACGAGTTCTCTAACCAACCTGGCTACAAAACATGTTTAACGTAATAATACAAAACAAATGATATTTAAAACATATGAAATGATAGCGGTTGCGTAATACAGATTAGTCGTATTAGTATGCGGCTGGTACGATCCTGTATGGGACAATTTGTCCCGTATCGGACCGATTATAAAACCTTAGTTATGATAACTATTGCTATCGTGTGTAGTTTTTAATTTTCTTCTCACATCTTCCTGACAAAGTGCATTAGAAAAGAAAAATATTACATCACCTCAACTCTTCCGCATATTGTCACCCACAGTTGCTCATTTGTAATGGTCGGTATTACACATCATTTGGAGCGAATAGGGAGTGTGCATATTTTTTCAAAATCTATAGAAAGAGAGGAAATAAGTAATTTTTGGAGATTTTAAACTATCCTAATTTGTCTCTTTATTTATTTATAAATTTATAAATTTATATAAAATAAAATTGATGAGATATTGAAATATTTAAAAATATTTATAAAGAGGTGAAAATTTTAATAATCAGAATCCCTAAAACCCTCCCGTTCCAAACGATACCTTAGATCAAGATGGAGCATTAATTAGAAAGATGTTACATTGCCTAACTAAGTGATCACGACAGGAATCGAAGTTTTTCCAAACGCGATTGTTGAAAGTCTCGGGCTGATGCATAATGGAAAATGTTTATATGACTTCACTAGATTTCCGCTTAAAACTTGAAAAAATCCGATTCCTGCCGGGGGATCATGGTTCAAATTTGGCCAATGCCAAAGATTAATTATCCGGATAAATAGGTGGCTTCCATTAAAAGACAGACGCAAGAATTTTCCACTCCACATAGAGGCGAGCCTTCTACTTCCCACGTAGGCAAATCTGTGTCTTCTTGCTCCGTTCTTGGACCATGCAATCCAAACACGTCAAATAGGTCTTTCTTCTGTCATATAATGTCACTTGCAGGCAGCTGGGTTATAGACCCTTTACGGACTTATGAGATAATTTCTTCATCCTTACAACTGCAAGGGGCTAAATTTAAATTTAAATTCGTGATCTGTCTTAAAGAAGGGAGGTCCAATACACTGTTTCACAACTATAAACTCCGACGTTATGTTAAAATCTTTTAACTTGAATATTTTAACTCAAAATCTAAAAAATGTTGAACGGATTTTTTAAAACGATTCTACTACATTAAATATATTATGATTTTATCTCTTTCCAATGCAATACTATATTACCATATGTATATACGACAAATACAACTAATAGACTTTTTTCCAAGTACTTGAGTTGTTTTTTGTTGTTAATCACCCTTATCCCCGTGTTTGTGCAGTTGGTGGTTAGAGGCTCTAGTGAGCTGTGAGATTTGCCGTAAAATTAACCGGGTCGGGTAGGATAAAGTTACGTGAGTTTTTTATTTATTCTATGTTTTTGATTATTTTATGTATTTTTTCTTATCCAAAACAGTACGATAACTAATTATCAAATTCAACTAAGCTTAATCTTAAGACAGCTTACCCAAAACTTATCTTAGCGGGATTTATCCTAAAATGTTGTCAAAGTGGCCCTCACGCCTGTTTTGATCGAATAAACTTATTCACCCTTAACTCTCACTGATCTTGTTTGACCCGAATAAATTATCCTACCAAAGCTACGTTATCAAAATCGCTTAAGACAGAATAAAGGGAATAAAGTAACGTACAATACTATTATTCTGTTATTAAAGTGGTCCCAAAAGAACAGCCACACCCATCATTTTCACGCACAATGCCTTTTGTTTTTTTGGATAAGGTTAGGCATCGCATCTCACCACCCAAAATGGTTGTCGGAGCAAAATATTCTTCGGCTACTTGCGCACATTAACGAGTTAACTGTTGTATTTGGGACACACGTACCTAGATGGACGTTAATGTATCAAACAACTGTCATTTTATATTACGAAGTTAAACGAGTCGCTTCACCGCCGAAATCTTTCTCTAGAAAAGATCGTGCAAGGGATTCTTATTATTAGAATGTATTCATGATCTTTTTTAAATAAATCATAAATATATTAATATATATATATAATGTATTTCGGTGAAGAGGAGAGATGTAAATTCAAAATATGAAATGAGTGATAATCTCTAAAAATTATTTTATGTGAGATTTTTAATGAATTTAATAGACTCTAATTATTAGAGTAGAGGGAAAATATCTAAAGTGAGTAAGTTGATAATGATATCTATAAAATTTAAACCTAAAAAGTAGAGGTTTTTTTGGACAACTCCGTACAAAATTTATTCACAATTAGATATGTTCTCAAATTAAATTATTTAATTATCATTTTCAAATTAAAAATTCACATCCTCTAACAAAATATATAAAATTCAAATCCTCCGTAATCCGATCAACTCAAAATTGTTTCCAAATGCAGTTGAAGCCTGGCGGGGTATCTACAACGCATAAATATATATCAAACTTTTTACCGGACATCTAGTATTGTAAAACTCAGTAGTTGTTATTAACAAATGACGTGTTCCTTCAAGTATCCCTTTAATGTATAAATATCTCTTCTCTATTCTTGATTAAAGAAAGATTATGTTTTCCTGATGTGAAAGGCCCTTCACGAAAATACGTAGCTTCTTCTATTTTCATCATTTATGTTTGGGACTCCCGTTAATCGCAATATGAGCCTCAGTGTGTTATTCAAATCAGGGTTTGGCGTACTGTAGCATATTGCGCCAATTTGGCCATGCCGGATCACGCTGCGGTATGTCAGTAAGTGTGACATCTCCAATAGTCTAATATTTATTTATCTATTTATTTATTATGTTATAAATGTTAAGTTTTTAAATTGGTAGGCGATAACTAGATGGGACGAAAAATAGATGGAATGATAAGAAGTTAGACTGAGAGGGAGAGACTTGGACGAAGGGAGATAGAATGTGTTCCACTTAAGTGAAAGAAGATAGATGATGTTCCGCCTAAGCGAAAAGAAGTTAGACGATGACGTGATCGGGAGAGTTAGATGATGTTAAAGTAGACAATATCGTCTAAGTTGGGAGTATTAGACGAAGTGACCTATTAGATTAATTGTTTCTATCATCTTCTGAATAGACAATATATTAAAGGATTAGATGATGAGAAATGCTAGTTACCCTCCTCGATGGGTAGAAAAATTAACGGCCTAATACACTATTGGTCCATGTTATTGGCACGTGGGTCTCACCTATTAATTTCGTTAAATACTTATTAAATGTTTATGTACACTTCCATCTATTTGTCACCCTTAGATAACTTTTTTCCCCTTAGATAGCTATTTGCCACTCTTAAATAGCATTAGAAGTCTCATTAGTCTCCTCGAGAATGCGTAAAAACTGACAGGAGCTGACTATTTGTCACCCACCCTTATATAGCTATTTGTCACTCTTTAATAACTATTTTTCACATTTACATAATTATTTGTCACTCTTAAATAGTATTGTAAGTCTCATTCGTCATCTCGGGAATGTGCAATAGCTGAACTATTTATCACCTTTATATAGCTATTTATCACCTTTAGATAACTATTTTTCACCATTAAATAACTATTTGTTACCGTTAAATAGCATTGGAATTCTCATTTATCATCTCGAGAATACACAAAAATTGACAGGAGTTAGCTATTAATCACCCTTACATAGTTATATGTCACCCTTAGATAGCTATTTTCACCTTTAAATAGTTATTTGTTACTCTTACATTATTAAAAATCTCATTGAAATACGTGCAAAGCTCACAAAAAGTTGGGCCTACACACGTATATGTGGCCCAATGAGAGATAGGACTAGTAATAAACTTACCCTCCTGCACGGATAATAAGTATTTCTCTTAGATTATACATTGAATAGATATACTATATGTTGACAGATTAGAATATATATTAAGAGATTAGACGATATATTAAAAAGTTAGATGATTCCTTGAAAGATTTGATGTTAGTTAGGTGCCATAATAAGTTGGACAACGTGATCATTAAGAAATGAAATGTGCGACAAAGCTTAGACGTTGCAATCAGGGGGACAAATTAGGCGATGAGAGAAGATGACATCCAGTAAACGACAAAAGTCTTAATTAGAACTTTGACAGTGTCATACTTCCCTTGCACTTAAATAATGTTGAGAGCTGACAATACTAGACT
>JAHNEJ010002688.1:0-242112 GCA_022559845.1 Amorphophallus konjac | reverse complement strand
CTGGTAGAAGGTTTTTTGAGGGTTTCGGAGGGGGGCTTTGAGCTGAGAGTTTTAAAGGCTTTATCTGAGGACTTTAAGGGGGGATTTTCTGAGGGGAGTTTTACTCTTGGGTTGCAGAGGCTCAGGGATTTCAGACTATAGGAACTTCTAAAGGTTTCTCGGTTTCTGAAGGGTTTGATGCCGGGGGAACACTGTTCGGAGGATTACACCAGGAAGATTAAGATCCTCACACTTTAAACACCATCGGAGACTAACCGAATATCCGGTCTGATAGAACAGACCTTGACAGCGTATGCCACAAATTTCAACGGGATGTCACGAGATGGTCTATCTCGGATTCCCGGTGTGATCGTGAGATTTGGAGAGTAACGACGAGGCTCAAGGGATGGAGCCACAAGGATGACCGGAAAAACACGCAAATCAGGGGGTTCTTGGAAGCTTGGGATCCCAACAATCCATGGATTTGGATGATAAGATCCACCACCGTTTCTACAAAAAGAAAGAACAGAGGAAACAACAAAGAGCAATATGTCTCCCTTCTCATGCTGGTTCCGGGAAATAATGGACACCTGCAGATGCTGGAGACGTAGCCTCAAGAAATCAATCACTCTGAGAAGGGAATACCGTTTACATTTGAAATTAGAACAAAGGAAGAAAAGAAACTCCGTTCATTCATCTTTTCTTGCAAAGAGCTACATTGTCCCAGAGAAATCGGATCTAGGAATCTGGGATGACATGCGTTTGAGAAAGAACAGGGGAGTGGGGAATAATATACATCAGAAAGAAAACAAAAGACGGTGGGGGAGGGCGGAGCATTGACTCCTCTCCCTCCCCATACATCCCACCTTCCACTCCTTCTTCCTTCAGACTTCGAAGCAGCTGCTCAGCCGTTCTCTTCTATCTTCCCCTTTCTCGGTGGTCTAGAGAAGAGGCCAACCGTTCGAGCGAGAAAGAAAGAGAACTAGAGCCCCGAAGAGAAGAACCAATAAAGCCGAACCTCTTTTCTCTTCGCCGCAGGAGACTTCATATAGGGGGCTCGGAGTCTTCCCGTTCGAGGGGGACTTCTCCGGGTCTTGCCTCTGATTCGTCGACGCCGCTGCCGCTCTTCTCGTGGCATGTTGCAGCGGTTGTTTCACTGGAGGAGGCCCGCCAGGAGCGGGGTTTCCCCTTGTGGGACGTCCGCACGCCTGCCTTCGTCGTTGGGGAATCGAGGCTTGCCGGAATGGTGCTGCGCGCCGCTACTCTTGAGAACGGAGCTCCACGAGCATTGAATGGACAGGACCGGGAGCAGGGGCCTTCGTTCGGACTGGGACAAAGATCCACCGGGCGTAGGCAAGGGGCTGGTGGTCGCTGCTGCAGACCGCTGGTCGCCGTGACCGGCCAATGCGGTTGCTCCGCGTTTGAGAGAGAAGATGGAGAGGGGAGACACGCGAGGAGTGAGACAGACACTGGGTGAACAGTGTCCGCCGAATTTCCTCCTATTTCGTATATTTTTCTTGAAACCCCCTCTCCATTTCTCCACCCCCCCTTTCTTCCTTTAATTTTGTGTATGTGCCCTCTTCCGATTCTTCTCTTATCTTATTTGGGTTTCTCTCATATTTGGGCCTTCCCACATACTTGGCCCATCTGAAAAATGGGCTGCCCCTTTCTTCTTCATATTTTTGGTGTCCACAGTTCCCCGAAAAGTATGAAGATTGGCAACGGGGTGGCACAATTGTGGAATCGCATGCGCAGGATAGCGAGGTTTACCTGCGTTTGTATAAGACAATGTGCGCAGAGCGGCTCCAACCCCGGGGACTTGTGGAGGTAGATCTCCCCCTTTCCTCTTTTCCCTCTCTCTTTTATTTTTTTGTGTGGAAATGCTGACTCTTATGGCTGCAGGATGTCCGTGATACCATGATAGCGAACTTGCGATTTCGCCTGGCAGAGACAGAGCAACAATTAGGTGACACACGTGGAGCCTTGAGTGCCTCGGTAGGTGTATACAGTGCACGCTCCGAATCACGGTCCTAGATTCATGGTGTTCGGCCACTAATTATCATCTCATGATTACAGTGCGCCCAGATTGACGCGGCCTCATCGGCGATGGGGGCCGGTGGAGTCTCTTCCAGCTTATGGATCCCTACCTCAGAACTTGACTTGCTTCACGAGCAACTTGCTCGTGCCACGCAGCGTGCCGCGGAGGCAGAAGGAATGCTCTCTATACATGTAAGATTCTCAGTGTTGAGTTCTCCTTGTTTATGTCTTGCCGCATATCTGAGATGGTATATCTGGCAGGAAAAAGAGACGCAAGAGTCACTTGCCCAAGCTGCGCAGAGGGAGGCTAGAATAGTAGAGCTGGAGGAGGAACAGCGACGCCGTCCAGATGGCGACTCTTCTAGGGATGCCATAGAGTTGAGGATCACTCTCCAGTTGGAGAGGGAAGACCGTGAGAGAGAACGAGCAGAGAGAGAAAGAGAGAGAGAGAGAGAAAGAGCCGACAGATTGGCTGAAAGGGAGGAACGAAGGGCCATAGAGGCCCAGCTGTTCGAACTCCGAACCAGCCTTGGTCTCGCTGAACAATGGCTGAGAGATGGTGAGGAGCACTACCGAAGAGCACGAGAGCGTGGCTTTCGTGTTAGTAGCTTTTTTGCTGCCCCCACGGATCAACGTCGGGGTGTGGGAATAGGAAGAGGAGTACAGAGCGGTAGGAGTACCGCTTTTCGTAGTTGGGTAGCACCCTTGAGAGCGTTTTGCCCGGAGAGTAGCGGGACGAGTAATTCAGAGAGAGAGGGTGGAACTTGATGTAATTTTTTATTTTTGGAATAGAATAAAAGGTTCGGTTTTGTTTTCTTTTCACCTTTGCTCTTATTGCCTCGAATCCCTGCACACATCACTGAAACAAACAAATCAGAATTTCTACTCTGACTTGGCCCCTTGCTCAATAAGCAGATGGTCACTTTGACTGTCCTTGATAACGGGTCAAGGGGCCAAGCCTTTATTAACGAAGGTAAGGGAAAGATGTGGTGATGATGAATGCGACAGACAAGCACATGAATGCAAGCGAGATTAAAAGGTGAAATGCTGCATACAAATGTAATCATGCAAAATTGATTTATTTTTCTTTTTATATTTGGCATTTTTGTTGTTTTGTTATATTCAATTTTTTTGTTTGCAAATATGTACATTTTCTCTTTTCTTTTTTTTTATTTTTATCATTTCATTTTTTTTTTGTTGCTAACGCCTCGCAAGCATCCAAATGGCACCTAACCTATATGAGAACATGGGTTTCTTACTAACCTCCCAGGTATCCTAAGTGCACATCTAGGTTGATTTTGGCATCTGGACCCCTCGAATGATAATCCCGTCGGCTAAGACTTACCCTGATGACAATACCGCCATGCCATGCTTAGGCTCCCAGTCGCTTCCGACCACAGGGAATCACCCAAAAGGTTTTCGAGGTAAATGATTTGCCCGACCCGGGTCTATTTCCTCACAACCCTAGGTGGTATATGATGGAACACCCTGGAACCCTAGCGACCAACCGCGCGACGCTGACCCGGAATCAGACGCCGTCGCACCCATAGGTGGCGCGCTTGCATTGGCCTAAGCCCAAGGTTAAATAAGAAGACATTAAGGTGGTAAACATGGGTCTTGACCGGCTAGAAACACAGAGACTCCTTCGCAGCGATAGCTTTTACTTTTCAAAGTAGGCAACCATATGTGTATATTAAAATAAGGTCGCAAACCTTGGCGGGTTTCGCCCTTTAGAAACTCCATCTAGCTTTCATCTTTAGAGAAGGAAGGAAGAGTGCATGGGGTAAACCTCCTGAGAGGACCGGCAAAACCGTTAACCCGGCGAGCCAATAAGGGCCCATTAACTCTCCTCTTTCGAACAACTTCGTACCAAATCTCGAGCATTTACATTCCATGGCCCCTTTTGTGGATTCAGACTTTTGCTTTAAGGGGTTCCATTTATCGCATCAGGCACGGTCACGACTAGGCTTTTCTCTCGATTTTGATTTTGTGTTTCTTTTTGCGAGGGAGATATAGTCGTTTGACGTTGTGGGCTCCCTTTTGTATGCCTGCGGGGACACTGCCCTCTTCTCGTGCTCTGATCGATGCTCGAGGAAATGGATCCTACTCTTACCTTAAGGGGTTTGAGTTTTGGTTTCTCATGCTCAGCGTTTTAAGGGCGCCGACTGTCTCATTTGGTCGAAGAGAAAAGAATAAAGATTACAGCTTCTGGAGATCTTCTGGGTGAGGCCCCACCGTAGGTGATGCTACCAACTTTTTTGGATAAAATACGTAAGTGAGTACATGTTGGCTTCCTTTGAGCGTGCATAGGCCGATGTGGCCGGACAGGGATCTCCACGGTTCTGGCAGATCAAGACCCGGTGCCTACCAAGCCTTAATGGGCCCTATCCTAACATGGAGGTTGGATGCAGCGACTTAACTACATGGTGACCACCAGGCATCGGCATTTTAAGATTTTATATATTTTTAGTGATTTTCAATATTTTTTTTATTTTTTTTATTTTTTTTTGTTTTGACACTATGCTAAGGGTAGTACTTTTTAAGATAAAGCACATTCCAAGGGTAGGATAACTCAGTCCCTTCGGCGTTGACTAGCTTGTAGGCATTGCCAGGGTACACGGCTTGAATTACGTAAGGTCCTTCCTAATTGGGTTGGAGCATAGAACGCGGCCCTCCAGGTTTGACAAAAATTCTCCTTACGACCATCTCACCGACTTTGAATTTTCTCTCAACGACTTTCTTTTGGTAAAAGCGAGCGAGTCTATTTTGATACACACGCGCATGCTCGGCAGCGGCCATCCGCTTCTCGTCTAAGAGTTTCAACTGGGCAAGGAGTGAATTGCGACGTTCGTCGAGGGGAAATTCCTCATCCAATTGTACTCTGAGAGAAGGGATCAGAGTCTCGTACGGGACTACCGCTTCCGTCCCATAAGTAAGGGCAAACGGAGTCTGCCCGGTGGGGGTACGGATTGAAGTGTGATAGGCCCATAGAGCTTCGATAAGCTTTTCTGGCCAGTCTGAAAACTTACTGGACTCGTAGGTTTTCTTGATGATTTTGATCAATATTTTATTGGTGGCCTCCGCTTGGCCATTACCTTGTAGGTAATAAGGTGATGAATGATGTAATGCAATTGCATACTTTTTGCAGAGGTCCTGAAGGTCCTGAGAAATGAACTGTGACCCATTGTCGATGACGATTGTGCTTGGGACGCCGAACCTGGCGAGGATGTTCTTCATGATGAACTTGGAGACTGTTGACGTCTTGATTTCCGCGTAAGCTTCGGCTTCGGTCCATTTGGTGAAGTATGCCGTCGCAGTAAGGATGAAAGATTTCTACTTGGTGAGGGAATTGGGATCACCTAGGGGACCGATGATGTCGAATGCCCACATGGAGAAGGGCCATGGGGAGGATATTAGATGAAGTGAGGATGATGGTTAATGAATTTTATCGGCGTGAAGCTGACACTTGACACACCTACGGACATAGATGGCACAATCCTCTTCCATAGTGGGCCAGTAAAAGCCTTACCGAATGATCTTCTTAGCGAGCATCTGGCTATTCACGTGGCCACCGCACACACCCGAGTGTGCTTCCTCTACGCATTTCCAAACCTCATTGTCGTCAAGACACCTTAACAGAACGCCAGTAAGGCTCCTCCTATAGAGTAGACCTCCAACCAATGTGTATTTCTGAGCCACCCTTCTTATGGCTTTCTTATCTTCTGTGGTGGCTCCTTCAGGATAAGACTGATCTTTACAATATTTGACAATTTCATAGAACCATGGTTTCTCCTTGTCAGCGAGCTCTTCTTCGACTCCTGCCAGCATGATCTCTCTCTTCTCAAGAATTTCTCCCTTCTGGATCTTCTTTAGGACTCGTTCCTTGATCTTTAAGAGGTAAGGGTCCTGGACGGCAGGGACAAGACGCTTGTAGAGAATGATGGATATAAACCATGCACCTAAAGGGAATTTGAAGGATGACGCCAAGGAGGCGAGGGCATCGGCCAGAATGTTCTGTTCGCGAGGAACATGGACAAAGATCAGCTTGGTGAATAATTTGGCATAGGCGGAGACCAGCTCCTTATAGGGTTTGAGCTTGGGATCGAGGGTGCGATATTTGGTAAGCACCTGGCGGAGAACAAGTTGACTGTCACCCACGACTCGCAACTCAGTAATATAGAAAGAACGGGCTAGTTCCAGGCCAGCTAGAAGAGCCTCGTATTCAGCGATGTTGTTGGTGACTGGGAACGCGAGCTGAAATGCCTCTGGGATGGTAACGCCTTCAGGCGTTAGAAGGACAATGCCGATACCCTTCCCTTGGGAATTCAGAGCTCCATCAAAATATAACGTCCACATTGGCTCATCAGATTGGGTGATGGACATTAGTTCCTCATCTGGAAACTCTGATTGGATAGGATCGAAATTGGGAAGAGGATGGTGGGCGAGATGCTCGGCTATGGCATAGTCTTTATGTAACGACCCGAGAATCCGATTACCGGGAAGGCCCGATAACCCGAGACTCATCCCCTGCGTGTTTTCACCGTGTTTCAGGTGAGGCGCCGCCCCAGGGGAGCGCGTCTGGGGTGCAGCGTGGTGCGGGCGCCCAGAGGTAGTGCCAGAGGTCAGAGCCGGGGTATGCCCCGTGTAGCTGTACTTTTCTTTCTTGTCACTGTACTAGTTGTGGACTACTGTTGTTGTTCTTTTTATTGTGGACCATGTAAATTATTAATTTATTTCCAGCTTAATGTTTTAACTGTTTAATTTCTGTAATTATTTGTGATACTTGTGTAGTTTCCACACCATCCTTTCAACCCTTCCGAGTCTTCGGGCTCGTGGGTGGCGGTACGAGTCTCGGGTTATCGGGCCTTCCTGGTAATCAGATTCTCGGGTCGTTACAGCTGGTATCAGAGCGCGGTTGTGGAATTACATGAGAATCATAGGTAATTGTAGTGGTCCACTAGTCCACATCGATGATGTACAGGTGACGCTGGCATTGGGCACCGCGTATTCGTTTTAACCTTGCCGTTCTTCGTGTTTTTTGTCTTTTGCTTCAGGAGCGAGTATGACGCCGAGGAGGAGCTCTCGCTCTCAGCAGGGGCAGTCGGCTGGAGGCTAGGAGATCCAGCAGGGGGTCCAGAAGGACCAGGAGGAGCATAGCAGAGTGCCACCGGGGGCTACCGAGGCCGCGGCTACTGCGAGAGTTCCGGGGGCCGAGGATTTCTTCCGTGGCATGTACCAGCTTATGTCTCAGCAGTTCGGCGGAGAGGCTGGTGAGGGCTCGTCAGTCAGGGGTGGGCCAGGCCGAGCAGTGAGGGACTTCATGCAGTTCCATCCACCTTACTTCAGCGGCCAGGCAGACCCTGATGTAGCTCGTGATTGGCTTGATGAGATGGAGCGGGTGTTCAGTTCTGCGAGGAGTGCTGACGAGGACAGAGTGGTGTTGGCCTACAACCAGTTGCAGGGTACGGCTCGGAGGTGGTGGTCTTCTAAGTGGAAGACGTCCTTTCAGCTTCGTCCACTTGAGCAGATCGAGTGGGATGACTTTGTCAGTGCTTTCGAGCGTACGTACTGTCCAGATGTTGTTGCCACGCAGCGGATGCGGGAGTTTCTGGAGCTGGTGCAGGGCGACATGTCCGTGTTGCAGTATAGGGCCCGATTTGTCGAGCTGGGTCGGTATGCACCTCACATCATGGAGCATGAGAGGGTGAGGACCACGTAGTTTGTGCAGGGTTTGAGGCTGGAGCTGAGGCACCATTTGATCGTGAACGGGGCCACTGATCTAGAGACAGCGTCTCGTGTTGTGATTTCTTTGGAGATGGATATGCAGAGGACTCGAGGACCGATCAGCCAGGGGCATTCCTTGTCAGGTCGCAGCCAGCCGTTGGCTACCCAGCAGCAGGGTTCCTTTCAGCATGCGTCGGGTGGTTCAGGAGTACCGGCATCGACATCGTCGGTAGCAGGATCTGCGTCCTTCGGCTCGAAGGTCAAGAAGTTCTTGAAGAAGAGTTTCCGTAAGAAGCACAAGGATCAGGGGCAGGCTTCATCGGGCAGTGTACAGCAGCTGATTCCTTTGCAGCGTCAAGGATCAGTGGGTGGATCGCGAGGACCTTGTCCACGGTGTGGTGGGACCCACCCAGGCAGGCAGTGCATGGCGCCGATCATCTGTTTTCGGTGTGATCAGCTAGGGCATATGGCGCGTGACTGTCCCCAGAGGCCGCCACAGCAGCAGGTTCCCCAGCAGCAGAGGCAGCAGCAGCAGCAGGGACAGTATCCGCCGCTACCCAGGTCAGCCAGTGTGGGAGGCAGGCAGAGGGCTCGAGGCCAGATCACGCATATGACCAGGGCAGAGGCAGTGGCGTCGCAGCTCGTGGAAGGTACCGTTCAGATTTTGGGTTGTGCGGCTCGGGTTTTATTTGATTCTGGCGCGTCTCATTCGTTTATTTCGGAGGATTTCGCGTCGAGGGTCGAGGAGCCGGTGACCCAGTTGTCCTGTGATTTGGCAGTGGAGTTGCCTTCGGGTGATTTTATGATCACTCCGTATTGCTTCGATCAGGTTCCGGTTTGGATCGATGGGCGGAGTATGCCAGGCAGGTTGTATGCGTTGCAGCTTCAGGATTACGATGTGATTCTAGGCATGGATTGGCTCGAGACCCATGGAGCGGTGGTGGATTGTGGAATGAAGTGGGTCTACTTCCAGCATCCGAGCAAGAGGACCTTCTATTTCCAAGGTATCCGTTCCGCCTCTTCTCGATTCCTTATCTCTGCTATTCGAGCCCGTCGATTGCTTGATTCAGGTTATCATGATTTTCTCGCGTCCGTGGTTGTGTCTGACCGGATGGAGCCGGATGTGGAGGACATTCCGGTGGTGTGCGAGTTTCCCGACATTTTCCCCGAGGAATTACCTGGATTACCTCCCCAGCGGGAGATCGATTTCGTGATCGAGGTTGTACCTGGTACGGGACCTTTGGCGAAGGCTCCCTACCGTATGGCCCCCGCTGAGTTGAGGGAGTTGAGGGCGCAGTTGCAGGAACTGTTGGCCAAGGGGTATGTTCGTCCTAGCTTTTCCCCTTGGGGTGCGCCCGTGTTGTTTGTGAAGAAGAAGGACGGTAGTCTGCGGCTGTGCATTGACTATCGACAGCTGAATGAAGTGACCATTAAGAACAAGTATCCGTTACCGCGGATTGATGATTTGTTCGACCAACTTCAGTCTGCGCGAGTGTTCTCGCGGATTGATTTGCGGTCCGGTTACTATCAGCTGAGAATTCGCGAGTCCGATGTGGAGAAGACTGCATTCAGTACGAGGTACGGGCATTATGAGTTTTTGGTGATGCCGTTCGGGCTCACCAATGCCCCTGCAGCCTTCATGGACTTAATGCAGAGGGTGTTTCATCCGTATTTGGACCAGTTTTTGGTCATCTTCGTGGACGACATCCTTGTTTATTCGCGGTCTACTGAGGAGCATGCGTACCATTTGGGTGTGGTGCTGCAAACGTTGCGAGATCACCATTTGTATGCGAAGCTCAGCAAGTGCGAGTTTTGGCTCAGCGAGGTGCACTTTCTGGGACACGTGATTTCTGGTGATGGCATTTCCGTGGACCCCGCCAAGGTCGAGGCAGTGATGCAGTGGCTGAGGCCGAGGTCGGTGACGGAGATCCGGAGTTTCTTAGGGCTTGCGGGTTATTATCACCGGTTTATCCAGGATTATTCGCGCATTGCGGCCCCGATGACTAGACTCACGCGGAAGGATGTGCCTTTCGTTTGGTCTGAGGAGTGTGAGCAGAGCTTCAGGGAACTGAATAGATTGCTCACCTCGGCTCCGGTGTTGGTTTTGCCTTCTGGATCGGGAGGTTTCGTAGTGTGTACAAATGCTTCCGGCGTCGGATTGGGTGCTGTTTTAATGCAGCATGGTAGAGTGGTGGCTTATGTATCTCGGCAGCTAAAGCCCCACGAGGAGAACTACCCCACCCATGACCTTGAGTTGGCGGCGGTGATCTTCGCGCTGAAGATCTGGAGACATTATCTGTACGGCGAGAAGTTTGAGGTATTCACTGACCATCAGAGTTTGAGGTATGTGTTCTCGCAGAGGGACATGAACCTCAGACAAAGGCGTTGGATGGAGCTCATGAAGGACTATGACTTCACCCTGTCTTATCAGCCGGGCAGGATGAATGTCATCGCCGATGCCTTGAGTCGGAAGGTTGCGGTTAGTGCCTTGATGTTGAGGGAGTGGAGGCTCTGAGAACAAGTGCCCGAGGTATCTTTCAGGCTCAAGATTCCCCAGGAGCCAGGGTTGGCAGTGCTTGCGAGTATGACTGTCACTCCTGCTATCCGTCGTCAGGTGACAGAGGCTCAGCATGCGGACCCGGAGTTAGCCCCGGATTCTTGCGATGGCTGATGTAGAACTTGGCGAGGACGGTGCTGCGAGGTTTCGTGGCAGGCTGTACGTCCCAGCCGAGGAGCAGATTCGTCGTGCGGTGTTGCGCGAGGCTCATGGGAGCAGGTACACCGTACACCCGGGTGCGACGAAGATGTATCGGAACTTGCGGAGGCAGTTCTGGTGGCCTGGCATGAAGAGAGATGTCGCAGAGTTTGTGGCCAGGTGCCTGATCTGTCAGCAGGTGAAGGCGGAGCATCAGCAACCAGGAGGTACTCTCCAGCCCTTGGATGTTCCTGCTTGGAAGTGGGATCATGTGACCACGGATTTTGTGGTGGGGTTGCCGAGGACCCCGACTGGGCAGGACAGTATTTGGTTGCTGGTGGATCGGCTGACGAAGGTGACTCGGTTGTTACCGGTCAAGGTCAGCTGGAGCGTGTCTAAGTTGGCTCGTCTTTATGTGGAGCGGATCGTGCCGTTGCATGGGGTTCCCATTTCGATCGTGTCGGATCGGGATCCGCGCTTCACTTCTGGATTCTGGAGGAGTTTCCAGCGAGCTCTTGGCACGGAGTTGGCATTTAGCTCGGCGTATCATCCACAGTCAAATGGTCAGTCTGAGAGGACCATTCAGACCTTGGAGGACATGCTGAGATCCTGCTGCCTGGAGTGGCAGGGGAGTTGGATTCATCACCTACCGTTGGTGGCGTTTGCCTATAACAACAGCTATCATTCGAGCATCGGCATGGCTCCTTATGAGGCATGGTATGGGCGTCCTTGTCGGACTCCACTTGATTGGTTTGAGGTGGGTGAGCGTGTTTTGACGGGACCGGAATTGGTGCAGCAGTGTGTGGATGTTGTGCACCTGGTTCGTCAGAACATGTTGGCGGCCCAGAGTCGGCAGAAGAGCTATGCTGACCATAGGAGGCAGCCTCTCGAGTTCGCCGTGGGCGATCATGTGTTCTTGAGAGTTTCTCCGATGAAGGGGGTGATGCGTTTTGGACGGCGTGGGAAGCTGAGTCCCCGCTATATTGGTCCTTTCGCGATTGTGGAGCGCATCGGTGAGGTTGCTTACCGGTTGCGGTTACCCTCTGAGTTGGCGTCGGTGTATGACGTGTTCCACGTCTCGATGTTGCGGAAGTATATGCCCGATGACTCTCATGTGCTCGAGATTTCTGTTTGGCCTGAGGTGACTCCAGACCTTTCTCTCCCAGAGTTTCCCATCCGCGTGGAGGATAGGCGAGAGCAGCGCCTGCGGAACAAGGTCATTCCCTTGGTAAAGGTCGTGTGGCAACGACACTCTGGTGGTGAGGCTTCTTGGGAACGTGAGGACGAGATGTGTCAGCAGTTCCCTTACCTGTTTGAGTGAGTCTTCCTCTTTTCTTTCCCCTTGGGTTGTTCTCAATTTCGAGGATGAAATTCCTTAAGGGGGGAGGGCTGTAATATCCCGGACGTTTCGGATCTTTATTCGTGGGTCTCGGATCTGGTTTTCGGAGCGTCTGGCGCTGTTGTGTCCGAAATTTCATTTCGGACATCTTTCGTGTTCGGATCGGCGCGATCCGGAGGCATTTCGGAGGCCCAGAGGCGTTCCGTGGCTTTTCCGCGTGTGTTTTTCGATTCCCGGTGTGTGTTTCGGCTTTTTCTTCGGAAGCTCACTGCGGGCGAACCGGGCGATTCCCCCGGGCACGAGTGGTACCGTTGCGATCGGTGCGTTCCGAGGATTCCAGAAATGTATTTTTCTATTTTTTGATATTTTTCCGAAAAATCAGATTTTCTATATAATCCCATTTCTTTTTCTTTTCTTCTTTCTCTTTCTTCTTCTTCTTCCTCCTTCCTTCCCCAACCGTGGCCGCCCTCCTCTCTCCCTCTCTCTCCCATTTGGACGCGGCGAGCCCCTCCCCGGCTGTTGACGGCGGCAGGGCGACGGCGCGGACGCGTGGGTGGCAGCGAGGCGAGCTCGTGGGCGTGCGGCAAGCGTGGGAAGCGTGGGGAGGCGAGGTTTCTAAAAGCGTTCTTCGCGATTCGTGGGTGATTCGGCGGAGCATTCGCTCCATTAAGGTAGGGTTACATTCCTTAACCTCTTGCCGATCATTTCCGTGATTTATAGGCCGAGGGGAGGCCGAGAGGGGCTTGTTTGAGCATGTTTGGGGTTTTTTTCATGTTTTGGGGAGAGTCACCCGATCTATGGATTTGATGCATGAATTCGCGTTTTGATGGCCTAGAATCATGCTAGGGGTCCCCAGGGGTCTTCCCCTTTGATTTCCCCCTCTCTGGTGGAGGTATGGGGGCGTGGAATGGCGTTTTTGGCCATTTCCCGCTGTTCTCGGTTTTCCGGGATGATAGCGGTCCACCAGTAACTGCCTTCATCAGGTAGCGGTCGGGTGGGGACCGCCTTCACCAGGGATTTCGACCGTTGGGGCTTGTTCTGTCGGCAGGCGGTCGCGGTCTCGCGACTGACCGCGACTGCTGGTGGCGGTCAGGGGGCGACCTCTTTCACCATGGGGTCCGGCACGGTCTTCGAGATGGTTTTTTGACCCTTGGAGTCTGGTCGCGGTCTCCTGGAGATCGCTATCAGGTGAAGACGGTCATCAGGCGACCGCGTTCAGTTTTCTTGCACCAGGGTGGTCGCGGTCCCAGGAGGTCCGCGACCAGGTGGTAGCGGTCCTGGGTCGACCGCGACCACGGGAGGCGGTCCTCCGGTGACCGCGACTCCCTTTCCTTGCCATTTTGAGTCCCGGATGAGCTAGTCTCGATCCCTGTGCTGACCCGTAGTCTGACTGATGCTGGGCATCATGTGGGGGCTACACGTGGGGGTGCTGTGGGGTCCCGGGAGGTGGTGACTTCGGCTTGTGTCACCGTACGTCGGTGTTGGTACAAGGAGCGTTCCTCGTACCTGCGGTTGTGACGTTGTTTTCCGCGACTTGAGAGTCTACTCCTTCAGTGACCCTCCACTAGTCGTAGCCCACCAGTACGAGGTGCTGGTCTCACCTGGGAGTGGTGTACGGGCACTCACCTTTGAGACGGTTTGTGGACCGGTTACCGTAGGCCCCTCGTCGGTAGCCAGAGTCCGGCTACGGGGGAAAATCTGTCAGAGGACCAGACCTAGTGACGCAAGGTCTGTGTGTGCACACGTGGTTGGGGGCAGTTGGACCCACGTCGACGGGCGTGACCCCAGCTAGTTACTTGTTTGTGGTTACTTGTTCGGTGTCTGCGTCTCGGGTAGGACCTACCACGTCAGGCGGTTCACCTGCGACGCGGTGTAAGACGTCAGGGGACGCTGTCGGCTGTGCTTCTAGTGGGTGGTACTCCTGTCGAGTACGGAGTGTCAGACTGTCAGTCGAGTGTTTCCGACCTTCGGGTTTTACCGGTTTGACCTTTGAGCTTCGGTCTTCTCTCCGTGGCTCGTGTGTCAGTTTACGTGTCGTAGGGTCTTATCTTGTAGAGTACAGGGCTTTCCCTCCCGAGGTACTTTCCTACCGCTAGCGTAGTGGTTTCTCATTTTACGAGGTAGGGTCCGAGTGATCCCTACTGAGTCTTGTTCTGAGACTCATCCCCTGCGTGTTTTCACCGTGTTTCAGGTGAGGCGCCGCCCCAGGGGAGCGCGTCTGGGGTGCAGCGTGGTGCGGGCGCCCAGAGGTAGTGCCAGAGGTCAGAGCCGGGGTATGCCCCGTGTAGCTGTACTTTCCTTTCTTGTCACTGTACTAGTTGTGGACTACTGTTGTTGTTCTTTTTATTGTGGACCATGTAAATTGTTAATTTATTTCCAACTTAATGTTTTAACTGTTTAATTTCTGTAATTATTTGTGATACTTGTGTAGTTTTCACACCATCCTTTCAACCCTTCCGAGTCTTCGGGCTCGTGGGTGGCGGTACGAGTATCGGGTTATCGGGCCTTCCCGGTAATCGGATTCTCGGGTCGTTACACTTTAATTACCTTTTGCTGGATATAGGTGATGTAAAATTGAGAGAGGAAACTCTGCCAGCGTGCTAGCCTATCAGTAAGGACGGATTTCTCTAGAAGGAACTTGATAGGGTTCATGCGAGCAATCAGGTGGACCTCATGAGCCAGGAAGTAGTGCTTCAACTTCTGCACTACCCAAACGAGGGCAGCACAGGTTTTCTCCATAGCTGTGTACTTTTGCTCACAGGGATTGAGAAGTTTGGACAAGTAATAGGTTGCCCGTTCCTTGCCTTCTTCATCTGCATGTGCGAGGACAGCTCCCACGGAGTCGTCCAAGACTGAGATGTAGAGGATCAGAGGTTTTTCTGATTTGGGTGGAATGAGAACGGGTGGACTAGCCAGATATTCCTTTAACCCTTCAAAAGCTTTTTGGCATTTAGAATCCCAGTGGAATTCTACTCCTAGCTTGGTCAACTCATAGAAAGGTCTACACCTTTGTGAGTGCTGAGACACAAACCGACGAATAAACTGCAACCTCCCGATTAAACCTCGGACTTCCCTCAAATTCTTGGGAGGCGGCATATCCCTGATGGCCTTAGCTTTGTCGGGATCTATCTTGATCCCTCTTTTACTCACAATGAAGCCCAGTAATTTGCCCGATGATACACCAAACACACACTTCTTCGGGTTCATTTTCAATTGGAACTCCCTTGATCTCTGCAAGACCTTAGTCAAAACCCTTGGATGTTCCATCCTGGTCCTTGATTTCACCAATAGATCATCCACATACACCTCCAGATATATGTGCATCATGTCGTGAAATATGGCCATCATAGCTCTTTAGTAAGTAGCTCCAGCATTCTTTAACCCAAACGGCATGACCACGTAACAATATGTTCCCCAAGGTGTAGTGAATGATGTCTTCTCTTGATCCTCTTCTGCCAAACGAATTTGATTATATCCTGAAAATCCATCCATGAATGAGAGGGTCTCATATCCTGCTGTGTTGTCGATTAACACATCAATGTGAGGCAAGGGAAAATCATCCTTTGGACACGCACGGTTAAGGTCCCGGAAGTCGATGCAAATCCTGACTTTCCCATCTTTCTTCATGACCGGGACAATGTTTGCCACCCATTGAGGATAAAGGACGACTCTAATAAACCTGGCTTTATGGAGCTTGTCGACTTCTTCTTTCATTTTCAAAGCTATTTAAGGGTGGAAACGCCTTAACCTTTGTTTTACCGAGACGGACCTTGGTTTTAGGGTTAAATGGTGTTCGACCAGGGTTGAATCCAGCCCCGGCATATCCTCGTAGCTCCATGCAAACGTGTCCTTATATTCCTTGAGAACTTCAATTAATGCCTCTTCTTCAGAGGGTGGTAGATTATAACTTATGAGGGTGATCCTAGGGTCTTCCTCAGTTCCCAAGTTGACTTCTTTGGTAGACTCTTCTACAGCGGTTGACGGCTCGTTGAATCTCCTTATTCCACTAGCATATGTGCCAGCCGCATCCTCATATTCTTCACCCTCATCTTCAGTAAGGTATTCTTCATCCGTGATCTCGTAGACTCCATACCCCTCATCAATTGCACAGTTGCCCTCACATTCTATTTCCGGTAGCTGGATGAGATTTTCTAGCAACTGAGGGATGGCAAGAAGGGCCTGACACCTGGCGGCTAAATCCAGAAGGAATCGACGAGGGATCTGCCTACCCTTGGATTTCTTCCTAGGTACCACCTTTGACTTATTATTCCTATATTGACTGACATTATTTACAGAAGAATAAAAAGATGAAGAGGATGGTGAAGAATGTACAGGGAAAGACCCCTCAGAGGAGGGGTAGAAAAGGTCGCTCATCGGACCTTGGACGGGTGGTCCGCAGGGCGGGACGCACCCGTGGGAGATGTAGGAGGTTTCCTCAACGAAGATGTGTTGTTGAGGAGTTTGAAAATTGACATTTTTTTTTCGTTTTCATTTTTGATGACAAAACAGTGAAAAGAGATCGGAGGAGAGAGAAAAGTGGTTATGGCTAGAGGATTGGGAGGCTCGTAGAGCAGATCATGATTGAAGACCTGACGCGGGTTGAGAAACCCACGCTGGTATGTAAGTAGAGAGGGGGATCTGGGAAGGTCATCAAACAACCGTCTGGCCCAGGAAGATGACAGCAACAAAGGCTGTGACGAGTGAATGGAGAAGATGACGGCTAATGAGTCGTCGGTGGTGATGGTGATGGCGGATGAAGATCCGCTGGTGACATGGTCCTTCTGACGAGGACGAGGATAGTTTGGAACCTTGGCAACAATAATGATATTCTCTAGCATTCCAGAGATCAATGGCGGTCCTTCAAGCTGTGGAGACGAGAACATCCTTTCCAGTGCAACAGAAACATCCCGTATATCAAACCATTTGTCCCATTCGCATTCCGGGTCTTTGATCTTGCCTCTTTTGGTGACCCTCGGACATTTTTTGGCTGAATACACAACATGCGACCCCCCATGTGCTTCTTGCGGATAATCCCCCATCTGAATAACGGGCCCTTTGTTGAAGTGGTTTGATAGGGTCCATGTGAGGGGCTTCCAATCCGCCTTGAATGGTCCTTTGAAGCTTAGGCCAAACCTGCGGTTCAACCTAATCTCCTTTGGTGGTTTCAACCTACCTTGTAGCTGTGCACCCCAGACCTTTGTCCTGTTGATAGCCGATGTTTCTCATAATCTCCCAACCTTTGGAGTGAAAAGGGAGATATGGCGTTGTTACCTTGATCGGCTTCTTTGGTGCTAGCGGAATGTGAGATGAATCACACACGTCCAGCAATGACAATATGGGCCGATGAGACGGCCAAACAGAGGGCATAGAGGTGTTGATAGCATCCACCGTGTGAAGGACAGGTGTGCTGACTACTTTAATAATTCTTCCATTGTAAGGAAACTTCAAGCACTGATGGTTGGTGGAAGGCACAGCATCCATGGCTTCAATGTAGGGGCGACCCAGTATGACCTTGAATGTGGGGTCCATGTCGAGGACATGGAATTCCGTGGGGACTAACATAGGGCCTAGCTCTGCCCTCAGAATAATCATCCCTTGCGGCGGCCTTTTGCTATTGTCATAAGCCGTTACTGTGATCGAGGAAGGTCTTATCTGTTCCTCGTCGACCCCACACAACTGAAGGGTGCTCATGGAGATCACATTTATGGACGCACCCGTGTCTACAAGGCACGGGTTTATGGATACCCCATTAATTTTTATTGAAATGCACAATGCATATTTTTGAGCTTCCTTGGGAGCGAGCTCGTAGTTGTGGAACATGATGGCCGGTTGTGTGTCCGTTGTGGTCAGGACGGTAGAAATCTTTTCTACAGTGAGGTCCTCATTCACCATGTGTGGATTATGGAATTAGACCACCCCCAATTGATGATTTCAATAAAAGATGATTTATCAAGATATAGAACTAAAATCGATGATAAAAAAGGGGGAGTCACATGTAATACTTAAAATCCGTGATCGCCACTGAGGGCAACAACATGCCAAATAATATGAAGATCAAGATAAGGGCATGTTACATACCTCAGAAATTCAAGAGGGCCAAGAGTTGGCCTGGGGATGAATGCGCTATATCGTCCTAGCGCCTTCTCAAGATCGCGCTAGGTTCCTATAGCGCGATATCAGACATGAAGCGGGATGGACTGGATTCGTTTCTTCCTTGCTCCAAGGCCGGCCAAGGTGCAAGGGCTCCACGTATCAATCTTCTAGTGCCTGCAAACAATCATAAACAACAAACAGAAGGCCTATTAGATCGAGATTTTAGTAGAATCTGCCCTTATTCTTAATCAAAAGCATGTAAAAGAAGGGCTCGATTACCTGGGGGTTTGGTGGTTTTTAAACCCCTATGGAAGGGCCAAAAATAGATTTGGTGTGTGTGTGAGTGCGTGTATTTTGTAAAAGCAGTGTTTTTGAGATTAATATGCAATGCTATGCGAAGATTGAGATAGACGAATTGGGGAGAAAACTAAGAACGAGGAAGAACACAATATGCCCCTAAATACTCACTTGGATGTGTGAGGAGCGAGGAGTTATTGATTTGGAACGAAGAGCAGCCTCCTCCTCGTCAAGATCTTGAGTTGCATCCCCTTCAAAACGACGGCCAAGGGTCCAATTTATAGGTGAAGGATCAAGAAGGAACCCTAGGTCGGACTTCGATCCAAACTAATGACTTGGTGGCTCAAATCAAGGCAATCTTGCCGATTAATGAGGGGGAAAGATTCCTATTAGGATTAGGAACCTTCCTTTGGATGAAATATGATTGGAAGCTTACCAAAATAAGAACCCAAGCCGAAAAAGGGGAGTCCGGGTCGGACTGGATTTCTGACTGAGAACGCGCTACAAGCACATAGCGCGTTCTTCATGAATGCGCTATGACGATATAGCGCGACAATAATTGGCTCACCAAATGGTTAGAAAAAGAATAAATACACATTGGGTAGTCGTTCAATCAAATATTAAATAAGAATAACATCCAGAGTGGATGCCATAAAGATCAAATATCAAGAAATAATGACTGTTCAAATGATCATTCAATTAGGTCCATAACGCGCTATGAACAAGAAAGTGATGTGAGTGAATAGCGCGAGAATGTCGAATTCGAGATAAGATCCAAGGTATGGAAATTGAATTGTGGGGCCAAGAATGGGGAGAAATCCCAGAAAATCAACCAATTATGGATCAATTGGGGCATTAACTAGGAGAACAATTGGTGAGGACACCAGAGCAAGAATACGGCTCGACTCAGAGAGTCGTCGGTACCGGACACGCAGCACGACTCGGTCGACACCGACCTCATTGTGGCTGGGGGACAGTCTGGAGTCCGCCCCGGAGCTTTGACACTTTAGCATGTATTTTTATACGTATTTGTATTTTGTACATATTTGGGTCGTATTTGTATTTTGTACGTAGTCGTATTTGTATTTTGTACGTATTTGGGTCGTATTTGTATTGTGTACGTACTTGGTCGTATTTGTATTTTGTACGTACTTGGTCGTATTTTGTATTGTGTACATCTTAGGTGTGTCTTTGGCATGTATTTGGGTTTGCATCATTTTGGGATTTCAAATTTCAAATGGGTTCGAATTCAAACTCCAAAGAGGGAGAATGGAGCCCATAAAATTTAAATTTCAAATGGGTCAAACACAAACTCCAAGGAGCAATGATGGAGCCCATAGAATTTAAATTTCAAATGGGTTCCAAATCCAAACTCCAAAGAGCAATGATGGAGCCCATAGAATTTAAATTTCAAAGGGGTTCAAATTCAAACTCTAAGGAGGGAAGGTGGAGTCCAAACTCTATATATTATCATGTACTCCCCCTCTTGAGGGATTCGATGAATGAATGAAAATTGAGTTTTGGCCAAGAGCATTTCCTTCTTCTTCCTCCCCTCTAGGGTGAGACACCCTCTATCTCTCCTCCCTCTCTTCCTCTTCCCTTGGGAGCGACTCCTAAGGTCTATTACAGGTTTCTTGGATGCTCCACAGGTGGGAGGCGACCTCCCCATCTTCTGCTCAAGCCGGGAGTCCCATTGATCAAGGTTTTGCAACAAGCTTGGAGGAGATGGCCCTTGCTGTCCTGCGCCCAGATCTGGTTGTCTGCCTGCAGAAATGAGTCCGGAAGATCAGGTTGGCACCCTCCTTTCCCATCCCCAAACCCCATTGAACCCTTCTAAGCTTTTCTTCATCCCCTGTCCCCCACGTCCCCTGAAAACCCCATAGCCAAATTCGTCCAGTAGCGAAAGTTATCTTCATTGCTCTTTTCCTTGCGCAGGCTATCTCTGTGCAGACCTGTAGTAAACCAAAATCTAAAAGATCACATTGGGACGCCCTCTTCCTGACCTCTGATCACGTCGACCCCTTCTTCACTTCTCTTCCCCTACATGTCCCCTACCTCTCCTGAAAATCCCATCTCAAATATCCATCAGAGCGAAAACTTCCCTTTGGACCCATTTTGGTCGCGCAGACTGCTCCTGTGCAGTCCTGCCGCGATAGTGCCAAAGCCCCTCCAAAGGAACGTTCCTTTATACGTCTTCAAATGACCTGAGATTTTCAGCATTGCTTCATCACATCCAAAACCATCCCCTAGAATTTTATTGCAAGTGTCTGAGCCTCCGTTCCCTACTTATCCCATCCACCTTCATAGCTCTCAGTTCTGACTGCACTGGACTGCAGAACTGAACCCCATCTGTTTTCACTTTCCACGCCCAAAACCTCCACTACGCACCACCCCACCACTGCTACCCAGTCATCCCACGACCCTCACCTATCCACCAGAGAAAACCCGCCCAATTTGCCATCCGGAGGACCCGGTTCAAGCCCAATCTTCGACCTGTGGTCCTGCTGCCAGAGGACAGACCAGAAAGTGTAGGGCCTGTTGAAAAATTCGTAACATCGCCTTCGGTACTCCGTTGCAGTCGCCACTTCACCGGTGTCCCTGGGACACCCCCACCAGCGCCTACGCTGAGTTTCGTGACCAACAGACGAGCAGAAGGTCACGTGCCAGGGTCTTCGTCCAGCTGCTCTCCTACGCCGCGCAGGCCGGCTAGCAGCCTGCCCCCCGCTCGCGACCACTCCGGAGGTTCCAGCCGGCGTCGTCGGCTTCCCTCGTCTTCCAGGAGGCTCGCCATCCCCCACAGCGTGCTACCAGGGACATTGGCGCCTTCCTCAGCCTCCGTGACGGCCCACTCTTGCTGCTGGTCCCAGTTCGTACCGACTCGCGGCGGCTCGCGTACGACGAGGTTCACCGACCCGGCACCCGTCACCCCACGTTGCACGACCCCCGGGTCCCGCTGTGTAGCCTTTTACCTCCCTGCGAGGAGTGGGCTGTGTTTGGTTGTACTCGTTCAGCATTGTACCGGGGATCGTGTGACTTGGCCGGGCTTCTTCCCCACGCCCCGAGCGTGGAGGTATGCATCCGCTTCCTTGCTTAGTAGCTTGCTCTTTTAGTATTGTCTCTTGATGCCGCTGCTTGTGTGCGTAGTAGGATCCTAGCTCGTATATTCATTTTATAACACTGCTGCGGAGAGAGAGTGTGACCATCCCGTGGCTCATCCGAGTCACGAGTGTGGAGCTACCCACCCTAGACTCGCCGGTTTCTCAACCGTGCGGATCGACGCGCTTCCCTCTCTTGGGACGCCTGTGAGCTTAGTTTCTTGTTATTTTGGCATAATTTCCTTCTAGGGAACTCTAGGTGTCGCATCTACGCCGTTCAAACAATTGCAAAGTTGCTGGTCTTGTTGTCCATTTAGTCGCGTCTTCACCAAGAGTCTTAGCTTGCATAGCGTTCCGCATCAAATTTGGTATCAGAGCCATAGGTTGTCTAGGGTGCATTTGAGTCTTCGTTTTACCCCCATTTGTCCCTTAGAGTCTTGCATTAGTTTGCATTAGAAAAAAGAAAAAAAAATTCCCTTGCATTTAGTTCCATTACATGCCCACTCGGCGTGGTACAGATTACCAACACCCGGTCCCAATGGGTGACCCTAGGAATGCTGCCCCTAGTGACTTTTCCCTTCAGGATATGATGCAGGCTCTCATGAATCGGATAGATCAGTCCGATAAGAGCTTTAGAGATCATGCTGCATTCATGGAGGGCCGGATGAAGGCCATGGAGGACCGGATGGAGGCTTCCGACCGGACCATTCAAGGTCTAGTTGGACGGCCCAACCAGGATAGAGCTCCGCGTGAGGATGTCCCCGGGCAGGCCCAAGGCCCACTTGACCCTGCTCTTCGGCCCGCACACCCTAGGGCCGACGACCGGAGACCACGTATTCAAGAGTTTGATGATTTTGGGTCCGATAATGAGGTTGAGGGTTATGGCCGTGCTCGACGTGGCTATAGGCCCCATAGGGACGACGAGGATGACCGTCTCCTTAGGTCCGTGCGCGCGGATCCTCCTACCTTTGATGGGTCCTTGGACCCTAAGATCTATGTTGATTGGGAGGCGGGTATGGACCGCTACTTTGAGTGGTATGAGATGACGGACCACCGGAGAGTCCGATTTGCCAAAATGAAGTTGCTAGGGCAGGCACAGACCTATTGGAGAAACGTGGAGAGCCTGTTGATGCAGCGACATCAACCCCAGATTGAGACATGGGATGATATGAAGGTAAAGCTCAGGCAAAAATACCTTCCTTCCACATACCGTCAGAGGCTTATTGATAGGTGGCAGAGTCTCAGCCAAGGGGATCGGACTGTGACCGACTACATCGCTGATTTTGATGAGTACTACTTGCGATGTGGGGTCACGGAGGAGAGTGCCATGACCATCTCTCGCTTCCGTCGGGGTCTGCGGCCGCACTACCAGTATGAGTTATTTCGCCGCCATGCCACGACCCTGGAGGAGGCTTATCAGGTCGCACTCGAGTTAGAGCAGTTTGAGTCCGAGTTTGCTCCGGTCCAGCGCCTGGGACCCACATATCCTCGTGGGTCGGACCCTCGTGCTATGACTGGACCTTACCCTCGGGGACCTGTGGCCCGTCCACAGGAACCCGCTCGTCAGGACTTCACTGCCCTTAGACCTCGTCCTCCCCCTCCGAGGGACTATCCCCCTCGACCCCAGGCTCCAGCCCCGGCCCCTCGGCCTCAGCAGCCCACCATTCCTACCCGACCCCAGCTTCCACCACCCCCGGCCCGTCGTGATGACAAGGGAAAGGGGCCGATGACTGGTGGAGCACCTCAGGGCACTGGGTCCCGTCATGAGTGTTATAGGTGCGGAGGGGTTGGTCATTATGCTGTTAGTTGTCCTACCCGATCCTCTTTGGTCATCGGAGATTCTTCGACTGGTGAGCTCGCACATGGTGTCGTATCCGTCAGTTATGAGGCTGACCAGGAGCTCGCGGAGGAATTCTTTGATGAGCTGCTTGAGGGTGAGCAACTAGATGTCCAGGGCACACAGTGCCAGGATGACGTCAGCTGGGTGTTGTCAGGTGTATCTTGACCCAGCCGTTGGTGAGTGATGACTGGCGTCGCACCACCATTTTTCATACCTTTTGTAGGCTGGGTGGGAAAGCCTGCAAGGTGATCATAGACAGTGGGAGCTGTATTAACGCTATCTCTACGGGTACTGTGACTCGCTTAGGGTTGACCCCCGTGGACCACCCTTCCCCTTATCGCGTGTCATGGGTAGATTCCACCTCTATCCCAGTAAGGCTGCGATGTATGGTGCCATTGCAGTTCCATGCCTACCAGGATGGGATCTGGTGTGATGTGTTGCCTATGGAGGTAGGCAGTATTATCCTGGGAAGGCCCTGGTTATTTGATCGGATGCTACCCTCCATGGCCGGTCAAACACATGCACATTCGACCATAATGGCCAACGGATTACCCTTCACCCGTCCCAGCCGAGGAGTCCATCCATCCGGGGTCCCACTGGGCCTAGTACCCCGACTCCTGCTATTCCAGGGCCCAGTACCCCATTGCCAGCTCAGGCTACGACCTTGCCTCCGGATGTCCCCGCCCTGAGTGTTCCTCCGACTAGGAGGTTGATGCTAGTCAGCTCCCGGGAGTTGGAGCGTGACTTTGTTAGAGGGGACCCTATTTTTGCCATTATAGTCCGAGAGGTGGTTGGAGAGACGGAGAGTGATCTCCCATCTGATGTTGCTGATGTCCTTCGGGAGTTTACTGATGTATTTCCCGATGATTTACCCGAGGGTCTTCCACCTATGCGGGACATTCAGCATGCTATTGACCTGATTCCGGGGTCCTCATTGCCCAATTTGCCACATTATAGGATGAGCCCCGCTGATCACGCTGAGCTTCAGCGTCAGGTTGAGGAGTTGATGACGAGGGGATCTCTCCGTGAGAGCATGAGTCCATGTGCCGTCCCTGCCTTGCTTGCCCCTAAGAAGGACGGTACTTGGAGGATGTGCGTCGACAGCCGTGCAATCAATAAGATCACGGTAAAGTATAGATTTCCATTCCCCGCTTAGATGATATGCTCGATATGATGGCGGGAGCCACTATGTTTTCCAAGATTGATCTGAAGAGTGGCTATCACCAGGTGAGGATCAGGCCCGGTGATGAGTGGAAGACGGCCTTTAAGACCAAAGATGGTCTTTATGAGTGGCTGGTCATGCCCTTTGGGATGACCAATGCTCCCAGCACTTTTATGCGGCTGATGACTCAGGTCCTTCGACCTTTGATTGGGGTCTTTGTGGTGGTATATTTTGATGATATCCTTATCTATAGCCGCACTCGGGAGGCCCACTTAGACCATCTACGGCAGGTCTGTCTTATTCTGAGGAGAGAGAGTCTTTATGCCAACCCTAAGAAATGCGCTTTCATGACTAGTCAGGTCACATTCTTGGGGTTTATCGTGTCTAGCGAGGGAGTCTCCGCTGACCCGGAGAAGGTCAGGGCCATAGTGGAGTGGCCCGAACCTCGTACTCTTCATGATGTCCGCAGCTTTCACGGACTGGCGACCTTCTATCGCCGCTTTATTCGAGGCTTCAGCTCTATCACGGCCCCAATTACAGATTGCATCCGAAAGGGGACGTTTGAGTGGACGAAGGCCGCCTCAGCCGCATTTGGGCTCCTCAAGGAGCGCATGACCCAAGCACCTATTCTTAGACTTCCTGATTTCACGAAGGTGTTTGAGGTCTCTTGCGATGCCTCCGGGGTTGGTATTGGTGGTGTTCTGAGTCAGGAGACCCACCCCATTGCATACTTCAGTGAGAAATTGAGCGATGCTAAACTGCGTTATTCTACGTATGATAAAGAGTTTTACGCAGTTGTGCAGGCCCTTCGGCATTGGAGACATTACTTGTTGCACCAGGAGTTTGTCCTGTTTTCTGATCATGAGGCACTCAAGTATCTCCATGCCCAGAAAAAGCTCAATTCTCGTCACAGTCGCTGGGTGGAGTTCCTTCAGGATTATACCTTTGTGCTGAAGCACAAGGCCGGTGCGGAGAACCGGGTGGCCGACGCTCTGAGCCGTCGCGCTTATCTTTTGACCACCATGAGTGTAGAGGTGGTAGGGATGGATAGGATGAAGGAGGCATATGCCGATTGTCCGGACTTTGGTCCGATTTATACCACCCTCCAGTCGGGGCCATCCCAAGAGCACATTGATTATATGTTGCAGGATGGTTATCTCTTTCGTGGGAGTCGCTTGTGTGTTCCACGGACTTCCGTTCGTGACTTCCTCACTTGGGAGATGCATGCGGGAGGTCTAGCCGGCCACTTCGGTCGGAATAAGACCATCGAGGCAGTCGAGCATCATTTTTATTGGCCTAGTTTGAAGCGTGACGTTGCTCGCATTGTGGCCCAGTGTCGTACCTGCACTGTGGCCAAAATGAGGAAGCAGGTTTCAGGTCCTTATACTCCTCTTCCTGTGCCTGATAGGCCGTGGCAGGATATCAGCATGGATTTTGTTTTGGGGTTGCCACGGACCGCCCGCAAGCATGATTCAATTTTTGTGGTGGTTGATAGATTTTCGAAGATGGCCCTCTTCATTCCTTGTTCAAAGACTTCAGATGCCTCTAGGGTTGCTCGATTGTTCTTCTCTAGTGTAGTGAGCCGATTTGGGCTTCCTAAGTCCATTGTGTCCGATCGAGATGTCCGGTTCACTAGCTACTTTTGGAAGACCCTTTGGCATTTGATGGGCACTCAGCTCAAATTCTCCACAGCTTACCACCCCCAGACTGACGGGCAGACTGAGGTAGTCAATAGAAGTTTGGGGAACCTCTTGAGATGTTTGGTTAGGGAACGCGAGAGGGACTGGGATTCGGTTTTGCCACTTGCCGAGTTTGCATATAATGACTCAGTCAATAGGTCCACAGGAATGAGTCCTTTTGAGGTTGTTACAGGATATAGACCTAGGAAGCCAGTGGATCTTGTTCCCTTACCCATGCATGCTAGAGTGTCGCAGTCTGCAGAGTCGTTTGCCGAGCATGTTAGGGGTTTGCATGATGGTATTCGTCGCCATATAGAGACCAGCAACGCGCGATATAAAGAATTGGCTGACGCTCATAGACACCCCCGTGAGTTCCGGGAGGGAGATTATGTCATGATCCGGGTCAGACCGGAACGGTTTCCTTCTGGAGCTGTGAAGAAACTACAGGCTCGTGGTGCTGGCCCCTTTAGAGTAGTGAAGCGAGTTGGATCCAGTGCATATGTTGTTGACTTACCGGATGACTACGGTATCAGTTCCACATTCAATGTCTCGGACTTAGTAGCATATAGGGACCCGGCAGTGATCCCTAGTGAGTTGTTTGGGCCTTCTCCACCCTTTGTGAGTGAGCCCTCCCCTGAGAGTCCACTTCCAACCCTGTCACCTCAGCAGCGTGAGCGGATATAGTCTATACTGGATGAGCAGGTGACCACCACCAGGAGTGGCGCGTATCACCGCTACTTGGTGCGTTGGAGGGGACGGCCCGCGTCCGATGATGCATGGATCTCCCGGGCAGAGCTGGAGAGGTTAGATCCAGACTTGCTAGAGCGGTACCAGAGCGATAGAGACTCTTACTCGACAGGGTCGAGTTCTTCCCACCCGGGGAGAATTGGTGAGGACACCAGAGCAAGAATACGGCTCGACTCAGAGAGTCGTCGGTACCGGACACGCAGCACGACTCGGTCGACACCAACCTCATTGTGGCTGGGGGACAGTCTGGAGTCCGCCTCGGAGCTTTGACACTTTAGCATGTATTTTTATACGTATTTGTATTTTGTATGTATTTGGGTCGTATTTATATTTTGTACGTATTTGGGTCGTATTTGTATTTTATACGTATTTGGGTCATATTTATATTGTGTACGTACTTGGTCGTATTTATATTTTGTACGTACTTGGTCGTATTTTGTATTGTGTACGTCTTAGGTGTGTCTTTGGCATGTATTTGGGTTTGCATCATTTTGGGATTTCAAATTTCAAATGGGTTCGAATTCAAACTCCAAAGAGGGAGAATGGAGCCCATAGAATTTAAATTTCAAATGGGTCAAACACAAACTCTAAGGAGCAATGATGGAGCCCATAGAATTTAAATTTCAAATGGGTTCCAAGTCCAAACTCCAAGGAGCAATGATGGAGCCCATAGAATTTAAATTTCAAAGGGGTTCAAATTCAAACTCTAAGGAGGGAAGGTGGAGTCCAAACTCTATATATTATCATGTACTCCCCCTCTTGAGGGATTTGATGAATGAATGAAAATTGAGTTTTGGCCACGAGCATTTCCTTCTTCTTCCTCCCCTCTAGGGTGAGACACCCTCTATCTCTCCTCCCTCTCTTCCTCTTCCCTTGGGAGCGACTCATAAGGTCTATTACAGGTTTCTAGGATGCTCCACAGGTGGGAGGCGACCTCCCCATCTTCTGCTCAAGCCGGGAGTCCCATTGATCAAGGTTTTGCAACAAGCTTGGAGGAGATGGCCCTTGATGTCCTGCGCCCAGATCTGGTTGTCTGCCTTCAGAAATGAGTCCGGAAGATCAGGTTGGCACCCTCCTTTCCCATCCCCAAAACCCATTGAACCCTTCTAAGCGTTTCTTCATCCCCCTGTCCCCCACGTCTCCTGAAAACCCCATAGCCAAATTCGTTCAGTAGAGAAAGTTGTCTTCATAGCCCTTTTCCTTGCGCAGGCTGTCTCTGTGCAGACCTGTAGTAAACTAGAACCCAAAAGATCACATTGGGACACCCTCTTCCCGACCTCTGATCACGTCGACCCCTTCTTCACTTCTCTTCTCCTACATGTCCCCTACCTCTCCTGAAAATCCCACTTCAAATCTTCATCAGGGCGAAAACTTTTCCTTTGGACCCATTTTGGTTGCGCAGACTACTCCTGTGCAGTCCTACCGCGACAGTGCCAAAGCCCCTCCAAAGGAACGTTCCTCTATACGTCTTCAAATGACCTGAGATTTTCAGAATTGCTTCACCACATCCAAAACCATACCCTAGAATTTTATTGCAAGTGTCTGAGCTCCCGTTCCCTACTTATCCCATCCACCTTCATAGCTCTCAGTTCTGACTGCACTGGACTACAGAACTGAACTCCATCTGTTTTCACTTTCCACGCCCAAAACCTCCACTACGCGCCACCCCACCACTGCTACCCAGTCATCCCACGACCCTCACCTATCCACCAGAGAAAACCCCGCCCAATTTGCCATCCGGAGGACCCGGTTCAAGCCCAATCTTTGACCTGTGGTCCTGCTGCCAGAGGACAGACCAGAACGTGTAGGGCCTGTTGCAAAATTCGCAACATCGCCTTCGGTACTCCGTTGCAGTCGCCACTTCACCGGTGTCCCTGGGACACCCCCACCAGCGCCTACGCTGAGTTTCGTGACCAACAGACGAGCAGAAGGTCACGTGCCAGGGTCTTCGTCCAGCTGCTCTCCTACGCACGCGCAGGCCGGCTAGCAGCCTGCCCCCCCGCTCACGACCACTCCGGAGGTTCCAGCCGGCGTCGTCGGCTTCCCTCGTCTTCCAGGAGGCTCACCATCCCCCACAGCGTGCTACCAGGGACATTGGCGCCTTCCTCAGCCTCCGTGACGCGCCACTCTTGCTGCTGGTCCCAGTTCGTACCGACTCGCGGCGGCTAGCATACGACGAGGTTCATCGACCCGGCACCCGTCACCCCACGTTGCACGACCCCCGGGTCCCGCTGTGTAGCCTTTTACCTCCCTGCGAGGAGTGGGCTGTGTTTGGTTGTACTCGTTCAGCATTGTACCGGGGATCGTGTGACTTGGCCGGGCTTCTTCCCCACGCCCCGAGCGTGGAGGTATGCGTCCGCTTCCTTGCTTAGTAGCTTGCTCTTTTAGTATTTTCTCTTGATGCCGCTGCTTGTGTGCGTAGTAGGATCCTAGCTCGTATATTCATTTTATAACACTGTTGCGGAGAGAGAGTGTGACCGTCCCGTGGCTCATCCGAGTCACGAGTGTGGAGCTACCCACCCTAGACTCGCCGGTTTCTCAACCGTGCGGATCGACGCGCTTCCCTCTCTTGGGACGCCTGTGAGCTTAGTTTCTTGTTATTTTGGCATAATTTCCTTCTAGGGAACTCTAGGTGTCGCATCTACGCCGTTCAAACAATTGCAAAGTTACTGGTCTTGTTGTCCATTTAGTCGCGTCTTCACCAAGAGTCCTAGCTTGCATAGCGTTCCGCATCAACAAAGAAATTGCTTAACTTATTGGTCAAAATTGGGTGTCTACACCATGACCTTTTGAAGATACTCCATTAAGGCTGCCTGATGGGATGTGGATCTCTGAAGCAGCTCCAGGATGGAGATCCGAGCAGGCGTCTTGTCCAAGTGTTTCAACAGATCATACTGTGTTCCAATGATAGATCTTTCCGGTTGTTCTCCATCGTCCCTCTCTGTCTGAGACTGCTCGAGATTCTGACTGTTCTGGGGGAAAACCCTGTGGAAAATCCTTCCACTCCGGAGCACCATCGCCTGCGGCTTTTGTATCTCTATAGGGGTAACATTGGGTTTTAACAGAGGTTTGAGGGGTAGTGGTGGAGGAATGGTCGATGAAGCAGGGGTGATGATGGGAGCGGGGATTCTGATGAGGGGTTTGTTAGGTGGAGGCATGGTGGAGGTAGAGGGGATATCGCACGGGTTATGAAGGATAAGGGGTCTGGAAGGTGGAGGTGGAGGCAAAGTGGAAGTGGGTAGGGTTTGAAGCGGGTAATGGTTTTGAGATGGATGGTGGGTGATGAGTGATTTTGAAGGCATTGGCGGTGGTATGGTGGAGACAGGCGGGGTTACGTACGGTGGACGGGTGATAAGGGGCTTAGAAGGCATAGGGGCAAATGCAGTAGAGGTGGATGGTAAAGTGGGGGAGTGAGAGAAGATGAGAGGGTGTGAGGGCGTAATGAAGGGTGTTGGCTGATAGGTCATTGGGGTGCGAATGAGAGGGCGTGATGGCAGTGGAAATGGTGAAGGAAGTACTGATGCGGGTTGATGAGAGAGAGGTGCTACCCGGGCAAGGTGAGGGGGTTACATGACGATAGGGTTGGCGGTAGAAAGAATAGAGGTACTTTTTGGGTGCCACACCTGCTCTCTCCCGACTTCCGGGAAGGAGGAGATGGGGTTGACCTGGTGATTGGGCTGTTGGTGCTCTGGTAATAGATTCTGGATTATGCCCATGTTGGGCTGTTGTGGTTGGGCCTGCTGAGGCTGTTGTTGTTGTTGTGGTTATTGCTGTGGCTGCTGTTGTAACTGCTGCTGTTGTTGATGGAATTGTGGCCTAGGAGGAGGTCTCCTAGCCTTGAGAGTGGCGACGTATCACCTCATTTCATCCCAGTCAATCCCGCCTTCATCATTCGTATCGTGGATGTAATCTTTAAACTGAAAGCAGTTGTCCACTGTGTGTCCTGGCTGCCTGTGATAGACGCAGTATCTGGAGGTATCAACATTCGGGGGCCACACGGGCCTTTCCCTGGGTAGGATGAGTGTGTTTGAGGCCATGAGGGCGTTGAAAATATCTGCCAGAGTTTCTGGCAATAGTGGGTAATAGGCTCTCTTGGGACCAATTGACCTCCTTTGTTGCTGTGGGGGACCGTAATTTCCTGGGGGTGGAACTTGGTTGTACTGAAGTGGTGGTTGTTGTTGCTGGGGTCGAGGTTGTTGCTGGGGTTGAAGTAGTTGAGGCATGTTGTTCTGAGGTGGATCGTTTTGGGGTGGAGGACGAGAGGGGAAAGGACCTGGTTGGAGGGGAAGTTGGGGCATTTGTGGAAGCCTTGGGTTGGCTGCATAGTTGGCGTTGTTGATCGCACTCACTTGCTCATTTGTTACAACCCCTTCTGTTGCTCCGCCTGGGACACTAGCGCCTGTCTTTCTGACCACCTTGGGTTTCGGCGGCTCAAACATGTTCACAATGGGGGAGTCTTTTAACTGGGTCTGGATGTACCGGGCTCTTTCATAGAGCTCTTCCATGGTGGTGAGCTTGTTCATGGCCAAGACATGCCTGAACTGTGGGGTGGCATTGGATACAATCATCTTCACTTGTTCAAGCTCTGAGAGGGTATCTCTTATTCTTTCTGCCAGGGACCTCCATCTGTCAGCATAGCGGATAAAATCCTCGTCGGACTTCATCTTCTCGGCTACTAGGTCGGTAATGGAAAGAGAGGAACTGACCCTATCCCGATACTTTTGCAAGAACCTTCTCTGGACTGTTTCAAAATTCTCGGCCTCGCTGGGCTCCAAAGAATAGAACCACTCTAGCGCAGGACCGTCCAATGACCTCCAAAAGAGGTATGCCAGGGATCTCTGGTCGTTTTGCCAATAGGAGGACTCATACATGAAATCCTTGAGGTGAATGAAGGGGTTGCCAGTGCCATTGTACCTGCGGTACGTGGGCATTTAGGAGGGAGGAAGATGGATGACCGGAAGGATTGGCAAAGTAATCTCCGGGGTGGATTTCACGTCCACCATTTTCTTCAAATTCTGAAACTGTTCGTCCATCCTATTGAACCTATTGAGGAGAGATTGGGCGAGCTCCTCGGGCGGTGAAGGTGGCACTTGCCACTGGGGAGGAAAATGTCTTCCGGAGACTTGAGGGGGGAACCCCGAATGAGAGGGAGCTGTCGGGCCGCCGACAGTTGGCCCCGGCTGAAGTGGTATGTGGGGAACAACATGAGTTTGAGATTGTCAAGGGAACTGGAATGAGGGAGGTTGTTGGCTCGCCTGCCCTTGAAGCGAGGGAGATTGGATGGCTTGCGCCAGTGAAGGAGATGGGATGGCCTGCACCGACTCTTGGAGAGGTGCGATGACTGGAGTTGATTCTTGGGGAGTGGGGGAAACAGATTTCCCCTTCAGAATGGCCTGCAGGGCCCGGAGCTGTTCAGAGGTAAGCTCCGTGTTGGCGAGGACGCCCAGCAAAGAGGAGATGTCCTGTGGTGGGGACGTGTCCCCTGCAATAACCTGCACCTCATGCGAGGGCTCATAAGAAGGACCCACGTCCATAGCATGGACTCGCGGCTCGACTGACTCACCACGACCAGGGTGGTTTTCCTCAAAAGACTCGTGAGCCATGCTCACAGTTTTTCCGGAACATAAAAACATACACTAGCAAGCAAATAGCAGAGATTATCAAACAAGTGGATGCCTTTACACCCTTTTTTGTGTTTTGATTTTGATGATTTTTTTGTGTTTTTAACCAGATCCGAAGTTCACACAAAATAGGGACCCTAATTCGTTTTTGTTTCACCACCGTGTCAGCTAGGGGCTCTCGTCTCACCACGAATGGGTCGACTAACTCTGGGGAACTTCAATGGTACAACCGGCCCAGTGAACGAAGAGGAGATTCTTCGATGTCGGGGACTTACGGAGGTTCTAGTGGAGGAGATTCTAGTCCGTCGAGAGGAATTCCCGAATGGAGAGTCCTTCCTTCACCGAGAGAGGGTGATCCTTAGAAAAAAAATGAAAAAGAATAGAAAAGAGGGATGGATGTATGCAATGGAATGCTGACAGAGATATGGGGCACAAAAGAACGAGAAAACAACCAAGATATAACAACACACAAGAGATAGTAAAGCAAATCACAAGAAATTACAAGGGTAACTAAAAGAAAGCAACAGAAGTCCCACCGTGATCGCCAATCTGTGAGAGACGTCACGCGGTTGAGGAATGAAATGCGGAGCGCGTGGGCTCCTTTTGTTTTATCTGGCTTTTACTGCAACACAAAAAATAAGAGAAGAGAGAAGGGGCCACCACGGGAGATTGCCCCGGCGGGGCGAGCGGGACGAATGCAATATAGCCAGATATGGGGGTTAAACGGCCATAGCGGGAAGTGACTCGCCGCGGCCTCGGGGGACGGGAATGGTGCAGAAATTAAATAACGAAAATTGAAACGGCCATTGCGGGAAGTAACTCGCCGCGGCCTCGAGAGTACAGCAGAATAGGAATATAACAAGATATAAAAATGAGCAGAATTTAAACGGCCATTGCGGGAAGTAACTCGCCGCGGCCTCGAGAGTATAGCAGAAGAGAGATATGGCAAGATATAAGAGATATAGCAAGATATATAGATGACAGAATTTCAACGGCCATTGCGGGAAGTGACTCACTGCAGCCTCGAGAATATAGCAGAAGAGAGATATGGCAAGATATAAGAGATATAGCAAGATATATAGATGACAGAATTCAAACGGCCATTGCGGGAAGTGACTCGCCGCGGCCTCGAGAGTATAGCAGGTATAAGAGCAACATAAAGTATGAAGACGGAAATTTAAACGGCCATTGCGGGATATGACTCGCCGCGGCCTCGAGACTATGATGTGATCGCAAGGGGTCGAGGACCCTAAAATGAAAGAGTGATCGCGCCTACCTCACTAGCAGGAAGTGGCGGGTTGCTTCTTCCTCCCCTTTCGGCCGGCCGACGGAGAGAGCTTTCTTCAGTTACCCTTGCAAAATAACAGACAGTAGATAAATGGAATTAGAAAACGGCAGTGTAGTATCAATCTCTTGCAATAAAAAGGAATGAAATCATGACAGAACACACACTTGGTTGGTGTGGTTTTAAACCCCTCTCGGACTCGAGTAGGAGGAAAGTACGATGATGAATGCAAGAAATATATAAGAGAAGACGCCCTTATGAAGGGAGATAGAGGATGCGAGATGATGAATGCAAAGAACTACGGAGAAAAAGGGGAGAGAATTGGCTTATTGGATGTGCCGATGGCGAGATCCGGCGGAGCTTCGGCAGCGTAGGGACGACGTGGAAGCGCGGTGGACGAAGACGACCTTCCTCTCGCGAGCGTGAGCACCCGAGAAGCCGGCAGAACCTCCCCCTACATAAGACCCCACGGGTTAGAAATGGCTCCGGCAGCCTTTGGGCTCCAGCAGCCTATCGGACCTCTCAAAAGCTCCCTCTCGGACTGCGGGGGGGGGGGGGGGTCTCTATTTATAGGGCTCCAGAGGATGGAGGCGTCCAGGACCGTGGACGCCTTCATCAGGGCAAAAATAATATTTTATGTTTTTTTTATTTTTTTATTTCGAATATTTTCAAGGAGGCGTCCAGGCAACTGGACGCCTCCATAAAAGTCCACCGAACCCCCGTCGAAAGTCGCACGCAGTTTGGCACAACGCGTAGTTTTGATCGGCGCCCGTGATTCATGAATGGGCGCGTCTATCTGGCAGGACGTCTTCACAATTTGGATTTTTTCTCAAACGACAAATCGACCGGAAGTTGATGGAGGCGTCCAGGGGCCTGGACGCCTCCATTAAATTATTTTTTATATTTTATTATTATTATTATTTTATATTTTGCATTGATGGAGGCGTCCAGTTAGCTGGACGCTTCCATTATTTTATTATTTTTTATATGCATTTTTGTATTTTTGTATATTTGAAAGTCATGGAGGCGTCCAGGGGTCTGGACGCCTCCATGAAGACCCCCCCGGATTCCCCGAAAGGGCGTCGGTAGCCGTCCGCCAGACATTCCTGGTTCCGGAAACTTCCGATGCGTCCGATTGGGGGTGATGCCGTCCGAATGCCGCATGATTTCCGCAACGAGACGATTTCCGGATGCCGAAAAGGCGGAAGAAGACTCAAGAATATGAAGCACTCAAGCGATTCAAAATGCGAAAGCCGCTGCGGGGCGTCGCATAGTAATATGAGATTTTCTCAGGAGAAGTCAGGAATAGCGTGTCTACACTCCCGACAGAGGTGTCGTGGATTTTCAGTGGTATAGCCGTGGGTCTTTCACAGGCTAGTTTAGTAGTTTTCCGACCGTGGAGGTCGAGGTCTCCCAGATGAGCATATGAGTAGTCTAGAGCGTTGTGTTTAACCGCATGTTACTATTATTATTGTTTTTGCTATTATTTATTGCCGTTATGTTGTGGTGGGGATCCGCGGGACCCCTATTGAGGTAATGAGATGAGACTCACCTCTTCTTTTTAGGTGAAGCATTCCTCCTCGTGGTTCGGAGGATTAGTGAGGCACCTGTGGCGATTTCTAGTTGCCAGCTTGCCAGAGCTGGGGTATGTCCCGTGTCAGTGTACTCTTCCTTTCTTGTTGATTGTACCTTATGGAATGGACTCTAGATTGTGATTATTTAAATAAAAATTTTATTTATGTCATTTAATTAATCTTGTACTCAATTCCTTGTATTTATTTTAAATTCTGATGCACTCCCACAATATTAATCTAACCCTTCCGAGCTCCGTGGGTTGTGGGTGACGGGTCAAGATTCGGGTCGTGCCAGTTACTTTTCGATACTCAGATCTTGGGTCGTTACACCGGAGGCGTCTCCCCCTCCGACGGTGACATAAATAGAGGGAGAGAGAGAGAGAGAGAGAGAGAGAGAGAGAGAGAGAGAGAGCGAGAGTGCAGGGAGGGGGACGTCAGAGGCATCTCCCCTTCCGGTGGATATAAAGAGGGAGATGGGGAGGGAGGGAGAGAGCGAGAGTGTAGGGAGGGGGACGCCAGAGCCATCTCCCTCTCCGATAGTGATAGAAAGAGAGAGAGAGAGAGAGAGGGAGAGGGGATAGGGTGATCAAGGAGAGAGGGGACGAGGTGAGAGAGATAGTGTGTGTGTGCAGGGAGGTCTCCTTCCGGTGGTGATAGAAAGGGAGAGAGGGAGGAAGGTAGAGAGAGAGAGAGCGAGAGTGTAGGGAGGGGGACGCTAGAGGTGTCTCCCCCTCCGACGGTGATAAAGAGAGAGAGAGAGAGAGGGGATGAGGTGAGGGAGAGAGAGTGAGAGAAAAAAGCGCTCTCTCTACCTTCCTCTCTCTCTCTCACAACACACACTCTCTCTCACCCAAGTCGCTCCCACACGGAGCACTTCCTCTCTCGCTCTCTCTCTCACAATACACACACTCACTCTCACCCCATCCCCTCCCTCTCTTTTTGTCACTGCCAAAGGGGAGACGTCTCCGACATCCCCCCTCCCTACACACACACACTCTCTCTCTCTCTCTCTCTCTCTCTCCCCCATCCCCTCCCTCTTTCTATCACCGCCGAAGGGGGACCTCCCTGCACACACACACTCTCTCTCTCACCTCATCCCCTATCCCTCTCACTCTCTCTATCTCTTTCTATCACTTTTTGTAGGTGGGTGGCCGGTGCGCGTGCCGAAGAGGGAAATCCCCTTGCGGCAACCCTCTCTCTCTCTCTCTCTCTCTCTCTCTCTCACTTAGAGATGTGCACCCTCCCAGCCCACCCGACAACTAGTGACCTTCCCTCCCTCTCCCTTCCGATGCTCCCCTCTCTAGAGCTGGCCGGCGAACTCTTTCAATAATGTTGAGAGAGAGACATAGGAGGTGAGAGTAGAGGTATTTTTTACAAATGTTAATACTCCGTTGCACTCGAGATGAAATATGATTCAATATATTCTCTTTTCTTAAAGGTTTCAAACTACTTGAGTTTTTTTTGTAAGAGTTAAAAGATTCGAGGGATTATAATAATAATAATTATATTAGAAGAATTAAAAAAGTACCATTATTTTTAGAGACTAAAAAGAAAAAAAACCCTATATATAATTATCCTTACAAAATTTGCACACCCGGTTCCTTCCCTCATGGTACATGATGTCCGAAGTCTTCATTCACTCGCACCACTTTCTTTGCAATCAATTTTTTTATTAGAAAAATGTTTTTTTTAACATTTCATTGCAGAGATGTAGGTCGAATGACGTGACTATCTCAAGATAATAAAATATAGATAAATTTTAAATTTGGATCCGCTTAATATCGTTTGTATTTTTTATAAAATAAAGTAATAATAAAAAAGAAAAGACTGACACAAGCAGATCCAAGCACCAGGGTCTATCCCATGAGCTACAGGTAGGCATGTCAACGGAGCGGATACGAAGCGAATATATAACTATCTGTATCTGCTCCGTTTTAAAATTTGAATTATCTGATTTTGATCCGCTCCGATTTGAATTCGGATACGAAGTGAATATATGACTATCCGTATTCGGTTCGTTTTAAAATTTGAATTATCCGATTCAAATTTAAAAATATATAATTATAATTATAAAATATTAAAAATATATAAAATATAATTATAAAATATCAAATATATATATAATAAACTCTAAATTAAAATACAACTATAAAATATCTAAATATTTTTATAATGATATTTATTTTATAATATATTATTAAAAATATGTATTATATGATATATAATATTACGGACGGATATTTTTCGAAGTCAATATTATAATATCTGTATCTGTTCTAATTCGAATTCGAATATTATTCATATCTAAAAAATGAATATAAATTAAATACTATTTATTAATACAAATTCGAATTCGAATCGAATCCGAATATTATCCGAGTCCGTTGACATAGTTAACTACGTGTGACTCGTTCTTTAAAACCGTTTGGCCAAGGTGGCGGTGGTGGCACTCCGTTTCCATTATTTCGAGTCCGCCACTCCACAGTCCACACCCCCTTCCTGTTGCAGCTGCGCCGATGGAGCTCGTGGCCTCGTGCCCTTCTTCCTCCCCGGTGGCTGCTCGCATCGGAATCCCGGAGAAACCTAGGGCTTCGATCCACCACGCCCTTCGCCTCGTTGTGTTCCCCGGCCGGAATCGCCTCCTCTCCGCCTCCGGGTGCAGTCCCAGGCGGCGATCTCAGCTGCCGGCGCGGGCCTCCGCCGCCGCGTCGCCTTCCCCTCGGGAGGGGGACAACGGTGCCGCCGATGCTCTTCCTCTGAAAGGTACAGCTTTGTGGATTGATTTCTCGTGTGTACCGTGTGTTGTCCTCTAGGATCTGGTTGCCGTTTGTTAGTAAGGTATGATTCTTCTCTAGATTCTTATTGTTCTCTCTCTCTCTCTCTCTCTCGCGCGCGCGCGCGCGCACTCGTTCGATGTTTTGAATTCGAACAGCGAGAAGCTACTGATATGACCAGATATTTATTTGGATTCCGCTTCGCCTCACTTGCTATGGAACACTTTCTTAGCCATTTTGAAGCGAATTGTGAAGTGTTTTACAGTTAAGGTTATTTTTTTGCATCGCTGTAGCATCTCGCGTCGGCGAGGTTACGCGGGTCACCAAAGAGACGAACGTGCACGTTCAGTTGAATTTGGATGGCTCCGGAGTGGCCGACTGCAGTACCGGCATTCCTTTTCTAGATCACATGTTGGATGTAAGCGTTCCGCTCTCGCCTTTCCTCTCAGAAATTTAAGTAGAATTTTGAATGCTCAATGTTCAAACAACGGCAATTCATGAGTTTTTATTTTGAACGAAATGTTAGGAGTGGAAATTTTATAATTTCAGCAAACTTTCAAATGATATGGAAATTATATCAGCTGGAGCTATATGTTGAAAGTTTGGTTGAGCATCTTTCTTAGAGCTTTAATTTTTGATAGCTCATTTATAGATGAGGTTGGATGATTTTGGAGGGTATTTCTCAAACTTTGTTGTTCTGTCCGGGAAGATTCTTGGCCTTGTCTTCTAGTCTCAATTTGTTTACGTTTAGAATAGTGCATTTCACCCCGCCCTTATATTATGCTGCATCTTTATCAAAATTAAGTCTAACCTTGCTAGCTGCATCAGGAATTTTACTAAGATGCACAGGTTCCTGGAAAGCTTTCTATTCTCTCTACTTTTCATTCCACGAAACAAGCAGTTCATCAGACCATGTGAAGTGACTGACATAGAAATTGCATTTGGCAGCAACTGGCATCACATGGGCTGTTTGACCTAACTGTGAAGGCTTGTGGTGACATCCACATAGATGATCACCATACAAATGAAGATGTCGCTCTTGCTATTGGAACGGTAATATTTTTCCCCCCAGTTTCATCTCTCTCTCTCTCTCTCTCTCTATATATATATATATATATATATATGTATACATATATATTGAAACTCTGCCATGGCCGGTCCCAAGCCCGGATGGGAAGAGAGGAGGGTTTGCGTTAGGTCGACAGCCAACAGTAAAATCTTGTCACATCTCCAACATGAATTCTGATCCAAATACATTATGTGCTAATGCTAGGGCGTTCCCCGTAAGCGACGCGTTACATCGGAACCCGGATGGAATGACAAGTGAGCAAGGGCTAGCTAGGGCTAGGGCGTTCCCCGTAAGCGACGCGTTACATCGGAACCCGGATGGAATGACAAGTGAGCAAGGGTTAGCTAGGGCGTTCCCCGTAAGCGACGCGCCGCAATGGCGCCCGATTGCGGTGTCAAATAGGCAAGGGTTCTCGTGTGGGGTTGGACGCACACGGGTAAAGAAGCAAGTCCAAAAACATAGGATCCGTCTAGCTACTTGGAATATAGGAACTTTAACGGGTAAGGGTTTAGAATTAGTTAAGTTAATGAAGGACAGGAGGGTTAACATAGCTTGTCTACAAGAAACTAGGTGGAAAGGACATAAAGCTAAAGACATTGATGGATATAAAATTTGGTATACGGGTAATAATAACTCTAGAAATGGTGTTGCTATAATAATAGATGAAAACTTAAAAGACAGAGTTGTGGAAGTAAATAGATTGGGGGATAGACTAATGGTAATTAAACTTATCTTAGGTGAGGATATTTTGAATATAATTAGTGCATATGCACCTCAAGTAGGATTAGAAGAGAGCATTAAAAAGCAATTTTGGGAGGCTATGGATAGTTTGATCTAAAATGTCCCTAGTGAAGAGAGAATCTTTATTGGAGGGGATCTTAATGGTCATGTGGGTATAGATAATAGAGGCTATGAGAGGATTCATGGAGGGTTGGTTTTGGCAATAGAAATGATATGGGTAACACTATTCTTGATTTTGCTATGGCCTACGATCTAGCAATTATTAATACCTTCTTTAAGAAGCGGGACGAGCACTTAATAACATACAAGAGTGGAACACATATAAGTCATTGACTATTTTCTCATTAGGAAGGTTGATAGAGTTTCATGTAAAGATTGCAAAGTTATTCCTGGTGAGAGTCTAGCCTCTCAACATAGGTTGTTAGTATTGGATGTCACTATCCCTAAATTCAAAAGAAAGATCATTATAAATAATTATTCCAAGATTAAATGGTGGAATTTAAAAGGTAAAAGTTTAGAAACATTTAAAAATCATCTCTTAAAGGAAAATATTTGGAATTTAGATCAAGAAACTAATGTAATGTGGAATAATGTTACAAATTGTATAACGAGGGTTGCAAAACAACTCTTAGGCGAATCCAAAGGTAAAAAGAATTTAGAAAAAGAGACTTGGTGGTGGAGTGAGGAAATCAAAAATACCATTAGGGTAAAAAAGGAATGCTTTAAAGTTTGGCAAACTAACAAAAATGTTCAAACCCTAGAAGCCTATAAAATCGCTAAAAAGAGAGCTAAGACAATAGTTAGCGAAGCTAAATCAAAGGCGTTTGAAGATTTATATAATAAATTAGGAACCCGAGAGGGTGAAAAGGACATATTCAAACTTGCTAAATTAAGAGAAAGGAAAACTAGAGATTTAGATCATGTTCGGTGCATTAAAGGTGAAGATCAAAGGGTTTTAACTAAGGATCTTGAGATTAAATAGAGGTGGCATAGTTATTTTCAGAAGTTACTTAATGGAGATTCCGTCAAGGATTTATCTTTAGAAGGTACCCAAGAGTCCACAATATTTGATAAATATCAATATTTTAGGCGTATTAAAATGTCAGAAGTGGAGGATGCTTTAAGGAAAATGAAAGTGGGTAAGGCCTTAGGACTAGATGGCTTACCTATTGAAGTATGGAAAGGCCTAGGAGATATTGGCATTCAGTGGTTAACTAAATTCTTTATTAAAATTTTAAAGGAACAGAGAATGCCAGAAGTTTGGAGAAAAAGTGTTGTAGTTCCTTTCTATAAAAACAAAGGAGATATTCAAAGTTGTAATAATTATCGTGGAATTAAGCTTATGAGTCATACTATGAAACTTTGGGAAAGAGTAATTGAAAAACGCCTCCGTTGTATGACTACTGTATCGGAAAATCAGTTTGGTTTTATGCCAAATAGATCTACTACAGAAGCTATTTTCTTACTACGGCAGCTAATGGAGAAGTATAAAGAGATGAGAAAAGATTTGTATATAATTTTTTTTGATTTAGAGAAGGCGTACGATCGAGTACCGAGAGAATTGATTTGGTGGACATTAAGAAAGAAAGGAATCTCTCAAGGATATGTTGATTTGATTAAGGATATGTACGACGGTGCTATTACTAGTGTTCGAACTATTGTTGGGGAGACTGGTGAATTTCCCGTTTCTATAGGTTTGCATCAAGGTTCTGCACTAAGTCCGTATCTCTTTGCCTTAGTTATGGATGAAGTAACTAAACAACTGCACGAGGATATCCCTTGGTGTACGCTATTTGCAGACGATATTGTTTTAATTGATGAGAGTATTGATGCTCTAAATGTTAAGTTAGAGCGTTGGAGACTTGCCTTGGAGTCTGAAGGTTTTAAAATTAGTAGGAGTAAGTCAGAGTTTATGTACTGTAATTTTAGTAATAGGAGAGTGGTTCAGGAAGACATGGTCCTAATTGATGGACATGATATTCCGACGAGTAGTAGCTTTCGATACTTAGGGTCTATCATACAAGAGAATGGGGAGATTTATGATGACGTTACACATAGGATTAAGGCAGGCTGGTTAAGATGGAGAAGTGCATCAGGTGTCCTTTGTGATCGTCGTATGCCTATGAAACTCAAAGGGAGGTTTTATAGAACGGCTGTGAGACCTGCTTTGTTATATGGTACCGAGTGTTGGGCAGTACGAAAGGAACACATCCACAAAATGTGTGTAGCAGAGATGAGGATGTTGAGATGGATGTGTGGTAAGACTAAGAAAGACAAGATTAGGAATGAGCGCATCCGTAAGAACTTAGGGATAGCTCCAATTGATAATAAAATGAGAGAAAATAGATTCAGGTGGTTTGGACATGTGTTTCGTCGCCCTAACTCAGCGCTGGTTAAAAGATGTGACCAAATCTTAGTAGATGCTAGTAAAAGAGCTCGATGAAGGCCTAAAATGAGATGGTGCGATGTTATTAGGAAGGACATTAATTCCTTGAGTTTAAATATGAATATTGCACTTGATAGAAATCTTTGGCGGAACAGGATTCGTGTAGCCGACCCCAATTAATTGGGATAAGGCTCTGATGATGATGATGATGATACATATATATTGAGGCAACTGTTGCACATAATTTTGATCTCTTGTATTCATAAGGTCAATAAATCTTTCCGCCTGTTAAATATTTTGTTGCCTTTTTGGTTGTACAGGCACTGTTGGAGGCCCTGGGTGATAGGAAGGGAATTTATCGTTTTGGAAATTTTTCAGCACCTCTTGATGAAGCTGCTATAAATGTTATACTGGTATGACCTGGGTTTTGCATTTGTTTATGATTGTGTATTAGGAGATGAGGTCCCTTGAGTGTGATAACTACTAAGTTTTCACTTAATTTTGGACATTAGGTAGACAACTCTGAATCTTGTCAAAGCTCTAGTGCACGAAGTTAAAGAGATACGAGTTTAAACCTCCAGGAATTGAATCCCCATCATTAGTTGTGTCCACATGGAAGAGAGTATTTCAGGACAGGATGGGAATATTAGCATTTGAATTTCAGTTTTATCTTCCGTCAAACATTGGATTTTCTCTGGTCAGGTGGCAGTGGATCATTCTTTTCATCCTCTTATTGTTTTATGAGTAGGAATTTTTTAGGCATTCTGATGAGAAGTCATGAGTAAATCTTTGTAGATAAATCATGACATAATTCCTAATCATGTAGTTTTTATTCATAAATCTCATTTGGGCCCTTGTCTGATTACCGTGATGAGAGCTATCTTTTCTGTCTGCAATTGATACATGGTTTGCACCAGGATCTATCCGGTCGCCCTCATCTAAGTTATGATTTACACATCCCCACAGAAAGAGTTGGGACTTATGATACACAGGTACTTTGTACTTGATCTTATGTAGTTCAGTTTAACTTTACCCTCTCTTGGCTGTGCAAGGCCGCAAGAGCATAGTCTTTCTTTTATCTTCACATTCTATTTGATTTTGTTTCATCTATACCTGGGCTTGGATACAAATTTTGGCCACGTTGGGTAGTGTATACCTTCTCTATGATTTTGATTTGTGATAGTTTGATATCAATGGATCAACATCATGCACTTATATGTATCCGGCAAACATCAATTCATTATTTTGCCTTTAGGTAGTCAGTTTTGCTTTTTATGAGCTTATGAGTAGTCAGCCACCGGGGTATAATCCTTCCTCCTCCAAAAAAAAAAATTAATGTTGTAATGGTTGGAATGACTGTAGTATGATTCTTGCCAAAGATATACTGTCTTGTTAATAGTTAGACTCCAGTTTGGACTATCCTGCTAGAAATTTTTTTTCCCTGGTGCTTGAGGAACCTCTCCTCCCCACTTTCTGATTGTACTACTTTTCTTTATGCAATAAAATTAGTGGTATAATCCACACTGTTCTTCAAAAAAAAGTTAGAACTATCCTGTAATTTTTCTTTCCTTGGTCCAATTAAAATGTGGGATAGTATCATTTCTGTTGAATCTTTGGTTGCAATTATCAAGATTAAGGTCATAAAGAATGAAAAGTCGTTTTTCTTTAATCTTCTGCAACACTAGAGTTCGGGTGTGGACAAAGGAACTCATGAGACAATATTATAACATCAAGAACAATGCTTAGGCCATTGAGAAAAAAAAAACTTTAGCAATATTCAGGATAGCAAACACTAGAGTTCGGGTGTGGACAAAGGAACTCATGAGACTATATTGCAGCCTCAAGAACAATGCATAGGCCATTGGGAAACAACTTTCAAGCAATATTCAGGATAGCAAACAAGCAGATATAGACATTTTGTTTCACCTCAATTTTTTGATCACCGGCCCCCTGAGGGCCATATATCTTCGCAAAGCTCATCTCTTCCCTTCTTCATCTCAACCCTTTTGAAAGATTAGGGGAAGGTTTGAGAGTCCATTTTAATTGCACAAGGGCTTAAAATGCACATCCAAGAAGGCAGTTTCCTTCCGTCAGTTGGTGTCTCTCATGCAACTTTTGATAGACCTATTTAGAATTTACCCCAGTGGGGTGTCAGGACCATGATCTCAAAAAATGCAGCTAGTCAGGGAGCTTCATCAAAAAAAATATATCCTTCATTGGATCTTGCTGACCCCAGATTGATAGGCTAAAACCTATGATGATGATAAAAAAGTGGAACAGTCCTGTGTCACTGAACTCTTGCAAGGGACAAACCATATACTTTGTGCTTATGTGGACTACTCGTTGGAGACAGGAACTTGAGAGACAAAGGAGCTTGACCTGCCTTTGGAGAGTATGCGACTGCCATTGATCTTTGCTCGGGAAGTGACGCATTTGCATTTATAAATCATTTACACCATCTCTCTCCACTTTTCGTTCAGTATCCACAGGTCGCCACCCATTTCACATTTGCAGTCAGGTGCCCAAGGTTATTAACTGCTCCTTGCATCAGATTGCAGTCAGTGATTCAATTAAGGTCACTGGAATTGGAATCATAATTTAAAGCAGGTCTTTTCTCTATTGAAATTAGAATTTAATACATCTCTATCATTGTCCACCTCTGAACCATCCACATCCCTAGTTGAAGTAAATTTTGTTCCATTAGCAGTTATAATCAATTTTCTTTCACACCATTTAGGCCTCCTAGGTCCAAAGATTTAAGTTTTGAACATCTTCTGTGGTCTGTATTAACTTGTAGATCCATGACTGTTAGTTCTGTTTACTTTTCTCTTTGTTTGTTTAAATAACAAAAGTATATTTTATTTTGCTCAAATGTTTTTGTGATTAACTGTTCTTTCAAACTATCTGATGGTTTGAATGTTCATTCTCAGTTGGTGGAGCACTTCTTTCAGTCTCTAGTAAATACGTCTGGAATGACACTTCATATCCAACAGGTGAACACTTTGCCCTCATTAAGGACTCCGTAAAAAAAAATGGAGATTTGCCTTTAGAAAAGGAAACCATTTGCTTTGGATGCTAACATCTCTGAGCATAACGACTAGTCTAGAATGGTGAAATTGATGTGAAGTTGAATTTTCTTGGTGGCTGAACTTGGTATCCTTAATTCCCGTTATAGAATATGACCCACGTAATCGAGTAACTTCTGTAATTTTTTTTGAGATCAAATAGATTGCCGGAAAAAATACTCATCACATCATTGAGGCAACATTCAAAGCTTTTGCGAGGGCCCTTCGACAAGCTACAGAGTATGACTCACGGCGGCGTGGAGCTGTTCCCAGGTGTGTTTTGAAATTTATTTTGCATTGTCGTTTACTCTTTTCCCCAGAGTTCTCTACTTTTTTTCTTCTCCTTTTTGGAGATAACTCTCCTACGACTACTAGAAAAGATATCACGTGATCCATGGAATTGATGGAGATGGAACATAGAGACAAATAAGCGCGTCTGAGACGTAAGAACGCCTGGTCATAGAACCTTTCAATTAACTTCCCTCATCCAAATCCTTGGTCATGTAGCCCGGCTCTGATCTGAGGAGCGTTTCAACTTCCACGTGAACACTGCTGCCCCTTCATTTTTACACCCAATGCATGTCATGTCATCTCATTCAAAACAATGGTAACAGCGTTGAAGACGTTATTGGGTTTTCTTTAACCGTGTGAGAGATTGTTGAAGGTCTTCTATTGTTTGTTGCTTGCAGCTCCAAGGGGGTGCTCTCTCGATCTTGATATTATTACTGCCAACGGAACACCGGTGACGTTCCGTGGTGCAAGGGCATGACGAAGCATCATCCTATGCAGCACTTTAAGTCAGTTGTCACACATTTTTCTTAGAGGGCCTTGGGCAGAATCGGAATCCTGAACCAGCAAGCAACGACGGCAGGATGAGAATGTACTTTTCAGAGGCATCGTCCTCTGCTGTTCGGTCGCGGTCACAAAATTTGTTACATGCCTTTGCCGCGATGCTTGTTGACATTTCCGCCAGCTGTTAGAATGAGACAACCTTGTATTTCTCTCCCACCGGAGAATATGCGGCTACCGTTGCGAATTCCACCTAATTGATGCAGTTGTTAAATATAAGTTATCGTCTACTTTGGCTGCATCATCCAGTGACGTTTTTACCTTCCTTCAGTTTATGCGAGCAGATATTCACCCTTCGGGATCGCATCATTCCACTCTTAAACGGGTTTCATGCCACATCAACTGACACCAAGAACAGACGAGGAAAACAAAATTTGCGGCAGTGGTAAAAAAGCTTCCTCTCAGAGGTATTCGCTTGCAGAAATACAAGATAATTGGGCAAGTACAGAATTAATGTTTCAGATACATCCTGTGCTAACTCGGGGCTACGCTTAGCTCCCCCTTTACCATCCGGTCTTAAAGTGGCAGAATGGGGAGAAGCGAAAAAAAACGGTGGGGGGGAAACCATCACAGGAATAGGTATACAACAATCACTGGATATTACCAGAATCTGCTTGATTCTGCGAGGGTCGTGGTTTTGCTTGATAAACCTTCTTCACCTGCTGCAGCTGCTGCTGCTGCTGCAGCTGTTGTTGCCTGTCGTACATACCGTAAGGGGCTTGAGGCCTACCGGATGATGGTCTCAAGTTTCCCCCACCAATCCAATTCACAGGAGGCCGAGGTGGGGGCGGCCCCGCATTTTGGATTGGGTGCTGGTGATTTGGCCAGAAGAATCCAGCACTTGGCATCCGCTGCTGCTGACCTCGTGGCCTCGGCCCCTCCTCAACCGTCAGACAACCCATCCCTGATTGGAGGTGGTACTGGTCCTGAACATTTGACCCGTCCAGAAGCCTGGCATTCTGCATGGAAAAGCCCTGGACTTCGTTGAATGATGGGGCTGCCGCCCGAGAGTTGGGGGCACCTCGGGGGTTGTGGTTAGAATATTGATGATAACTTGTTTCCTGGACAAAGCCGCCTTCGTATCCAGAAGGTCCTGCAGGCCTCGGCTTCATGGTAATTGGGCCATTCCAGTGCGGGAAGTCGAGCAGCCCAGGGCCGCTGTTGGGTTTGATCTGCAGAGTGTTCTTAACCAAACGATGCGCTGCTTCTCCTAAGAGGTGGCCAGAGATTGCTCCTGACACCTGTGGCCTGGAATGAAGATTGACAAATTATGCAGCAACGTCCAGGTGTACAGAAGTCCATATCTAAAAAGTATTGCAGGGGATGAGGGAGCAATGCACAGAAAAAACAGTTGACGAATCCAGATGCGGAGAGAAATATAACAAAGAATCCCCCCCCCCCATTTTTTTTCCCTCCTCCAGTTTGACATGGGCTCGACAAAGATCTGGACATTGGTGAAATATGGGAAAATTTTGTGGCATCGGAAGACATGAAGTGACAACAACAAAAATGCTTCGAGAAATTAGGCAGAATAGTTCACATTGTGCAACATATTATTTTAAACAGAAAACCTACGAGAAGGATCTACTTCAAAAATGTATGCATGAGGTTAATCGGAAAGAAGTGATACCTCTCTCTTGTTTGCTGGCGCCGACCATTATCTTCATGCCATAGCACGGGGAATGGTTTCATATCTTGGGGTTTCAATATCTGCCAAAGATTCACACTTTAGGAACAGAGGTGATATGCAAGGACACAAAAACTCCGTTCAATAAATGAAAACTTCCATTTCTGCAAAACGGTTTGATGCTGCTGGAATAGTAGGACAAATAAAAGTAGAAGCAAGTAGAAACATAGGAGCCGTGAGTCAAGAGGAAGGTAAATAGTGACTCATGTACATCTCTGACTACTCGGGTCAAAAATCACGTGTGTGGGTGATGTCTGGCTGTATCTGATATGCCTCAATTTCACCTTTTAATCGGAGAAAGGATAACTTATACAGTATAGTAACATTTGTTATCTGTATTCATGGTGATAAAAGAGACCATAAAAAAAGGAAGCCTTCCCAAAACAATGACCAACTTTCGGACAGCATCCTCTGATCACATGCTTACAAAACAGAAACATTCTCGTGACATACCTTTGGTGGCATAATCACACCTTCAGGTGGTTCTGGTATGTGGGAGTGGTGCTTCGGATTGATATATGTAGCGTTCCTACATAATAACAGAACCCATATAAAAAAACATAAATCACCTGGAACTTCAATCGATGGAAAACAGAAGGTCCATTATTGACCTACCAAACTCGATTATTTTCAATGTTTCTCAACCCTTGCACAGGGGAAGGGATTGACTTTCTGATATCATTCCTCTCAGACAACCAAAGAAACCCATTCATTCCATGACTGCAATAACAACAAATAAAAGATTTCATCCAGAACCGCAGTGAAACAAGAAAAACTATTTCGGAGATAATCATATCAAACATGACACACTAACCTAAGATTTGTGTCAATTGGACAATGAAACCGATCATGTTGGGAAAGCTGGTAACAGGACTGATAGTGGTACAAGGAGAAAATCTGGGCAGCTAAGGGATGATTCCCATATACATAGAGTATATCAAACATTGTCCTATTCCGGATCCTTTCTTCTTCCTGGAGAAGCCAGAAAAAATAGCAAAGCACACATGAAAACTTGATGTATGCAGCACATAAATTACCAGCAAACTTTAAAAGGACATCATTCAGACCGTCAATGTTTCCTCAAGCTTCTTTGTTTCAGCAAGCAATCGTCCTTCATCAATGAATGGAAGCTTTGCGACACCCTAAGAACACAGAACATGTTTTCAGTCATATTATAACTGACATCGTCAACAAAAGATGCAAAGGCATTTAATAAATTACCTGCCATGCAAACCGTTTCCCGTTCATATCTATCACAAAATCTGCCCACAAAGATTGATCAGAGTACAATAAATTCATTGCTTGTGTAAAAGAAGCAAAAAAGGGATGACTACTTCGACATAAAAATCAAATTACCTTCTGGATAAAAGGATATTATAGGTGACTTTGGATCAGTCATCAGTACCCTGTAGTGCTCTGGCAATGCATCAGAGCTACAAAAAAAAGTTTCAAGGATGTCACTATGAAAAGAATTCAATCTATAAATAATTGCATTGCCCCCAATCTAGAAGCATGATCAATCAGTTTCCACTGACCTTGCAGCTGGCAATGTTCCCATTAGCTGATCAAATGGTTTAAATGGCTGTCCTAGGAAAAAAGTAATTTCCAGATCAGCCAAACCTTTTAGATCAGAAGCAAAAGGGGCATAATGATATGGGTAATACCTAAGAAGAATGAAAAATCTATGTTAGAAACTCGGTGACATCATAAAGTTTGGAGATCCATAAAAAAGCTATCCATTTTGACACAATTGCTCTTTGAAGAACATTCCAACAAAACTGTAAACGGATAAATTATTCCAGGATACGGTCCCCTGCATTGGGTCAAGAGTATACATCAAACTGAGGTGGACCGAGTATATTCAAGTGCCATTCTTTAGCATGCAGAAAGGAACGGAAACAAATTAGTGCTACCATGAAAATTCAACTTACCACAACCACGAACAGACACCTTGGTAGTAGTAACGCATTACCCAGCATAGGCCTTCTACATACTTTAATACCTGTCACAACATAGCATACAGCTATTAATCAACAAAAAGAGAATGAGATCAAGTTTTGCTAATCTACCATACATAACCATACATTCACTCTCCTCGATTAACAAATAACAATTAATCAAGCTATTGATGCTTCTTTATATATATATATTTTTCAAAAAACAGTTCACCCTGGAGAAAACTATCAATTTATGGATGCATATTGAGAGCAATGTAATTGGATCTTCCAGCACTTGAAAGGTCTAGCAAGCAATTAGATTTTGTCACTGTAAGGTCAAACAACTACGATAAATATGCAAGACACGATACAATATCCTTCAAAACATTGAAAATGGATAAGGTTTGGTGAAGACAACTAAAAACCCTTTTATGTTGTTGAGTTTTAGGCCTTTGCAACGGGAATCACCATAGAAAAGATGCTTTCTTAAGACACCTAAACCTGGGAATCCAAATAGATCTGCCATGATCATTTCTTCGTATGAAAAATGGCCATATCTAGCATTTTCATAGGTAGCTAAACTTTACGTCCCTGGGATGACACCCCACGTGACAGCTACTGGCATGAGGCCTAGAGTACAGTTCACAGCATGGCCAGATGCTTCCATCAAGAAGTAAAATCACTAGATGTGACAGGACTAAGGGGGAAGATAGATGTAAACCTCCTTAGCTTGATGAACTCCTTCAGCCGCCCACTTTGAGGACCTCTACAGTTATCTATGCCTACTTTGATGTAGGTTATCGCTGCTGTCACAATCTCCTCAGTATAAGTCCTAGATACCATATCCCACTAATTCTTTGCTTAGATATTATTTTGTTCACATAATTCCCAATTGAAGACAGCCCACCCAGGCAAAAAGGTGACAAATTCTCAACCCCAGGAGTCGGGTTCTACTCACAAAAGCATAATAGAAGAAAAAATGTTTGTAGCCACCAAGTGGGAAGAACATCTGGAGTTCAATGTTAAGATAGGGATGGATTTCCACTCATGAATGGAAGACCAGATGAACAAATTAATTGCCGTTCACCTTCCAAAGAAATTTCTTTGTCACCTTCCATAAAACAACATTAATCATGGCATGCCTCAAAATGAAGAATAATTCCACTTTAGTTTCAACCTAAAAACAAGCAGATTCCATTCATCTCTAGCAAAAAAAGGTTCCCTGGCAGAATACAGGTAGACCAAACCCTACATTTTAGCACAAATGATAACAAGATTTTGAAATAAAGATGTGTTCAACCCCACAATTTTCATGCTATTTTTCTGATATTTTCAGAATAAAGAAATTGATGAAAATTAAATTCATCATGAGACGGTGTAAAGCGGTATAAAACTGTGGCCGTTGTATGATTGAGATAATTTAAACACCCTCGGTATTCCGTCTGGCGGAATTATTTACGTAAAGATTACGTGTTTTAATATAAGGTAATTCTATCAAATATTTGGTGGGTGGCATAGAGGCACATACCCATGCAGTAAAATCAACAAAAAATGACGACTTCCGGCTTCCTTGGAGCATTCCCAATGCGCCGCAGCGTGATCCCTGCACTCCGGGATCCACAGGCAACAACGTGGTATCAAGAACGGCCAAGAAAAAAATCAAAAGAAGTCGCCACGTGCCTCCGCCTTAGACAGAGGAACAGAAAGCATTAAAAAATCCCAAGAAAAGGACAGGTCCATGGGTTTTTATAGCCCTTCTAGGACCTGCAAATCAGGAGGGACCACCTCCTCCCTCTTCCCCTCTCTCTTTTTGCACAAGAAAGACTGAACCCGGAGGAGCCTCCTCCGGATGTGGCAAACCCGGAGGGAGTTCCTCCGGTCGCACAGACCAGGAGGGATCCCCTCTGGTCCCCCCTTTGCACTCTCTCTATATTCTCTCTCTAAAACAAAAAAAGAAGGAAAAGGGAAAATAAGGGAGAATACCCGGAGCTATCACCTCCACCACCAAACCCGGAGGTACTCCACGTTTCCACCTCCCACTCCTATAAATAGGAGGCGTGGGCCAAGAAGGAGAACTTCACAACTCAAACCTGGGAACACTTGAAGGAGCTTGGAGCAGCGCAAGAGCAGCTTTGGGAGGCCTTCTCTCCAGAGTCTGAAGACTCCAAGAACTATTTGTTTGTGTAAAACTCCTCAATTAAAGTGTATGATTACATAAATACCCCCACACGACACGAGGGAATTATCTTGTATTTTCAACCAAATTCGTGTAAATCATGGAAAAACCATGTTAATTCCAGAAATATTCAAAGTTCTGAAAACATTGTGCCAAATCATGGGAAAACCCCACTGTAAGCAGAAAATACAATTTTATCCCCAAACTTTGCGAAATAGTAGAAATACCGATGAGATTAGGCAAAAAATCTCAAAAAGTCAGAAATTGTTCAAGAATAGTTCAAGTTTACATAAATGTTCTCAAGAGCCATGAAAAACGCTTGCTGTGCTCAAAAAATTCAGAAATTACAATTCTACCCCAAAACTTTACAAAATTTTGTAAATGTCCAAGGGAATTATTGAAAACTCTTGGAATTTCAGAAATTGCATGGCAATCTTGTCACTGTCCATATAAACCCTGTTTACGAAAAAAAATGCAAATAAACACTAGTTTAAGGGAAAATTGCAAATAAACCCCATTCATGGGGAAATTCTAATTGAAATTAAGTATTTATTCCTATTCCCAAGAAAAATATCAACCATTGCAAATATGTCCTTCCCGAACATATATAAATCCGATGGTCCAATTGTGATCATGCGACGATCCAACGATCCGATCGTGATGAAATTTAAATCTAACGGTTGGATTTGAAATAGATTCAAATCTAACAGCTAGATCTCAACCCGGAGTTAAATCCGGCGGTCCAATCTAAGTCCGATTTAAATCCAACAGTCGATTTGAGCTAAAATCCTTAATATCACAGCGAATATTGTAGAGGTCTAAGGGTATCTTTAGCAATGAATCGAAGGTGTTCGGACTTTACACCGATATAAATTAACACTAACTACGGTTGGTGAGGAAATGTCTAGTACACGAACCCTAAATCATCTGTTAATCATAAAATGCAAAAGTAATCATGCACATGCTAATCAAATAGCTAATAAATGTGCATCTTTGTTCAACAAATGAACACCTAAATCTTTTTGTTATTTTTCCGCGTGTAAGCAAAATATGTTAATTCGCTAATCCGACTAGCAGTAGCTGATTCAAAGCTTTAATTATAGGCATAAATTGTTCATTGTTAAAAATAACATGACGTACAACATCTTGTCGAATTTCCTCAATCTTCTCGCCTTCTTTTTTCTCAAATTTCTCGTTATAATATCGCTCTTTGTAGCCTGGTTCCCCTAGTTTCACCTGAAAAGTGTAGCCAAAACGAAATGTCAAGGTGGATACTTTCATCAGTTATTGAAACATATATAACAAATGCGCATCACTGTTCTGCATAAATGAGGGGAGGACAATTCATACTGATATGCGATTTACGATACCTTCCATTAGAGCCACAATATTAGGTTGGAATCTCAGAGGAGATTTTCAGTCTGTGCTTTTAAGAACAGCTTGCACAGATTTTCCATTATGGAGTTTTAAATTTATCAAATGCTTCGCATGAAGTTTAGAATGAGCACAAGAACAACAAAATGAAAGGTAAACATCATTCATGCAATTTTTAATATATTTCATCATTATTGTTTTAGTGATATTCAATAAATGAGGCATGGAGTACATGAACTCTGAGAAGGCTAGAAGTGTCTTCAATAAGACATCTCCACTATAGCAATATGGAGACCACTTGCAGCGGAAACAGCTGAAATGACCAAAGGATATGACTGCTCTGAGTATAGAAGTCATTGTTGATGCAACAGAAAAAGCAACCAAGCAATGAAGCATGGAATGCAATCTCGCGAGATCTCACCGAGAAGTGAGATCTCGGTCTCGGCGCGTCCACGAGACGCGAAACACTGCGAGTCGGGCATGTTTTGGTTCGTCGTGCGAGGCGGGATCAATCGGGCGCGAACGGGTGAACCGGCGAGTTCACGGGAACCGGTCGACCCTTAACCCCCCCTCACGCCTCACCCCACCCCGACACACTCTCTCTCTCCTTGACACTATCGTACACACTCGCACGAGGTCGTCGGAGCAGCCCTAGGTGGCTCTCCCCGCCCGCCGATTGCGTCAATCGCCGGAAATAGGTGTATGTTCGAGTTTGCCAGCATTGAATCTCCGAGTGGACGGGCGATCGGCATCGAGTGTCTCCCCCTCTCTCCGGTATGCCTTTCCTTCTTCTCCTCCCCTCCGTCCCGTCTTCCTTCTTCCCCATCTCTCCGGTGTGTGTGTGTGTGTGTGAGAGAGAGATAGAGAGAAAGGGAGGGAGGGAGATCACATCTTCTCTCTCTTTCTCCCCCCAGTCTCTCTCTCTGTCTCCCACCCCCTCTCTCTCCGTCTCTGTCTTTCTTCCCCCCCGTCTCTCCTCTCGCGCTCTCTGTCTCCCACCCTCTCTCTCTCTCTCTTTGTCTCTCCCCCCGATCTATTTTCCCGCCCTCTCTCTCTCCGTCTCCCACTCTCCCACTTTCTTTCTCTCTCTCACCCTCTCTCAATCTCTTTGTCTCCCACCCCTCTCTCTCCACCTCCCACACTCCCTCTCTCTCTCTCAAAATCTCTATCTGCCACCGCCACCTGCCCCCCGCCGCTGTCTCCCTCTCTCCCTTGGCGTCCGCATGTCCTGGAATGTAATCCCCCACACCAAGCAAGAGGCCGCTGCCTGCGTCGCCCCCCCTTGCCGTCTCTGTCTCTCTACGTCATCCACCGGGATGGGGTGGGGGTGAAAAGAGGGAGGCTTATTTCGGTAATTTATTACCTAGATGTAATATTCCATCCATTTTTAATGGCATGTTCACTTTTTCTACCGTCAGTTATCGGGAATTAGAAGATTGTAGGGACTTTCAAAGAAATAGTTGCATTTGAGGGACTAAAGCGTAATTACCGTACTTTGTAGGGGCTAAAAAGTAAAAATCCCGAAGAAGATATCTACTAGAAGGAAGGCCCATAAATGCCCCAAAGTGATGCATCCGTTGAACTTGCTATAAAAAGTTACTATTAATGTAACAGAGAAAGTAAACAAGCAATGAAAAAATCCACCAGAAGGTGCCGTTTGTAACACAATTCAGAACAAGGATTCCGGCACATAATTTCTTTACCTTCTTTTTCCCTCTGGGGTTGGGTTGGGGGGGAGGGTTTCAGTTCACCATAACTACATTAGTGCTGTATTGTTATGAACGTGAAAGGAGCAAATTCAGATTCTCAAACAAACCGATAAAAGAAGCATCTGAAAATCTGGTCTCATCAACTTTTCACAACCTGTCTCACCTTGATGTACAACCAATGACACATAAAAGAGCAGTATCAGCCACCACTCAAGGATAGATGAAAATAGGAAAATGCAACTAACTTTTCAAGAATTACTGGTTATCCTCTGTATTTTCATCAGTATCAAAGTGGTATGTAAATAAAAGAAAGGAGTGAACCTTGTCTGGAGACATGTTCTGAGATTCATCAGAATTTTCTCTGCTCTCAATAGCCTGAAACACAAAAAGAATATTAGAAAAATATCAAGACATAAGGAATTTGACTTTCAAAATTATATTTGAAGTTACTCTGAAGTAATGAGTCCTTGTTGGAAGCCTCAGCATGTATCTTTTACAGCAGAAGTGAAGGCAACAAGCAGAAAGATGAAAAATGTAAAGTGGTATGCAACCTGTTGAATACGAGCACGCTTCTGAAAAATCTGATCTTCATAGACAGCAACTGATTGAATAAAATGCTCTACTCTCTCCAAAATCACCTGACAAAGGGAATACCAAGCAGCTGACACGATCAAATATGCAACTTCGTTCTTGAACATGTTTAGAAGTGGGAAAAATCCATGACAATCATGTTAAATTTAGAAGCTCTAGAAGATAGTTATAATATATCAGAAAATTCAAAACCAACTGAGTTAAGTGTTCACTAAAATGAGCTGACTAAGGACAACAATCAGTCACATTTGCAAAATCGGAACAGTGAACCAGATCGACTCAGTCTGGCCCTGGTACTGCACAAAAAGGTCCGACTCAGACTGTCTCAGCCAAGATGCACAATAAAGGCCATTTTATGGAGGTCGTCTCGGCCGAGTCACACACCCAGTGTCTGGGCTCGGTTGGACCTAAAATGGTACGGTATGGTATGGCTGTATCAGACCTAGTCAGTCTGATCTGATAAACCATGGGTAAATAGTACACAAATGGCAAGGACTGACAGCACCCTAAGATCCATGAATGATGACAGTGAACAATGATCTATTAAAAGAAATCATGACAGCAAAGCCAAAAAAAAGGGCACAAATAACCATGGTTCCAAAATTTCATTTTTAAGACTTTGGTACTGAAGACTGTCAGTGAAGTTATCAATGAGATTGGAAAATCAACACTTGTCCCAATGGTTGCAGAAAAGTGAATAAAAACTCTCAAAGAAATGAGAAGAGAAGTCAGAATAAGTCCACTGTGTCCAACCAATCAACAACTGTGGACCAGAATTTGATTTGAGAAGCAGCAAATTGGAAAGGCGGATAGTAAACTAATAATTACATTGAACAAGGAAACTATTGCAGAAAAGTGCTAACTCCATAAAACCACAGACCCCCTTTGAAAAGTTGAAAACTCTATCCAATAATTGATTGATCCTAATATGCAGCAGGTGTAGGAATTGCTGAAACCAACTTCACTCCTGGAAGTTGGCACAAGTTGGCCCCATACACAAATTGTGACATACATGAGAATGTGACACCTATCAATTTTCCGATAGCATGAGCACAAAACTAAACCTACATTGCCATCCATTACCCACGTAGGTTAATAGAAGGTTGCCACGATACTGCATACTCTATGCTTAAACTTGAATTACTTCACAAGGCACCAAAGGGTAATTAGAATTGCCATCCTCAAGAGAAAACAATGCAAGAAAATAGACACTAAACGTGAAGTCTTATATTGCATAGTATTCCTACTTATACAAAGTCAAAGACAAAACTATGGATCAGAAAGTTTATAGGAGATGATGTTAATAAAAACTCATAACAGAGTGTTGCAAGACAGCAACAGATACTAAAAGGCAGAATATCACAAGGTAATATAGTTGAAACTACCTCGCCTGCATCAGTCAGATAGCCACCCATTGCTCTAAATTCTCTTTTGTAGACAAACATCAGTAGGTTTATTGCGCTCTGGACATTCAAGGAAAAAAAATCTTTCAAGACATTATAACAAGCTTTAAGTATCCAACATGGATAATAAATGTTGCTTGAGTATGGGTATGGACCAAACATAGATCCTTTGACTTCTTTTAAAATTTGAAATAAAATAAAGGACAAGACAGCAGGAGTATATTATGCAGTGAGATAAGGATTTTAGTACAGCCACTTCTATAAATGAAAGATCTAGGTATCATAACAGATACCTGATGGCTCTCGGGGTCAGAAACTTGAAATCACAATAGGAAAAAAGCAGTTAAGGAATACATCCCCAAAGCAAAATATGACCTAAACTTCACAAGGATAATAGTACATACCTCCCGGATCTCTAATGTAGGCATATGTGGGAGAAAATCATTGCCCACAAAAAAACACATAAATACAAAATCATCAACAATTCGCTCAAAATTTATTTCAAACGGTGGATCAGATATGTGCAAGTCATTCTCCAGGTATTCTCGCAAGATCCAGATGTTGAGGAACTGTCATTATAATGAAAAACCAAAAATAATTTATGTCAAAAATAATGATTGTGAAGGATTACAACACAGAATAGACAAAGCAAATGTTTAATGCACCAAAAAGTGCTTTGTCGTAGCTAGCAAGAAAAGCAAATGCAAGAACATGACTAACAAACTTTGTCAGATGGAATATCCCAAATGCAATCAGAACTCATGAGACAGTTAAGATGACAGTGATAAACTGTCTCTGTTCTGTTGGGATGTTCCTTAATATAAATTCTTATAACAAAGAACTCCAGCTTTCTCCAACCCAATTTCACATTCCAAAGTTGTATCAACATTGAATGTTACCTGATATTTCTTTTTATGAATTGGAGTGTCATCTATAGCCTTCTCATTCATGTCAGCAGCCAGTTCCCCGGACTTGTTCCTACAATCAGCAGCATAATGCCCAATTTGACCACACCGAAAGCATTTTTCCTGCTGCCCTGGCATGGTAATCACCTACACAATAAATAAGATACAGTTAAAGCATCACTTCCAAAAAAAAGATATAGTTAATGCATGATAAACTGTATCATCCATGTACTAAGACCCAGCGTAACAACTGTGCCCGAAAAATTTATTACCTAATACATGACATGTTAGAAACACTGACCTCTCTCAAAATTGAGAAGTGAACCTCATGGGTGGCCAAAGAGAGCATAATGAGATCTGCATCCTGAGCAGGAACAGCCATAGGTTAAACCCAGAAGTTTATATTTAAGACAGGGATGTCTTTTAGGATGAAAAAAATAGGAAAAATAAAAAGAGTCTTACCAACCCGTATAAGCAGTGCCTTGTATTTGGGTTGAAACCTGGAAGATTGCGTTGTAACCGAATGTAAGACATAATTTTGTGTTCGCCCTCACCAGGAACATTTGAATCCGACAAGATAACCTTCAAATAATCACCCAACGCACAGCTCCATGAATATATATAGAGATACAAGCATCCTGGAAACAGTATTCGAATAAATAAAACCAGAAAGCATCATTCCACTGAAAGAGAAATAAATCCGAGATGAAGGTGGACACGATGTACTTCAGACAACTAGATTTAAACCTTAATGCTTTGCCATCCAGGATTGCAATTCAGCCTCATGTGAACATAATATTGAAGTGCCACAGAGAGGACTGACATGAACTTGGTCCCAGGAGTGATGACATTTGAATCAGACGTTTCGGGTTTCTCCTTCATAGACAAATTTCTCCCCTCAGCCTGAAACTCGTTTCTTAATCTTTCCCCTTCAGCTTCCTAACATTTGAAAACATGATGTAGACAGTTACCACAAATAAAAAAGAGAAGCACATATTGTCCATACCCCATCACAAGTGATGAAATAAGGCCTTCAAATGGGATTAATATCTGATAGATGCACACTTTAAATCAATGCTGTTTAGTGCTTACGGCTTCAGCAGCATCTTTTGCAGCTCTGAAACGCCGAGAGCGCTGTTGATTCATTTTAGCCCTTGGAGCAACACCATCTACGGAAAGAAAGAGCGAAAAAAACAAGAGGGCTGAATGGCATGGAACAATGCAACAAAAGTTGGCATAGTTTGGAAGTCCAGCAGCGCAACTGATTGAAATAATAACCATCAAAAGATTGTGTAGCTTACCAATTGCCATGTACAAAAGTTTTCTTGGGCGTACTAAGCCAATTAGATGGTCAATGTAGTCAAAGATTGACCTAAACACATCATCATAGGTGGCGGGTGCAGGCTGCATTTGAAGATAACCATATTTAGGTATGGAAAACAGCAATATACAACACTATATTGCCTTTTTGAGAAAAGAATTTCCATGCAAGCACTTATCCAATCTAAGAGTGACTACCAAAAGAAAATCAACGTGCTGCTGTGATTGTTGGGTTTTTTTTTTTTTGAAGCGACTGTTAGTTTCCCTTATATTTGCATTCTTTTACTTTTAAAGAAAAACCGCAAGCAAGTTCCTGTTTTAAACTAGATTTGCAAGGTACAACCTGTAATAGTCCAATCAAACCCATTAGAGGTAAGTCGAGAAGACATCATGGCTGAGAGTGCTGATGTCCAGGCTTGCACCAGGCTGACTTAGGCCCAGGCCTATCAAGCTATGAACAGTTGGGCTGAACCTGGAGTCCTGGACCAAGCCTGCGTCAGGCTACTGTCACCATAGCTGAAAGGCCCAAACCCGTCCTGGCATATTTATGTTCAGCATATTTCAGGCCTTAATGACCCTTATGATGTCAAAATTAATTTTAAACATAAAGACATGTGACAACCCTAGACCATAGTTGTCAAGACGGTCGCCTAAGAGACCAGGCGCCCTTATGGGACCAAGGTGCCACCCGCCTTTCTGCCCCCCACAGAAAGGAGAGCAAGGCACCTGCCTAGGCAAGCCAGGCAGGATAAGGCATCCTGCCTGGATGCTGGCCTGGGCATTAGCCTATAATACCCCTCCCAACCCACTCCTCCAACCCCCCTCTCTCTTTCTCTCTCTCTCTCTCTGCCGCCTCTCTCCTGCCTCCCCCTCTCTCAATTTTCAATGTTAAAATCTATAAACTTTTCATTTATTTTCTTAATTTGTATATTGGGGATATATATTTCTTGGGTTTTTAAAGAGGAACCAAGATGTCATCTAGGCGGACGCCTTATCACCTAAGCACTTAGGCTGCCTATGAACGCCTTGGGTCGCCTTGACAACTATGACCAAGACTGAGGTCTCATTCAAAATGCAATCCTAAAAAATGAGGTCACATAATAATTTGATATAATTTGAAGATTAACACAATGTTATAGGCTTGCAGGGCCAAATAAAATGCCCGGGACTGGCTGATTTATGGCAACAAGACCTAATACGTCCACCCAAGTTAAGGTCCATGTGGGTACTCTCTATCCTACAATTTGCCTACAATTGTACAACCACTTTCTAGTCCACCAGCTTCTGTTTTATCAATGGGAGAAGCAATCACAAATAGTGATCTATAGGAAAATTATTACACAAAAGCAATTTTTCAATAAACTTGACAAAAGACAAAATTACTACTGAATGTTATGGAATTCAAACTGATTTATTGAAGTATTTACCAGACACGAGTTCCAATACCCTGATAGTACATGTAGTTAAACCTAGGAAGATCAAGTAATTTATTGCAAATAACACAATCCAAAAGTCAATCTTGCATGCCTGCTTCATTGCCTCATTCTTCTTTAAAACAATACCATCTTCGAAATCCAATTAATCCATCTCCTCCAACACTGCCTAATTTCCCACTATATGATCCTAATAATAACCCTCTCCCAGAAAACCGTCCAGTCTACTGTCTACACTACGAAGTTATTTTACTCGTATCTTACATTAGTTAAAAAAAGGTCACTTGTGGTTACACCTCTAGAGTCATGAATATATTCTTACATCAATGGACCATTTAATGGGTTATTGAGTACCGCCTTGACAACTGTGTGTCTACACTACGAAGTTATTTTACTTGTCTCTTACATTAGTTTTAAAAAGGCCACTTGTGGTTAAACCTCTAGAGTCATGAATATCCCCTTACCTCAGTGGACCATTTAATGGGTTATTGAGTACCCAACCAAGTATAACAATGAGTTACAAATACTATTGGTGATAAAACAGCTCATAACGCTATATAACAAAGAAAGAAACTTCACATTGAAATTTTACATTATTTCATGTTTTCTTCATCATTTTCTGTAATATCATGATACTGAAAAAATGAAATAGTCTCCTTCCAAGCACATCCATAAAAGATCACTAAAAATAAGGAATTCAAAGACTGTATGAAAAAATAAATAAATCAAATCCTTCATGATTCCCTTCTCCAAGGCCTTCTTTGAATGGGGATAGCACAAGGTTAACCTGATTTATTTTGATGTTAACCCAAAAAGTGATTTGATAGGGTGGATTAACTAATCCGGAGTACAGAGTTAAAAAAACTGTTAATCCGGGTTAACACTGGGTTTCATATTCCAAGGTCCCCCAGGAATATATCTAAGTCAGAATACTTTTACTTTTTGCCCTCTTCCCAACAAAATGTCTCACTCTTCGATAGGGATGTCAAAAATACCCGCAAACGCGGTTACCCGCATCATCCGACCCGTGATGGGTCGGGTAATACCCGAATAAACGGATATGGATTTGGATTCGGATATTTTTAAAATATACATTTCATATTCGGATCGGGTATAGATTTAGTGCACCCAAACTCATACCGATCTGAACCCGTTCTTAATAACTCACTGTACATGTTGGGCCTATGATTTGGGCATGAACTCAGCCCATTGCCCGTCTTGTTGGGTTTGTGAGTTTGACCTTCTTACTAAAATTGTAAGAATATTTTTATAAAATATAAAAAATACTTTGAAAATGAAAGAATTGACCGGACTTCTCTTTTCCCACTTCCCACAAATCCCACCCTCCCTTGGATGTGGATGTGGACTCATGTTTTATAGACAGATACGGATATCCACGGGTATATCCATACCCGTGACGGATATATCCGTATCCATACCCGCGAAAATAATAGGGTACTGTCCGGGTATGGTAGTTATAAATTTTTTGCGGATAAGATATGATATTGGTCTACCCGAGCCGAACCCGATCCATTTATATCCCTACTCCTCGAGACACCTTTTCTAAAGCACTTATGGGAATCTCGACACTGGTTGTACTTGCCATTACATATTTGTATCAAAGCACATTCACACAATACTAACTTAACCTATTAGGTTAACCGTTAACCCATTGATTATCAAAGTGGATTCAAAGATAATATATTCTGCAACAGTTTATTCCACTAACATAGATCAGGTTAACACTAACATGCCAAACCCCCAATCAAAGAGGGCCTAATGTAACAAGCAGAACAACACATCCATCCGTATGGCCTTCAATTGCCTAGACAATTTCAGATTATACACAAGCCTCATAATCACTTGATTGAATTGTACTCCTATACATTTTTTTAAGTGGGTAGTACCACCAAAATATATTATGGATTGTACTCCTATACAATTTGCTATGTCATTCAAGTCAACAGCTTCAAAATTAACATATGTATGAGCTTTTAGTGTAGATGCCACACGAAGTACATTGCTAGTGCTGCCTCTTGCAAATGCATCAGCCAACTCACAGGTGAGGTCCCAACATCCCCTGACGATATGGTTAGTGACATACATGTTCAATACTTCTAGCCAGGGTTTGCCAAACCGTTCCGGGATGGGCCGAACCGCCCGTCCCGGACCGTCCCAGCCAAAGACCGGGACGACCGGTCTGTGGGACGCAAACGGGACGTTTTATATATTATATATATTATTTTAAATATCAAACATTTTATAGGTAAGTTGGGTAAGTGATTTCATCCGCATAGGGGCGATCTGGGTTCGATACCTGCGGGTTACGTCTGTTTTTTGGGTTTTTTTCAAGATTTTTGATTAAAAAACGAAAATCCCAAACGTCGGGTGTAGGATTCGAACATGTGCCGCCTGAGAAAACGACCAAGTCACTTAACCAACTGAGCTATGATTTTTTTCATGTTATTTTACATATTATATATATATATATATATATATATATATCTTACGGGACAGAGCGGGACGGAGCGGGACAATGTCGTACCGTACCGTCCCAGCAAAAAATCGGGATGACCGGTACGACCGAGTCGGCAAACCCTGCTTCTAGCAAATCTAGGCATGCCCTCGAGTCTAAACTCTTGATTCAGCAAAATTTGTTTAGCTGAAAGAGAAACTTCTTGAAGAACATATACCAAAACAACCCCAGTATTCTCCAGCATAATTACAATAATAGAACCAAGAATGCAAAATTTGCCATCAAATTATCAGCCGAAAGTGTCTGGTGTAAGAAAGATTGCCAAACTGAAAGGGCTCAAAGATCATAGGTTGCGTCAGAAGATGCATCTCACAATTTGGTGGCATGATTTCGATGGAGTAGCCAGATGTAGGACTTAAAAATAATTTGAAAAGCAAAAGTGTATTTCACTGCCATGACCCTAATGTAATAGTGGCAGAACACATTCATCATGGAACACTTCTTTCAAAAAATGACTCGCTCGGAGAAAGGGAACAAGCATCTACAGGAAAGTTTTTCCCTATACAAACACGGAAACGACAAGTCATTTGCAATAACTTCCAATCAACAGACCGCCCACTAAGTGCCGAGCATAACCCAAATCCGGATATGAATCAGAAGAAAGGGCTCACGGTTCGTCGCTTGTACCTTCCCTTCGGGATGAAAGCAGGGATGGATGATCCCATTCATGTCGAGGTAGAGATTGTCGAACTCCATGCCGTTCGGGTTGGGCCTCGTGAGATCCACGGGGAGGAGGCGCCCGTCGGGGCCCTCCGAGGGCTCCTCCTCCAGCACGTCCGACGCCGTCAGCGGGTACCGGTCGGCAAGCCATCTGTAGAAGGCCGGCACTCCCATGGCTGCTGCTGCTGCTGCTCCTACTCCTCTTCCTTCTTCTTGTTTCTCTATGCCTCGCTTTGCTTCCGAGACGAAGCCGTAATCGCAGAGGGAAGGGAGAGCGGGAAAATGGGAAAGGTAGGGTTTCGCAGATTTGATTCTGGGACGGGGAAGAAGGGAAAGAAGAGACGTAGAAGAAGAAGACGTGGGAGAACCAGAGAGCGACTCCTGGTAAGAGAGACAGAGAGCGCGTAGAGACGGGAAGTCGGTAGAGGAGGAAAGGATTCCCAGATCTGGCGGTGTTCTCTATCCGTCAACTGGAGAGTACGCGAACCACCGCTCTCTCGCGGGTAAACAAATTGCAGGAAGCAGGATATCGTTGAGCAGACCCTCACAACATATTTTATTTGTTTATATGTCGCCTTCACGAGGATATAAAAATATTCTGTTGTCCGTTTATCCATCTCTTTTCGAAGTTTGGAACTTTAAATTGAAAATTCCGATATATGTTAATTTTTGAGATGCCATATTATACGTATGTCTTTCCTTTAATAAAATTATCAAGGAGTCTATATGTATATTGGATTCATATTTAACTCTCAAAGTTATTTCTAAATTTGATGTTAATATTTGATTTTTTTTACCTATAAATCATTGTTAAAGATGGATACGCAGATATATCACTCCTAAAAGTATATTAAAATATAAACTCTCATTATTTAAAAAATTTGAAGATATGTCATCATACTTAACTTTCGTCGACGATATCACGAATATTCTTAAAAGATGTTAATATTTCCATTGAGTGACAGTAAAATGACTGAAATATCTCTCTAATGATCAAATGATCAAAATACCATAGAGAGAGAGAGAGCATAGAGACATCGGAGGGGGGTGCCGGAGGCGTCTCCCTCTCTAACTGTGATAGAGTGAGAGGGAGAGAGAGAAAGTGAGTAAGTTGAAATCGCTTTGTACTCACTCTCCCTCTCTACTCTCCCTCCCTCTCTCCCTATCAACGTCGACTTACACTCTCTCTCTCCCTCCCTCTATCAACGCCAACATACAGTCTCTCTATGCATGTGTATCTCTCTCTTCATCTCCCTCTGTCACCGTCGGACCCTCTCTCTCTCTCTCCTTTTATCACCTTGCACTCTCACCCTCCCTCACCCCACACCCTCCTTCTCTCTCTCTCACCCCATCCCCCTCTCTCTCCCCTCCGGTCACGAACCCTCTCTCTCTCTACTACTATCCCCCCCTTTCTGACTACGAGTAGTTACGTTGACCTCTTCACGGTATCACTATCAAGTTTCAAAACCCATCGAGATGTCGGGGAAGAAGATGATCATTTAAAATGTTTAAACCTTAAAATATATATATATCTTTATTTATATTTATTATATGTGTCATTTTTATTTTAAATTTTTATTTAGTTTTTTAAAAAAAACCCAAATCCTGGGTGATATAAGTATTGGTTTTTTTGTCATTTCTAACATCTAGTTAGATTTAATCATAGTTAAATTAATAAGTGTTAATGGGAGGTTACGACTTACGACAGTGACATATCTGAAAGTTTTTCAAAATGATAGTGATATATATATATATATTAATATATTTTTAAGATTGATATATCTGTAAATCCATCTATAACGATAGTTTATATATAATAAACCATAAATATTTTAAGCTTTAACAAGTATCCATTGTTAAACTATTTATAGTTTAAATAAAATAGTCGTATTTCAATTAAATTTTAATAGTATAAGTAATTCCTACACATAAACGAATATGTATGATTTTAAATATATATAGTTATATTTTTTCTTGCCCTCTTTTTTTTTTAAAATTATCGTGCATGACACCTGTATCTATGTAGACTTTTGACAATTGACACTCGTGTTTGTGTCATACCAATCATATCTGTGAGAAAAATTAGACTTAGAGAGATTTAAACCTTGTTTGGAACGGAGATTCACTTATTTCTTTTTTTTTTTTTTGTAAAATCCATCTTTCATAACAGGTTTAGGGTGTCAGAAGATTATTCATCATTCATAATCCTCATAATTTACTTTACATCAACTTATATAGATTTACATCGGAGTGCAATTTTGCTCCTACAATCTATCTCTAGATTTCCATTTGACTCAAAAGTCTCGACAATTGTTAAATATTTGATAAAAATTAAATTTTATCGACGATTTCAATGATTAAAATCTTCACAAGTTACGTTTTCAAACGAGGCCTAATACTAAAAGATACATCAAGATATCTACCTCAATCAAAGAGGTCGAAACATTTATTCTAATTAGAATAGAGATTGAGCATGAGTTCGTTTAACCGTTGTCGCAGTTATACTTGCTAGTTGACTTTTCGCTATCTCTCTTCAATGATTTCTTTCAGACTATGTATTGGTGCTTAAACCTTGCAGTGAAGGGCGGCCGGAGGGTTGGGGAGGGGCCTGGGGAGGTAGCAGAGGAGGGGGAGGGGAGGGAGGCCGGAGGGAAAGGGGGAGGGGGGCCGGAGGGTTGGGGAGGGGCCGGGGGAGGTAGCAGAGGAGGGGGAGGGGAGGGAGGCCGGAGGGAAAGGGGGAAGGGGGCCGGGGGAGGTAGCAGAGGAGGGGGAGGGGAGGGAGGCCGGAGGGAAAGGGGGAAGGGGGCCGGAGGGTTGGGGAGGGGCCGGGGGAGGTAGCAGGGGAGGGGGGGAGGGAGGTCGCAGGAGAGGGGGAAGGGAGGCCGGGGGGAGAGGGGGAGGTCGTAGGGGAGGGGGGATGTCGCGTCGGTCGGAGGGGGAGGGCGGCCGGAGGGGGAGGAGGGGGCCGGAGGGCTGAGGTCACAGGGGAGGGGGGAGGTCGCGTCGGCCGGAGGGCTGGGGAGGGGGGAGGTAGCAGGGGAGGGGGAGGTCGCAGGGAAGGGGGGAGGGCGGCAGGAGAGGGCCGGAGGGCTGGGGAGGGGGAGGTTGCAGGGGAGGAGGGGGCCGGAGGGCTGAGGTCGCAGGGGAGGGGGGGGTCGCGTCGGCCGGAGGGCTGGGGAGGGGGGGGAGGGCGGCCGGAGAGGGCCGGAGGGCTGGGGAGGGGGGAGGTAGCAGGAAGGGGGAGGTGGAGGGGGGAGGGCGGCCGGAGGGCTGGGGAGGGGGGGAGGGCGGCTGGAGAGGGCCGGAGGGCTAGGGAGGGGGGGGAGGCACCCCTCTCTATCTCTCTCTCTCACACTCTCGCACTTAACTCAGGGGTAAGTTAGTATTTTCATTTCATTTAGTATAAGTTAACTATAGTTTAGTTAACTGAATGAACGGTAGGGACTTAAATGTGTAAGACTAAGATTACAGGAACTATTAAAATAATACTCATAATAGAGGGACTAATCGACAATTCACTAAGTTTATAGGGATTAATATATAAAAAAAACCCTTTTTTATATCATTAGATAACCCTCTATATGGAGGTTGGCTCCTATCATGTTGCCACTATCACCGACACCGAACTCATCTTACATAAACAGCGGCACACCAACGTAATGCACAATGTTTTAAGACAATCAATCGACTGGGTCGGACGGGGCAGAACTTTGTATTATTATGAAAAATATTTAATACACATTCGGAATTATTACACATTTTGGATGCGCATTATATTTCTTTTTTATTTTTCAAAATTCTTATGATGTAGGGTCCGAGTCATTTAAATTTTTGGTGTAAATCATACTTTCGTCGAACAATTTAAAAACTCCTTAAAAAATTCATATCAAATGAATAGTGTTGATTTTTTTTAATTATCATTTTTTATTTTAATTTTTTTAATCATTGAATTAGAAAATAACTTATATCACAAATTAACATGACTTCAGTCCTACGCTATATTTTTGTTAATTAAACATATTACACACTCGGGATATGTAATGATCCAGAGTATGCACTAAGCGTTACTCTTGTATTATGTCATGTAGGCCCGAGTTGACTTGCATCTAGTTCCTTAAAAAAATGAGCTGCCTCTCTCAAAAAACTTAAAAAAAAATTGTTACACGCCTAAAGTTATTACACACCGTCGATAATTTTAGATGTGCAACAAGATAAACTCATCCGTAAAATGAAAACGGGCGGAGCCATTGATAGCCCCATTATTTTTTTTTGAATTTTTTGCATAAAAATTATTGTTAGATAAAAACTTGTAAAAAGATCATTCCTGTAAATATATTAGCAGACATATCATTATACAAATCTAAATTGTATAAAAATGTCATATTTATTTATAGATATATCACTTATTCTTGTTAAAAAATTACAAAAAGATCACACTTAAATGACATTTATGCACTATTTGAATTAACTCACGACGCGTTTGGAAAGGATGTTAGAGATAGATTTTAAACTCTCCAATTATTAGAATCTTACATTTTTTAAAAACTTTTCTAAATGTCTCAATATCCCATCAACTTTTATTTACGGTGGATTTCGATGTTTAGAGAGATACGAGGAGAAAATGACATTAGAACGTTCATCTTTAAAGTCATCTTGAAAAGAGAGAACTCAAAATCTTGAAAAGATGTTTAACACTACCATCAATTCCAAATGCTGCCAAAGTCATCTTTAAAGGGTGATAAACATTCATCTCAGTTGCCTTCTCATCGTAGATTACATGGCCTCAATGATCTCTTTAAAGTGTGGTTTTGCCCATTCCAATTGTTAGTTTGTTTGTCATATATAGAAATACGAGAGGGAGGGTGAAGTATAATTGCAATGTTGAATGGAGAGCAGCCACTGAGAGGTTGGTTGCTTGACAAATCTGGATCACGGTGGGTGTCAAATTTACCCCCACAAGATGACGAAGCTACAGTAAGTAGATCTGTAAACGGAGCGGATACGGAGCGGATAGTCTGATATCCGAATTCGTATCCGATTATAATCGGTTGGATATCCGAATCCGACACATTCTATTAGGATGTATTTTTGTCAAAATCCGAATCCGAATTCGACGGATATTATCCGGATTCGAATATATCCGACTATCCGATTAGGTGTAATCGAATAGTCGAATATCATCCGGATTCGGATATATCCGACTATCCAATTAGATATAAAAATATGTTATATATTCATAGTTTTTTAATTTTTAAATATATAAATATATATAATGAATTAAAAAATCTAATAAATATAAAATATGATTATTAACTGAAAAATTTGAGCCATCCTAAAGTGATTCATGCATAATATCAAAAAAACTCATATTTATATTCGGTCGGATAATATCCGACACGGATATCTCAATATCCGAATTCGTATCCGATTAATATTTGGATATCCGATATCCGATTAAATTATCCGTCAGATATTTTATTCAGATAATTATCCGATTAAACGAATATGAATTCGAATTCGATTCAAATTTTAAAAGGATAATTACCGGGCCTAACAGTAAGCAACAGTACTGTTGGTGCTTTGGCGGCAATGGGTAAGCAGTGGTGTCGATGAAAGAAGAAATGAGATCTTGGTGGCAATCGATGACCCACAAATCGAAGATTGATGATAGCGGCGAGTATTAATCAGGTTCGATCTTAATTTAAATTGGATCGATATATTTGGTACGATTTAATTTTAGTTGAAATTTAAAAAAATTTAATTTATATTATATTTTTTAAAAATAGTTTGGTTCATTTTTTTAGAAAATTAAACAAAATCAGATAAATTAATTTGAAATGATTCGTAGTGTTACCACGGTTAGGTCTAGAGATTTGATATCCATGGCAGAATCGTTGTCTCGTATCGGGTCTCATCCAATCTAACATCTCATCATTTGATATCCGTGCGTAATTATGTTTCAAATCAAATTAATTTAATTAAAATTAATTTGATATAATTTCAAAATAAATTGAGTTGAGTTGAATTGAATTAACTTTTTAATTTAATTTTATTTAGAAAAAATATTTTTAACTTAAACCAAATCAAACCGTGTGAATCCCTAATTTGATGCACTTTGGTCAAATGGTGCAATAGTGGATGGATAATAATAATCATATATATATTTGAGGGACTGAAATCTCTTGGTGTCAAAATATCGTGGCCTTCTGATCCGATCATTTGAATTGTTACAACCCACATATGAAAAAGAGGAAATTAAATATAGGAAGTATTCGTAGGATCTTCGAAGAGAAGGAAAAGTGACGAGCGGACCAAGGAATTATGATATTTTAGGCCCAAGGTTTTCTGTCCATTCGTGAGACCTAATGATGTTAATAACTAGTAACCGACTATAATAATAGTTGAGAACTCGGGATTTGTCAATCTTGAGAAGAAAAAAAAAAGGTGCATTTAAGTAAGAACGTTGTTGGATTTGAATTCAAATATCTCACACTCTACGTAGATCTGAGTGTCACCGTGTTAAATTTACCATCATAAAAAAAGATTATAATAATAACGAGTAATTGTAAGTAAAAACAACCAAAAGGTGGTAACAATGTGTCGATGAAACAACGAGCCCACCGTGATTAGAGTGGGTGTATTTTGGCATGTTGGCCGAGAGAGATGGCGGACAAGAAGGGGGGTTGAATTGTCTCATTGTCGAGATGGCGGATTTAAAAACTTTATTTACTTAACACAATGGAATTAAACTTAGCAACGTTGATTAACTAAAACTCAAGTGAGATTACAATGTTCTCTCAACCTTTCCGTTCTCCCACGAATGATCAATGCATTGAGCAACTAAATTAATCCACACACGGATAACGGATGAAGCGATGTGTGATGTGCAGTCAATTAAAACCTACTAAGTTGACATGTGAAGGGAGATAGAAGAAATGGTCAAACGCACAGGCAATCACACGAGACACGAGATTTTAAGGTGGTTTGGGATCACGACGGACTCCCTAGGTCCACCCCTCACCCAACCGGGTGAGGCTTCACTACACGTTACTTTCGTAGCAACACGGGGGACGAACCCCAACCCACACACGTTACTTCCGCAGCAATACACACACACGAGGCCTTGCCTCAACACGCTGCCACTGCAGAACACACACACACACGGGGAGCGTTTCCCCACAGTAAACCCACACACGCGGAGATACCACTCCGCCCACACACAGTGTATTCACAGTTTAAAGAATAACAAGATATCCAATGACCCTAATGGTCTTCATGATACCAATGCTTTCACAAGTTAGTTCCAAAGTCTCATGGCCAACATGCATGAGGCAACATCAGAGTTGTTGTATTCATGAAGGATCATTGAAATTCAACCTACAAAACAAGATATCATCATGTTAGCTTGTTTATCATGAAGATGCCATTAGACATAAAACACACAATATATTGGAGTCATCAAAATCATTGTCAAAGATAACGAGGGGGCGCACAGAACCCAACATGGCAGGTGAGAAATGAAGAACAATGGGTAATGAGAAATTATGGTTCTTGATACGAAGCATACTGTTTATACGTGTGATCCAAGGGTTGTGACCCACTTAGGTCATCTCTTTGGCCGCCCAACATTACACTACCATCTAACAAATCAGACAACAGGGCAAGGCCATAGTTTGCCATACTAGTGTTGACTCATTGACGATTGATAACCCTAATAAGAATGAGGAGAATGGCTTGTTACACACTCAAGATTATCGCACACTCTTGTTGTGTAATGTCTTTATTATTTTATTTTTAAAAAAAATTAAAGTAATCTTTAAGATATCTTAACTTTGAGTGTAAATCAAGTTACCATCTGATTATTTAAAAAAATAAAAATAAAAAGAGTCAAATTTTAAAAGAGTAAACCTAATATTATTCATTCAATATATATTTTTTATTTTTCTAAGTAATTCAATGGTGACATGACTTACATCCCAAATTAAGATATCTTGAAAAGTTACTCTAAGAATTTTTTTAAAATAAAAAATTAAAACATTGCACACTCAAGATGCAACGAGCCTTTCTCTAAGAATGAGATCTCCATATATGTTTATGTCTGTGTCTTTGTAAACTCCATGTCAATATCACATATTCCTGTTTCTACATGCAAGCTGGTTTGAAAGTTTTTTATTGGTCTAGTTAATACTTAATTTTTTAAAAAATCTTTCTTCGTGAAGAGTAAAATTGAAATAAGTATAAATAAAAAATAAAAAATAATCTTATGATAAAAAGGTCTAGTATTCTCTTTGGGGTGTTTTGTTTGGTCTTGTAGGGTTGGTTTGCATGGATTACTCACTTTAGGAAGGCTAATGGGGTTGGAAAATCGAGCTTATCTGACGGATAATTTGTTAGAGTAAAATGCTCGAATATGTGACTCCATGTCACATCTCGCATTGGGTGGAGGAGAAGGGCAATTGACGGTGGATGGGGGTCATGTGTCGACGTTTGATGTCAACTTCGGTGACGTCGACAATGTTGTTGACATTGTCTGCAACATCAGCCATAGTCGATGATGATCACCATCTTCGGCATACGACCTCCTGCGTGTATGAATAAGTAGGGTGATTAGTGGGCTGGGCCAGCCCGACGATCCCGCAGGCCTAACCTAACATTGAGTTAGGCCATCACCTTTTTTTTAGACCATGGCTCTTTAGTCGAACTTAAAAGTCCAGACCCGTTAAAAGAATTGGACCAGACTTGGACTTTTGGACGTCAAATATTTAAATTTTTAATAAATTTTTATACACATTAACTCTAAAAGAAGAGAGAGTTACATATTGTTGGTCATCCACGAAGAAGTGTCTTATATCTCTTTATTATATTAAATTATTAATAAATATTTTTTTAAAAAATAATATTTGATTATAAGTTTTATATTGTTTTATGCTTTAATTTTTATTAATCTTTACATATAACTTATTAGATGGGGTTGGGCTGAGGTTGAGCTTTATAATTTAGTGGTATAGTCAAACATGACCTAACTCGTCAAATTAACATTTAGAACTTAAAAATTAATGAATGCGGTTAGAGCTAAGTTGTACTAAGTTTGACTCGAGCAAGGCCATTAACAATCTCATAAGAAAGGGTTAGTGGCCATTGAAAAAAAACTAATTTACCTGTGGATTTTGTCACCTGAGATTGAGAAAGACTCGTTGCACATCTTAGGCATACAGTATCTTTATTTTTTTAAAAAAAAATCTTGGAGTAATCTTTAAGATGCTATAACTTAAAGGGTAAGTCACGTCATCGTTAGATTATTCAGAAAAAAATAAAAAAAATAGATTAAATAAAAAGTGTTAGATCTATTATTTTTAAAAATTAATCTATTTTATTTTTAATTTATTAGATAATGAAATGACCATGTAACTTACACTTGAAGCTATAGTATCTTGAGAGCTACTCTATTTTTTTCAAAAAAAATAAAAGTTTAAAAATACTGCACACTCACAGTGTGCACTCTTTGTCTGTGTGGGATTACCAGGGTTTGCCGATCCGGCCGACCCGGTCTCGGCGCGGGACGGGTCGGGTCGGGCGGGTCGCACAGCGACCCGATCCGCCCCTTTTGCTCTCAACGCGATTTTTTGTGAATTTTTTTTAAAATTTTTAATAATTTTATTTTGAAAGATTAAATGTTATATATATTTAAAAATATTAGAATGTAGAGTTTATTTATGATAATAGATCCATGCTACATTATACATAATAAATTATATAAAAATTACATATTACACTGCTTAATTAAACATCCTATTATATATAATACATAAAAATTTATTTTAATTACTAAATATGTAAAAGGAAACAGTGATATAATAATGACATTCATTCATGAAGTATAAAATACAAAAACTCACTAATCCTCGTCCATGTGTGAAGCCCGAATCCCAAAACTCACTCATCCTCCTCATCTGTGTAACCCGAATCCCAAAACTTACTAATCCTCATCATCAGTGAAGCCCGAATCTCAAAACTCATCATCAGATACATGAGACTGATCACCCGTATAATCTAACTCTATCCTAGTGGGTGGAGGTACATATGGGTGGGACTGAAAATATGTAACCATCTGCACAAATGATGGGTCGTGTGCTGCGGTGGAGGGTACATGAAAATCTGTAAAAAAAGTCCTCACTACATCTATAGCTTCAATTCTATCATGTGCGACTGGTGCTGGTGCTGGTGCTGGTGCTGCTCGAACTCTGGACGTGGAGGAAGATCCTGCTCCGCCCTGTGCTCGTGGTGGAGGTACCCGGGACGTAGAAGAAGATGTCCTCGGTGTGCTACGAGAACCGTATCTATCCTGTAACTGTGTCTGAAAGGAATGTCGAACATCTCCCGGAACTCGGTCGCATGCACGAACATCGCGTCCCACTCCCGCAAGGTGCTCCGCAAACCTGTGTATGCCGGTGACGCGATGTTCGCAGTATCTACAGTGCACATGTCCATCACCCTCAACAGAGTATCCATGCTCCCACGCAGAGTGACGCCGTCCGTCCATGATGATCTGCAAATGATGTAAAAGTTTACATTAGTGATTTCAATGACAAGTACAGAACTCTATATATGAAGAAATCTGCAATTAATTATTAGTTAGTTATAAATGTAACCAAATGATACATACTAATAAAGACTATGGACCCAAACTGGGCCAGTGCCCATCTCCAAACAATCTGACATTAAATGTGGTCCGCAGATAGGACATATAGTCTTCATAGCGCATTGAACCTGAATAGGTCTCCCAGTACATGCGTACGTAGTATTCATACTCTTGCGAACCTTGTGCGTACACGACCTCTACTGACGTAGCTGTGGCATAAGGATATGGATACGATGGGAAAAATGAACTACTGTTATCTGAGTCGCTATGATACATCGGCTGCTGTGGCCATGACCGTCCATACGAGCTTCCAGATCCCTGGGAGTCATGTGTGCTCATCCTCTCAAAATCAGACAACATGCCTTGATAGCTGGTACTGTCTGCAACCGAACTTCCATAGTAGGGATCCCAATGATCAGCTGCCCGTCTCGTCCCTGCGGGTGGAGCACCGTGGTCCTCATCTTGCGTGGCATGTGTGAAGTGCTGCTCCTCTGTCCATGCGCCATGTTGACGGCCCCCACGACCTCTACTATGACCACTGTTGTACTCTCTGCCACCAGCACTAGTATTCTGACGAGGACTCCGCTGGTCACCTTGAGAACCACCACCTCCATGGGATGAAGACCCTGTCGGTGTACTATCAGCATCGGAGTCATGACTCCCACTAATGCGGGGCTCAACAGAGGGCTCGGGAGTGTCGTCATCTGCATTGGGATCTAATGTCTCCATGTCTGCAATATCTATCGAATTTAATGGTGGTCCCTTGTCCTTCTTGCTGGTGAATAATGTGGTCCATGGTGATTTTTTCTTCTGTGGAGCAGGGGGCGGCTTACTTGCTGCATGTTGTGTCCCTCTAGATGCCTGAGAAGCAGAAGCCTGTTTAGATAATTTTTCAATTTACTTTCTATTGTGTAAGTCTGTACGTATACCTGAGAAGACTGATTGGGTGCCTTAGCCTTAGATGTTGAGCGTCGGGGCGCAGCAGACTGAGATGGTTGTTTCGATGCTACCGAAAACTACACAATTGAAACAAGAATATATTCAATTACCAATGAATTATATATTAACAAATGTAGAAATGACAATATAATTTCACCTCTCTAAATGAGGAACTCCCCCTAGCCTCTTTTGAAGTGGATAACCTTCTTGGTTCCGCAGATATTGAATGCCGCGGTACAGCAACTCGGGACCACTGTTCTCCCGCAATGTTGTCATTTGTCGGACCGACCTGTAATATATTGCTATCATACATCAATATATGACTATGCTATCTAATGAAATTTGCGATTCGATTTCATGTATTAATTCACCTGAGGTGGCTCTTGACGCTCAATTAATGGGGGTTGGATCAATCGCTCCCATGATGTATCATCGTACGCATACGATGTGTCTCCACCCCCAATGACGAGGTCTTCATCTAAATTAATTTCATCATCACGTCCCGTTGCTGAGTCGTCACCACCCAAATGCACATGGGTGTCATCTCCCTCCCCGACTGCCTCTTGTACAGCTGATGCGAGAAAAGTATTAGGCCGTGGTGTCTCGCCAGGTTCTTCAGCCTCCTCGTCCAATTCTGCCTCACCACGCTCGGTTGTGGCTCTTGCAACTCATGCTACCATAGGGTCATCATCGTCTCGCAAGTACACAGCATCCGTTGGGTCGTAATCTCCCTCTCCTCTCCTTGTATCCATTTGTACATGCCGGACCTTTAGCCTCATGTTGTAATGAACATACACCATTTTGTCTAGTCTGCAGTGTGTTAGCCTATTCCTCAGCTTAGTATGCAAGAAGGAGAACGTCGACCAATTCCGCTCACACCCACTCGACGAGGATGTTTGCGATAGAACTCTCATTGCGATCTTCCTTAATACGGGTGCACTTGTGCCGTAATTTAGCCACCACTCAGCTGCGTTTAAGACAGATCACGTACAATATAATAATTAGATATAAAAATTACTTCTCGAGATATAGAAGGTACATTGTGAAGACACATTACCTGGGTCGAGTCTATCACGACTGGCCATGGCATTAGGTGTCGCAAATGAACCAATTCCCTCTCTAAATGTTTTCATCTGCATTATCAAAAAATATGAAGTGTATATTTTATTTAATATTGTCAATGTTAAAATATCCAATTATACCTCATTCAACGCATCAGCAGCATCTGTTGGGGTGAAAGACAATCGGTCTACCACAATGTTGACCGATTCTATCAACGTATCGTCATAAGCAAGGGCCCGAGCATATTGGAAGGCCGGATGTAGATAGTACGCTGCAATCATAAGATAATGAATTACATATTAGTATCAACTGAAAATCACAGCTCATTGATTGGACGAGAATGTAAGTGTTTACCTGCCATGTGAAGATCGCGGCTCATTTGTCTGTCCCATCTGTCCTCCACAATCTCTAGAATGGTGGGTCCATATTTTTTGGACGTTGTAAGGATCTTCCGCTTGGCTGCTTCTATTTTGCTGTACACCAACCCCATGGTTGGTACTCTATCCCCATCCACGCATCGTAGAACCTCATACAGTGGCTCTATCAATGACACTAATACCTTCACTCTATCCCAAAAATTCGAGGTGTTGACAATCCCCTCGACCTCCGCCCCTTCACGTGAAGCAGCAAAAGAGGAACTCAGCCAGGTCTCACCTCTAAACATTTGCTTCAACCCATCTTTGTGCTTCAATAGGCTCTGCAATGCGATGTAGTTGGTGGCAAATCGTGTGATGCCAGGCCTCAACAGTTCGCCGCCACAGTGCTCCCTCATCCATGCCAATACAAGTGTGTGGTTGTAGATATATTTCGTGATTTTTTGTGCCACCTCGACCACAGATTTTACCATACGAAGCTGCCCAATCTCCTTCAGCATCAGATCTACACAATGTGCTGCACAAGGGGTCCAGAAAATGTGCCATTTTTTCTTCATTAGCTCCTCCCCAGCCTTCTTATAGTTCGACCCATTATCAGTCACCACTTGTACAATATACTCCTCCCCAATCTCAGTCACCACTTGCTCCATCAATGACAAAATATATTGGTGACTGTGAATTTGACCAGACGCATCTACTGATTTGTGAAAGAATACCTGTCTGTCACAATAAACAAGGAAGTTGATCAGGCTAGATTTTGTGGTACCTGACCATCCATCACACATCAGTGTGACTCCGTACTTTGTCCATTTCTGCTTGAATGAGTCAATGTAACTCTTGATCTCAGCAACTTGTTCATCAAGATATACGCCAGCCAATTCTCTCACTGTAGGTGGCTGCACGTGTAGCCCAATGACCTGTGCTTCCTGAAACATTGGCTTGTAGTAAGGGCTATTGGCTGCATTGAAAGGCATACCCGCGTGGTGCCACCATTTTGCAACAGCTTGACCAAGTTTCCATTTAGGTCCCTTCTGGCCATACGCATCGTCCATCCTCGTTTGCTTACCATGCTCTCGGGATAGTGCACCGGGCTCCACATCTTCAATGTTGATCGATTGTGTCCTTTTTCTTTGTGTCCCCGAGTCACCAGTCAATAAACTCCTTATGCCTCGTGATTGTCGAGTCGTAGATGAACCACCACTCCCTGATGCTCCGGTCCTCGCCGCCTCGCGACTACGGACTACAGTCTCCTCGGGATGTCTTGACTCTTCCCTACTCTGACGTACTGCCTCACGAAACTGGGCTTCGTATGGATCGTTCACAGTGACATACACATCAGGCTGCTCAGTACGTGCTTGTTCGTCTTCGTCACTGGGTGTCCGTGCACATTCCTCCTCGTTGCTGCCACTTGGGCGCCCGCTCACTGCCGCTTGCTCCCTTTTCTTCTTTTTTTCCTTTTCTTGCATCTCAGCTCTCTTCTCCCGCAGGTGCCTAGCCATTACAAGTTTCACATCTCTAGGCACATGGGTACACCCAGCAACCTCAGAGTATCCTGCCCCGGCTCCTCCTGTCAAATGCTTCTTCAACCGAGACACCCCTCCTCCCCGGTGTTCTATTTTACAATAGTTACAACGCCAACACCTACGGTTGCCATCCAACAAAACTCCGTGTGACCACCCAATATCATTTGTTCGTTCCTTAGGAGCCATAGAGTGTTATCTCCTAAAATTAAGAAATTCAAAATATGAAATTATATTATTTCCCATCTACAACTAACAATGAACAGAATTTTATTATTTGCGTACCATGCAAGACTAAATTCAATATTTAATACATCTTCATATAATTTAGTTCAAAATAATATCATTATTTCTATAACATACAAATAAGGTTAATATTTATAATTAATACATATACATTAAATTTAAAATTATTTATCACTAATTAGATATTTAAAATTACATCTCTAATTAAATTACATGACACATATAGATTATAAACATCTCTAAATAACTTACATTGTACATATAAATTAACTTTATAATTATTTATAAAATATTCAACACTAAATTTATATTTACATTAAATTAAATTACATTATGTAATTTAATTAACTAATATACATTATGCATTTAAAAATAGTTTACATCTACAACTAATACTGATATTAATATCAATATTTTTCCAAATGTAATACTAAATTTAATATTTAATATTACATTTACATTAAATCTAATATTTAAACATGAATTGAATTACACATCAAAAAATAAATTTATTACTACAACATGAATTAAATACTATTTATATTAATTCTACAAAAGGAATTAAATAATACATAATTAAAATGATATTTATACAACATAAATTAAACATAAATTATCTTATTTATATAACATGAATTAAATAATACATTCATAATAATAATAAATAATATAATAATATATTTTCTTATATTTTTAAATTAAAAAAATAAAAAAAATTAAACACCCCCCCCCCACCGGAGCTGGGGGCGGCTGGGGGCGGCGATGCAGACGCACCCCCCCTCCCCATCTCACCCTCCCCCCCTCACGGTGGAGACGGCCCCCCCTCCCCCCTCTGACGGTGGCCGGCCCCCGACGCCCCCCCGACACCCCCCCTCCCCCTTCCCGACTCCCGCAGACGCCCCCTCCCCCCTCCCGCAGACGCCCCCCTCCCCCCTCCGACGGTGCCGCCCGCGGACGCCCGCCGCACGCCCCCCCTCCCCCCTCTGACGGTGGCCGGCCCCCGACGCCCCCCCGACACCCCCCCTCCCCCTCCCCGACGCCCGCAGACGCCCCCTCCCCCCTCCCGCAGACGCCCCCTCCCCCCTCCGACGGTGCCGCCCGCGGACGCCCGCCGCACGCCCCCCCTCCCCCCTCTGACGGTGGCCGGCCCCCGACGCCCCCCCGACACCCCCCCTCCCCCTCCCCGACGCCCGCAGACGCCCCCTCCCCCCTCCCGCAGACGCCCCCCTCCCCCCTCCGACGGTGCCGCCCGCGGACGCCCGCCGCACGCCCCCCCTCCCCGACGCCCGCAGACGCCCCCCTCCCCCCTCCGACGGTGCCGCCCGCAGATGCCCGCCGCACGCCCCCCCTCCCCCCTCCGTGCCCGCGACGCCCGCCGCCCGCAGACGCCTGCCGCACGCCCCCCCTCCCCCCTCCGACGCCCACCGCCCGCAGACGTCACCCCTCCCCCCTCCGACGGCCGCAGACGCCCCCCTCCCCCTCTCACGGTGCCCCCGACTGCCGCAGACGCCCACCCTCACCCTCACCCTCCCCCACCCCCCTCCTCACCCTAAAACAAAAATTTAGGGCACCTACTTCTGATCGCCGGTCGTCGCTGCCGTCCGGTGCCGTCCGCCGCCGCTCTGCACCGCCCACACCGCCGGCCACCGCCTTCCACTGCTGCGGATGCCAGACCCGCCCGCACCCGGCCCGCTATATGGGCGACCCGGCACGTACGCGCCGTCCCGCACGAACCAGACCGGGCCCGCCTCGACCCGCTCCGGTACGCGGCAGGACGCACGGGACCATGCGGTCCAGTGCGTCCCGGCCACGACCCACGGCCCGACCGACCCGGTCCCGGCCTGGGTCGGGTCGGGTCGTGCGAGTCGGTGCGAGACGCACCGGATCGGCAAACCATGGGGATTACACTAACCGGCTAACCTATTCCGCTGTGAAGCCGGCCCGATTGGTTCACTGTACCGGGACGTTTTTTTTTTTTTTTCCTTTGCCCTCCTCACCACGTAATCCATGTCATTCCAAGTCCATCGTTTTCGCCATAGACTTATTACATATCTTTTATTTTGCTAGGGGCCAGCGATCCCCGACCCCAGCTAAAGGAACAATAATAACATTGCCTAATCCAAACCGTCGCTGCCGGCGGATCTTCCCGGGGAAAATTGTAGACAAGGACCTGTAATTTCGTAGTTTACTGAAATAGCCGCAAGATTCCATAATGCCAAAGAAGATCACACTTTTGTGTCCATCAGTCTCAGGCCCATCTCAAGTTTCATATGGGAGGCATGTTCCCAGAATATCCTCTCTTCCACTTTTTGTTCTCCAGTGGGTTTCCCTTTCCTCGCTCGAGAATAGACTCAAAGAACATCATGTATCTGTCTAAATGTAAAACCAGAAAAATAATGTATCTATTATCTCGTGAAGATAAGACAAGAAAATTTTTCGACGAAAGTTATAACAGTTCTTTTCTCTACGGTTTATTGTCTCGACTGATTAGTCCGTCTCGATCACGATTTGGAATGGATCAGATCGATCCTGTCTCGTTCCGTCTCGATCCATGTTAAAATAAAAAATATTATATATAATATATAATATATAAAATAATAGAATAAAATAAAAAAGATAATATATATAATATAATATAATATAATATTAAAATGATGAACTCTCCCATTGACGACTCATGACCCGATCGTCCCGTCCACCGTCTGAGTAGAGATGGGTCGTACGGGTCAGGATGAGTTACTCCGGGACGACAAACCCTACTTTTCCCTTTGGCAATAAATAACATATACATGTCATTTCATAAAATAATTTGGAAAACAGACCTTATGTAGAGTGAAATTTTCCTTTTTTCTAAGCATACTGTTTGGTGTGCCGTAAAATGGCGTCAAATCAAGATTTGTGGTGCCGTCGGGTCGAACCGTGTTAATTTGTTAGTGATATAATTTGATATGTTATAGTATGATATCATATTAAGAATACACTTTTTTAGGTTAAAAAAATCATTTTTCATTAAATTTTTTTATATTAAAAATAACAGCATCGTATCGCTCTATATCTATGTCTACAGATGTGCTGATTTTTCACTGGTACGATCTTTACATGATTGATATGTATTGATACGGTGCGATCCCACAAGCCGTAAATATCTGGATTTTAAAATCGGCCAATCCTATGTGGCTCTTATTTTATTATATACTAATTTCCAGTCAAAGGCCATGGAAAAACCCAAAACTCATGGGTTTGATTTTCCTCTGTGGTGAGTTCCCGTCGCTTGGGAAGAGTCTCCAAACTGGAGTTTTTTCTACGTAGCAAATCATTACATCCACAAATAAATTAATAAGTAAGATTGGAAATATAACTTCACCCGACTCAGAGGTAAGTGAGTCAAAATTCCAACAAATCAAACAAAACTGTCAGTTTTAAAATATCATAGTTTTATAGCAGGCAAAAAAAGTAACCCCAGTTTTAAATTCTCATAATTTCACCTATTTTAAAATCGGTGATTTTAAAATTAGATTATTATTATATTTTACGGTGCATCAAATAAGATTTGTCAAATCGATCCAATACATGATATATCGTTCATATCAGATCGTATCAGTCACAAATTGATACGGTTTGATATATGCACTTATATTATTTAAATAATATATATATTATTCTATGTCAAATATGATTTTATAAATAATTTGGTTAAGAGATTTCCTTTGAAAAGTTAAGATTTAGATTCGTAATATAATATTGATATTATTTTTTTATTTTTTTATTATTTTTTAAGAAAAATAAATTTTAAAATAGATGGCATTTATAAGATTTGAACATTTTATCTCACACATAATTAACACACTTACTAATTATTAACTCACACATAATATTTTATTATATTTTATAATAATATATATTTATTAAATAATTTTTTAATCTTGACATTTTATAGTACGGATCGATACGATATTATATTATATCGATAAAAGATCGATGCGATCGATACGATCGATTTGACAAATTTTAACCAGATAACATCTCAAGAGCGCCTTTGAAATCAGAATAAGTTAAGTAAATCGGGGAGAGAGAAATGTGGATCCCACCCACATCTCTCACACTCATCAATATTTACCCAAGGTCGGATGGCATATTCGCACCCTCGAATAGGTCATCCTACCCTGATTTCAAAGACGTCCTTGCAGAATGAGAGGGACAGACCGAGTTCAGCTGATCCTTTGCCGTTGCAATTTACGTATATTTCCTTAAATTCATTTCCAGAGATATGCGCCACAACAAATTGGCTAGGTCTTGTGCCTCCTTTGCATATTATGAACTCTACGGGCCTCTTTTGGACACTACAAACCTTTACTCGTCCTTTTGATAATTCTCCCATCCCTTAAATCCTCCCCATCATCCTCGAGCAAAGCATGATCAGCCTAAATAAATATTTAAACAATTAAACTTTTTCATTTTTATTTTTTAAACAATTAAACTAATACTAGAAGTCAATACTTAATCAATTAATTAATTTGGACAACTATTTGTCCAGGTGACTGCCCGCGGGTTCGACAAATCCGCCAGCAGGCAACGCTACTGTTCCTCCGCCCGTCTTTTCTTGTTATAACGAGGGGTGGGCAGCGATGTGGGAGGACGCCACCCAACTCTCTAGCCCCCTTCTCTTCTTCCCCCTGTCCCTCTGGTGAGCTCCTCGTGCCCTCTTCCCCTTCCTCCATCGCCATGTTCTTCCCCTCTTCATGATCGCAACTTTGTTTTGATACGCATGTCAAAGTTTTCTTCCCGTTACATGGAGTTTTTCTTATTGTCGTCGCAATTCTTGTCGTTTTTGGTATAATTTTGCCTCATTTCTGGTCTTGGGATGCGCTCTCGTGGTTCTTTGTTTCTTCCGTTGGTGTAGATTTCCACCCATGTTCTCTTTTTTCTGCTTTTCCGAGTGTTCTAGTTCATGATGGTGTTCTTCAGCGGCAGTGATTTTATAGTTTTCGTCGCGAAGAAGGCAGGGTTTGTGCGGAAGTATTAGTAGAGCAGCGTTTGTTTGGATCGAGGTCGCATTGGTCTCCTGTTTCTCTCTTCTTCATTCTTTGTGTTTACTGTGTTGCAGTTAACAGGCAATCCGTGCGAATGGGTGAAACTTCTGGGCCTGCCATTGCAAAGGATGTCACTGAAGTAACGTTCTTCGTCCACCTCTTTTTCCCTTTTGCTACTAGTTATGATTTAGTTTGCGGGAGGTCTTAACAGCTCTCCAATTGCTGGATTTCTACCCTCGAATTTGCTGTAATACGTGCAGTTGATTGGTAAGACGCCATTGGTCTACCTCAACAAGGTCTCGTTCGGATGCGGTGCTCGGATTGCTGCCAAGTTGGAGATGATGGAGCCCTGCTCCAGCGTCAAAGACCGGTATTGGCGGTTAATCTTCTTTCTGGGTTTATGTCTTTGTTATCCTTTCTACAGTAGTATACATGTTTACCTCCCTCTCTGTTCTGAGAGTGTTGATGTTTGTTGTACTTGTACTGTTGGCAGCATTGGATATAGTATGATTGTTGACGCTGAGGAGAACGGCCTCATCTCGCCTGGGAAGGTGAGTCAGCTTTTCTTGATGGATGATTTACTTGCAGCCACTCCTGTTCTCTTTGGTTGCGGTTCGTGACTCGTGAGATTGGTCCATGGGCGTGTTGTCTGAGCCTATTGGGCGGACTCGGTAGTGATTTGATTGTATTGAGAGGAGCGAGCAGTAACAAGGTTCGAGGTATCAGTGATTGAGGTCATGATCAGTCAGCCTTGGGCTAGTTCTGACCGGCTGATCCCGGTACGATGCGGAACTTTCCTGGATGACATATGGCCCTACCGTTGCACTACCTAGAAGAGATACAAAGAACGTGAAGAATCTTTAAAAATAAGACTATATGCTGAGTTTAAAAACGAATAAAGGGAGCATGAAAAACACAATGTTAAAGACAAATGATGAAGGTTGAAGCATTCTTACATTTCATTGACTTCAGCATATGGTACACAATTAATTTTGAAAAAGAAATTTAAAAAAATTCTGCTGCGAAGAGGCAAAGAAATCCTAGGCAAACCTTATATGGGACATGTCAAGATACAAATTGCCAAAGAGTGTTGCCTCCATGGCCTGGTGATGAAGGCGTGGCTAGAGAATAATGAATAAAGGTGAAAACAACACCTTTTTGATGTGCTGTCCATATATCCATTTTCTTTTCTTCTTATTCTTCTTCTCCCTCATGTTACTTTGCTCTCCCCCAATTTGGTCATGTCTTCCTCAACAGGTGGGGAAGACAACACCTTTTTGAGGTATGTAGCATGGTAATAAGGTTTTCTCAAATTTTCTTTTTTACTAGTAGAAGTGGGTTCCTTTTTGACTTTTTCCTTAAAAAATTCTCAGATGCACCATAAGAGAGTAGTGAGATAGAGTGAACATGGAATAAATGGGACATATGAGAACTGGATGGTGAAAGAGAGAGGAAGAGATCATGTGGGTGTCTAGGAGGGCCATGCTGGAGAAGAGTATAAAAGAATGAAAGGGGATAATGTGTTGGGAAGGGACAAATGAGGCCTACTAGTAGCCTCGTGGCCCCTCCTAAATGGCTAGTGACAGCTAGGGGACAATCTGCAATGGGTAGAAAACTAGCTCTCGGGGCCCAGCTTGGCTGATCCTCACTGATCAAGGGACATTCCATGTCCAGATCAGTCGATCCCATGAAGGGATCGTTGGAAATCATGTTGCTGAAAATAAAATAATGAATAGCAAATAATTAGATCTAAACAAATAAGAGAGTTAGAAACATAGTCTGTTTGATCGAAGTGCGTAGTCGTTAGAACTAAGAGTTCTATTGTCACCTGATGTGTGTGTCTTGCGACAACGATCTCTTAGAAATACGACAACTCTCGGGTAGGCGAATCCCTCTCTCTCGTCGGCACGTCTTCAAAGAGAGCTTTGACGAACCTCGATCTAGCTTTCAGGAACTTAGCACAACAAGGAAAATTCGCAGAAAATCGAATAAGAAGAAAGCAAGGAAGAAAGGAAAGAATTCGGAAGAGAGGAGTTGTTATACAGTTCTTAGGGCCGGCCAAGGGTCCCTCACGTCCTCAACGAACGTTCCATCCACAACGGCTACTCTCAATTCATGTCCGCCATCCCCATCCGTAATGACATCATTTAGAAGGTTTTAAATCACCTTCTAAATGCACTGCATTTAACAATCCCCCACATGATTTAAAATCTTTAAAATCATTAAACCAAAAGAATAAATAAATAAATAAGAGGTTGTTTAGTCCCTTATACTGTGCAATGGGAAAATATCTTTCAGTTTGAATTTTCACTTAGTGTCATTTGGGATTGTTTGTGAGAATGTTTGGTAGGCTATGTCTTGAACCAGGTCCTATGGTTCAGATTTTTTCAAATTCACACATAATATAGCTTAATCGAGATAATCGAGATTCTATGCGGGTTGCTCTATTAATGGCTTTGCGCAAATATCTCATGTGTGTTTTAGAAGATAGTTCACATCTCATAGTCGCGACCTCACGACTCCACACATGTCGGTGAATCCTTTAAAAGGTGTGAACAAGGTACCACCCTATCTCTTGGGTCTTAGATTCATTAAGAGTATAAACTCATCCTAACCTCTTGCTTCTATGAGCACTATTGTCATAGGGATGTGAGCTGAATATATTAGTGTTCCACACAATTATCAATCAAGTTTGTTTCTACCCATAGAACCTCTGTGAGGTTGGGTTGTCACCGTGATAACTCTTCTTTTATGGGATCAATCCCCTCGACGCTTCTAGAACCATCATTCTAGATAAGTTTTTTGTAAATATATCTGCAATATTTCTCTTTGATTTCACAAAATTCAAGGCTATCAACTATTTCATTTTTTCTCTCACAGATTGTGTCGTACTTTTAAGTGACTATTCATTTTCACATCAGCATTTACTTACATGCATTTATCAATTATTTTATAATCACTCAAAATAGATATAGGTGGTATAGACCTTGCAATCAATGGAATATTAGCTAAAAGGTCTCTCAACCATTCAACTTATGTGCATGTTGTGTCAAGTGCAATCATTTCATATTTCATTCTACTTCTAGCTAACACAGTTTGTTTAGTAGATTTTCATGACACTGTACCTCCTCCTAAGAGAAAAATGAAGACCGATGTAGATTTGACATCTAGAGAATCACTAATCTAATTTGCATCACTATAGCCTTCCAAAACAGAGGATAACCAGTGAAGTGTAAATCGTCTGACATAATGCATTTTAAATATCTAAGTACTCTTTTTAAAGCATTCCGATGACTCACATTTGGGTTAATGGCATATCTGCTAAGCCCATTGACTGCATAGGCAATGTCTGGCCTTGTGTAGTTTGTAAGTGTAGAGAAGGCTGAGGGTAGTTTTGTCTTTCTCATATTGCTTCTGTTTTATTGTTTTAGTTGTTATTGCTGGTTATTGGGTGTGCGACCCTTGTAATCCTTAGATAGGGGTATTTTTGTCACACCTTGTAAAGAGGGCTGTTGCCCTGTACTATAAATATAACCTATTGGGCTATGGCTGTTGACATACCAGAGGTTGACAGCCGCCACCTATTTTTGGCTCTCTCGGTGGGTTCCTCTCTCCTTTCCCCTTGTTCTCCTGATTTCTGGTTACAACATGGTATCAGAGCTGAAGGAGATCTGAAACAAGGGTAGGGAACTGCACCGGTAGCCTCCTTGCTGTCTCCTCTACCAGGAGAAATCCTCTGCGGCCTTTCTTCCTCCTCGTAAGGTAGGGTTTCTGGCCCAGGGATTGTCTGCGGCCCTCTTCCTTCTTGCAAGGAAAGGTTTGCTCTGCCTCCTTTCTTCCTCCCGCGGAGCTCTGCTTGTGAGGTTGTAGCCGCGGCCTGTTGCCTAGGGTTCTAGGCTGTTTCTTGTCCATCTGGGAGTAGCGGGATCTTTGCCATGGCCAACCAACAGTCTTCATCAACCTCCAGGTCTACATCTACAAGTGCTGAAGGGGCTTCTGTAGGAAGAAGGGTATCAGTGTCTGGCACTGTGTCAGGCCATGAACACCATGCCCTGCAGATTACTCCTGTCAAGCTGAACAAAACCAACTATGTTGAATGGTCAGCAGCAGCAAAAATGTACCTTGGAGCAAAGAGGAAGTCTGGCTACATCAATGGTAAAGTTGAGAAACCTGCTGAGGATGGTGTTGAGCTTGAAGATTGGGTTGAACAGAACAACATTGTGATGACCTTGTTAGTCAATTCTGTTGAGGATGCTCAGAGAAAACTGATTATGCGAAAGGAGACAGCTAGAGACATGTGGGTGTTCTTAGAAAAAATGTATGGTGAGAAGAAGAATGCTGTTAGGGTATACCAACTGGAGAATGTCCTATATGGAGCAAGACAAGGTACACTTTCTGTTACATACTATTTTACTACTCTTCAAACTATGTGGGATGAGCTTGATTGTTATGCTGTTGATGATTGGGATACCCCAGCTGATCATAGAAGACACCTGAAGTTCATTCAGAAGGGGAGAGTTCTGAAATTTCTGGGTGGTTTAAACCCGGAGTGGGAATCCCTCCGGGGGCAGATTCTCAATGACACTAGTGCCCTATCCCTTGATGAGGTATATCAAAGGGTGCTGGTTGAAGAGAATAGGAGGGAAGCTATGTCGGTGGATACTCAAACAGCAAGTGGGGTTTCACTGCACGATCATTCTGCTCTGGCCAGCAATGCCTCCAAGTTTAAGAAGGGCAATAGTAACAGTCAAGAGGATGAGGGGAAGGTAGTCAGGAAGTGTAGTCACTGTGGCAGACCTAATCACTTTGTGGATGACTGTTGGGAGCTTTATCCTGACAAGAAGCCTCTCAAGTTTCGTGGCAAGAAGGGCAACAAACAGGCCAGGGGAAATGCAACAACTACCTTGGTCCCTCACCAGGAGAATGGATCTTCAGGTGTTCAAGTAAATAACACCAAGAGTCTATCTCCAACTGATATTACGACACTCCAAAGGATTCTCTCACAGCTGGACACATCTGCTTTTGCTTCCACCTCCCTGGGTAAGCCCAATGTTGAGGGGACTGCACTTAGTGCTACTCTTCAACCAACAGACACATCATGGATCATTGACTCCGGAGCTACTGATCACATGACTGGTAACCCTAGTTTTTTTTCTACCTATTCTCTTTCTTCCGGTCAAGAAAAGGTGATGGTAGCTGATGGGTCTCAAGCCACAATAGCAGGCAAAGGAACTATTAAAATGGATGATCATCTTTCCTTGTCATCCACCTTGCATGTTCCTTCTCTGCCAATAAACTTACTGTCCGTTTGTAGCCTCACCAAATCCGTCAATTGTTCCATAACCTTCCTTCCAACTCATTGTGTTTTTCATGATTTGAAGACCAAGCAAACGATTGGGAGTGGTCTTGAGGACAAGGGCCTGTACAGGCTGAACATAAAAGGGAAGACAACTTTTCAGTCCAAGAAGGCTAGTGATAATTTCAATCAACTTCAGCAACTCAAGCTATGGCATTGTCGTCTGGGACATCTCTCCTTCAAGTCTTTAAAATTTTTATTTCCTACATTGTTTAAGTCTATTAAACCAGAGTCATTCCAGTGTCCTGTTTGTCAATTGGCAAAACATTGTAGATCTCAGTTTTCAACTTCTATAACAAAGAGCATCGCTCCTTTTGACTTGGGCCACTCTGATGTTTGGGGTCCTTCCCTTGTGCGGTCTGTGAATGGCTATCGTTATTTCATCACTTTTATTGATGATTTTTCCCTGTGCACTTGGGTGTATCTGTTGAAGTCAAGAGAAGAAGTGCCTCGGGCAATCCAGGTTTTCTCCAATATGGTGCTGACTCAATTTGATAAGAAAATTAAGACCCTTCGGTCTGATAATGCAAAAGAATACTTTACAAGAAGTCTGAATATGCTTATGCAAGATGAAGGAATGGTTCATGAATCCTCTTGCCCGTATACTCCACAACAAAATGGAGTGACAGAAAGGAAAAATAGGCATCTTATGACAACTGCTCGAGCCTTCATGTTTCAGCACAAGATTCCCAAACAGTACTGGGCAGATGCTGTCCTCACTGCAGCATATGTCATTAATAGAATGCCATCCAGATCCCTAGGGTTTCGTATTCCTGTGACACTCCTACAACTTGATCATCCTATCTTCCCCTTGACTCCTCGGATATTTGGGTGCTTGTGTTTTATCCATGTCTTGGGTCCTGCTCAATCCAAACTTGACCCTAAATCTGTGAGGGGAGTTTTTCTTGGTTATTCTCCTACACAAAAGGGGTATAAATGTGCTGATCCTGTCACAGGGAAAGTCTATTATCAAAGAGATGTTACTTTTTTTGAGTCACAGTCATACTTCTCCTCGAATCTGCCTGAGGGGGAGATTACTCTGGACTCATACCTTATTCCCTGTCGTAGCTCTGTTGATGCTCTGGGTTCTTCCTCATTCTCTCCTATTCGGGATGATGTCCAAGATGCCAATGCCGAAGAGGAATTCAACACTGGTGAAGGAACCAATCCTAGGGAGAAGACAAGGTTTGGACAGGTCTACTCCAGAAGATCAAGAGGAGAGGCTGAACAGCTTGAAGAAAAGGCCCCTACCGATGACCACTCTCATGAGAATGCTGGGTTCTCATCTCCTGCTGTCCCTGAGGTTACTTCCGAAACTGACAATCAAGTGACTCTTATTGACCTTGATAAGCCTATTGCCTACAGGAAAGGTGTGAGAGAGTGTACCAAGCATCCTATTTCCAATTACCTGTGCTACTCAAAAATTTCTCCATTGTACCAGACCTACCTCTCATCTATTTCCAAAACCTCTGTACCTTCCTCTTTTTCGGAAGCTATGAAGGACCCAAGGTGGGTCAAGGCTATGGCAGAGGAGATGGAGGCCCTGAGGAAGATTGACACTTGGGACTTGGTTGATTTGCCTTCCGGAAAGAAGCCTGTGGGATCAAAATGGGTATACACCATCAAATTTAAATCTGATGGATCTGTGGAAAGATACAAAGCAAGGTTGGTTGCTCAAGGATTTACGCAGACCTATGGCATTGACTACCAAGAAACGTTTGCTACAGTGGCCAAGTTATCTTCTGTCCGGGTTCTAATGTCTCTTACTGTCCACCATGATTGAGAATTGCATCAGCTAGATGTTAAAAATGCATTCCTTAATGGGGAATTGGCTGAAGAAGTGTACATGCAACCCCCTCCTGGCTCAACTACATATTGGAAAGTCTGTAAGTTAAAAAGGGCATTATATGGTCTGAAACAATCCCCTAGAACTTGGTTTGAAAAGTTGAGAAAATTTATGCTGCAGATGGGGTTTAAACAAGGTAATGGTGATCACACTCTATTTGTGAAAAGGAAGGGTGGACAGGTTGTTATCCTCCTTGTATATGTGGACGATATGGTGGTCACAGGTGATGATTCTGTTGGCATCATGCAGTTGAAAGACAGTCTCGCAAAGGAATTTGAGATCAAAGATTCGGGCCTCCTGAAGTATTTCCTTGGGATTGAAGTTGCTAGATCCCATGGCAGCATTTTTATCTCCCAAAGAAAGTATGCCTTTGATTTACTAAGAGAGACAGGGAAGATGGGCAGTAGGCCGGCTGATACCTCACTTGAACTGAATCACAAGCTGAGTAGTCTTGATGGAGAAATTCTCTCAGAGGTTGAAAAAGGCAGGTATCAAAAGATAGTGGGAAAACTCCTCTACTTATCCTTGACCAGACCAGATATTACATATGCAACCAATGTGGTCAGTCAGTTTATGCATGCCCCCAGGAGCAAGCACATGCAGGCTGTTGATAGGATCTTGAGGTACATCAAAACATCTCCGGGAAGAGGTTTGTTATTTAGGAAGAAAGGTCATCTGAGTTTGGAGGGGTTCTCTAATGCTGACTGGGCTGGATCACAAGATGATCGAAGGTCAACATCTGGGTACTGTATTTACCTGGGTGGAAACCTCATTACCTGGAGGAGCAAAAAATAATATGTCTGTGCAAGATCAAGTGCAGAAGCTGAATATAGAGCTATGGCACAAGCTGTAGCAGAACTACTGTGGGTCAATATTCTGTTAACCGACATTGGGATTAGGGTTGTGCTTCCCATGAAGCTCTACTATGACAACAAGGCAGCAATCAGTATTGCCAACAACCCTGTCCAACATGATAGGACAAAGCACATCGAGCTGGATAGACACTTTATCCGGGAGAGGCTGGACACTGGGAGCTGTGTTTGCCCTATATCCGGTCTACTGATCAAACTGCAGATGTGCTTACCAAAAGTTTGTCAAAGGATGATTTCAAACAAATGTTAAGCAAGCTAAGCATGTTAGACATCTATTCTCAACTTGAGGGGGAGTGTAGAGAAGGCTGAGGGTAGTTTTGTCTTTCTCATATTGCTTCTATTTTATTGTTTTAGTTGTTATTGCTGGTTATTGGGTGTGCGGCCCTTGTAATCCTTAGATAGGGGTATTTTTGTCACACCTTGTAAAGAGGGCTGTTGCCCTGTCCTATAAATATAACATATTGGGCTATGGCTATTGACATACCAGAGGTTGACAGCCGCCACCTATTTTTGGCTCTCTCGGTGGGTTCCTCTCTCCTTTCCCCTTGTTCTCCTGATTTCTGGTTACAACAGTAAGAAATCCATGTGATCCTATAATTTGTGCATATTCACTCTGCAGCCGTTGGTCACATAATATTATATATATATATAAATATATAAATTGGGTCTATAAATTTCTCACTAGGTCTTTTGAAAAAAAGGGAAAATTTATAAAGATGCACGTATAGGGGCTGCATAGATAGCATGTCCCGAGTTTATTCCGTGGATGTGCTCCGTATCAGACGATTTGGGTTCGGCTGCTAGACCTTTCCCCATTGACCGCAGTCAGTGTTGATTTACATCGATATAACGTCCGAACACCCTTGATTAATTGTTAAAGAAAGTCTTAGAACCCCCTACATCGGCTCTAGTGTTGAGGACATACTCGCTCGCATGGCTCACAACGCACTCTCCCCCTCCTCGTGCATCAACAACAACGACAACAATTGAAAGAATTAGGGTTTCAGTTGAGGCCATGTTTGGTTTGGCAAAACCCTAAGGTTTGAAGGCATAGGTGTGATTTACAGGAGGCCGAAGACATATTAGGGCGACCTGGTATTTTCTGGATCCCAGAGGTATTTTGGTCATTTTGGGGGTTCCTAGGGTATTATGGTAATTTAGGACCAAGCCATGAGCATTGTGCTATTTCTGGGCTGGGTGAGTGACTGGGCACTCTCTCGGTCTTTCAGGGGGCACTCGGGCAATTTCTGGAAGGTTTAGAGGTTGTTTGGCCGTTTTTGGGCCTCAGGGGTATTTTAGTAATTTTTCCTCCGGAGGCCAATGGCTAGGGTTTAGGGACACCCGGGTGTGAACATAGTCGGGCAGCATCCATGAGTTTCGGAATAAGTTTGTGGCTGGCAGGAAGTGCGCACATGACCATCTCTAACGAGGTAGGGGCGTATACACAATTTTGCTGGTAGCCAAGGTTTGTACACAATCACATAAGTGTACGCAACATAGTTGATACATTGATGAGTTATGTGAGTACAACGGGGTTGTCAGCAGATTGTTGACTATACAGTGGGTTTCCGCACAAATGCGGGATGTAGGGGCATATTCGTCATTTGACAAGCTTGCAGGGTATAATTGCAATTACAAGACTTTATGGGTTTCTTTGTAATTTTGGGAAGGGCATTTCCGTAATTCTCCATTAGTTCAAGAGATTACATTACTCTACCACCCAAGGGCCTAGGAAAACAACTATAGAGAGCCACTAAGGGCATATATGCAAGACCCGAGGTACTTATATATTTGATATCCGAGAGCGGGCCGCACAAAAGAACACATAGCCACCGGGGGCATAAATATAGGACCCAAAGGTATTTATATCTTCATACCCCACAATGGGTCGAACAAAAGAACAAGTTTGGAGCTCCATACGCGCCTCTTCTTCTCCTTTCTTTCTGTCTGTGTGTCTTCGAACCGGGGGGGATATTTATAGAAGGTGGGGACCCACCGGGGTTAAAAAGAAAGCCCCGGGGTTAAAATAACCCCAGATGAAGTGAGCGGGGTCAATCCACCCCGGACAAAGTGAGTGGGGTCAATCCACCCCGGACAAAGTGAGCGGGGTTGAAATGACCCCGGATGGGGTGGTTTTGCTCCACGAGAGCGACCCCGGTGGGGTCCACCGGGGCTGAACAAACCTCGCTGGGGTCTGTTTGACCCCAGACAGATCCGCCGGGGTTGAACAGGCCCCGCTGGGGTATGTTTGACCCCAGATAGGTCTGCTGGGGTCGAACAGGCCTGCTGGCAGGTCCGCCGAGGTTGATTTGACCCCTGGTCCTGTTCCACCACCCCAGGTAGGGCCCGTAGGTCTTCGAACATGGCTATGCGGCCCTTTTTTTTTTACCCCGAAGGGACTGATTTTTCATCCCGGAGGGACTGTGGAGCCCATTTCACCCCAAAGGGATTTCACCCCGGATTGTGTGTTGATTCACCCCGGCCTGGGGTGGGACTGTGAGGCATGCACCCCTGTTACTTCACCCCGGAGGGGCCTGGACTTCACTTCACTGGTTACTTCACCCTGGAGGGGCCGGACTGGGTATTAATTCACCCCGGCCTGGGGTTCACTCCGGAGGGGACTGAGATATTGCCAAAGCTGGGCGTTACATGGTACATATTGTAAACTTACTTATATTTGAAAGATGTGGCATCTAAAATTGTTGTTCTTAAAATTGCACTATCATGATAGTTATGCACTGAGATATTGCCAAAGCTAACCTTTGTCTTGTTTCACATGGTTTGTTGATTATCGAAGAGTGTCCTCATTGAGCCTACAAGTGGTAACACTGGCATTGGTCTGGCCTTCATTGCTGCTGCAAAAGGCTACAAGCTTGTGCTTACCATGCCCGCCTCTATGAGCCTTGAAAGAAGGATCATACTGAAAGCTTTTGGAGCTGAGTTAGTTCTGACTGACCCAGCTCTTGGCATGAAGGGTGCTGTGCAGAAAGCTGAAGAGCTGGCTGCGAAGACACCAAATTCTTATATTCTGCAGCAATTTGAGAATCCAGCCAACCCAAAGGTATACTTTTGTTTGTATCTTCAACTTAGGAGTTGTATTGGTTGAATCACTATAATCTGAGTATCCTTTCTTTAGTAGATCCACTATGAGACAACGGGACCTGAGATCTGGGAAGGATCTGGCGGCAAAGTCGATGCTCTTGTTTCTGGTATTGGAACAGGAGGTACGATCACTGGAGCAGGAAGATATCTCAAAGAACAGAATCCAAATGTCAAGGTGATTTGCATCTTTTCTTAGTATTGACACATTTTACTCCCTTTTGCTATACTGCATTTTAGTTTCAGGAAAGAGTAGTTTTTTCTTTTTCAAAAAGTTCCTTTACTATGTTATTTATTTATTTATTTTTTTCAATTACATATTCGGAGAAGCTTCTTATTTATGCTGCATATGCTTTATGATAATATACATGTTCTTGTTGTTTCAGTTATATGGTGTAGAACCTGTTGAGAGTGCAGTTCTCTCTGGAGGGCAGCCAGGTATATCTTTAGTAATGATTTTGTATTCTATTTTTTTTCTTTTAATGATCATAACAGATAAGTACATACCTGGCATTTGTCCAGCATCAAAAAGTGAATTCTTGGAATCCAGATCTTTTTTACGGTTTTACGTGTTCTCTTCTTTTTTATTCTCTGTGAATTTTCTACCCGGAAGCAGGTATTGCAGGTAGATTCAAGCTAACACTTATGTTATTTTCTTCTTTATACTATTTCAGATCTTATGTATCCATTTTTTTTGATTTTCAGCACTAGTTCCTTTCCATTTATATAATATGGGAATTCTTTTAAAATATGCTTTAGGATATTCAGTTGTTCTCTCTCATCCTGTAGCTTTGTATGTGGGATCATGTAATGTGACTAGAAATCCTTGTAAATATCACAACCATAAACATAGTTGCCTGGTTCTTGCAAAATCATTACCCAGTCCATTCTTTCAATTCGTTGAGTTCCTGCATTCTGGTTTAGATGATTATTGCTATGAGATCACTAGGTTGTTTGCCTTTACAGACACAAGATTATAAGTTGGCATTCAAACTCTTAATCAGGGGTAAAAAAAATTCTCTTCCTTTGTTATCTTTGCTGAACTATTTACCAGGACATATATGTTCTTTATTAGCATAAGAAATCTGTCTAGGTTTTGCATCTTAAAGAGGATGGGTGTTAGAGGTGATACAGTGACATTTAAGCAGTGATGGCAAATCTTCTGCTTACTTTGAAATGAGTTAGTTTCCTTTTCATATTGTGTTAATATTCCAATAAGTGGCGATTCATTTTTTTAGATATTAAATTTTTATATTTGAGGAGTACTTTGCTTTAAATGTAATGGTCTATTAGGTGTTTTGGCTTTGTTTTGTTTCACCGTTACGTGTAGAATCACTGTATTGAATGTGTTCACTTTGCCCGAGGTCCCGGTATCATCAGTTTGATCCCATGCATGGTCTACAACGGTGTTTTGACATTTTTTTCTCACCTTTACATGTAGAGTCACTGTATTGAATGTGTTAACTTTGCTCAAGATCCCGGTATCTTCAGTTTGATCCCATGCTTTCTTTCTTTCTTTCTTTTTTCTATGGTACTTTCACTGTGCTTCATCTGAATGATTGGATCCCGAGATAAATGTTAATATTTTATTTTTACCTAGCAAATTAATGTGACTTAATAGCCGCCTTCCATTCTGAGGCTTATTTTCACACAGTTTCTTCAAAGAAAGAGATGGATATTGAGCTTAGTTTACCTAATATTCTACTCTAGGTATCTCAAATAGCACGTCTAATTGTTTTAACATTAATTCCTCATGGCTTTGCTTTTGCCATTCCAGGCCCACATAAGATCCAAGGAATTGGTGCTGGTTTTATTCCTGGTGTCTTGGATGTGGATCTTCTTGACGAAGTTATCCAAGTAAGACTCAAGATATACTTTTGTCGCTCTTGTCTTTGTTTGTAAATCTTGGCAACAGGAATATTTCTTTTTCTTTAAGGAAGAAACTTCTTTTCTCATCATGATAAAGACTGGATTTCGGTGCATGATAAAACATGATATCAAGTATTAATATCAACTGAATCTGAACATGAAAGACATTTATAAATATACACATATACATATATATGTATATATTGCATAATATTTATCATTTATATGCGAAGATGAGAGGAAGAATAACTTTTATTCTTCATTTTCTAGTTACCTTAATTTATGGTCCAGAAGCCCAAACCACCCTGGCTCCCCTTCTCTCTTTTTTTTTTTTTGGCCAAGGGGGGATACTAGGGAGGGGAACAAGTGGACGGGATAACATAATGTGTTCCAGAAAGCACGTCCCAGGGCCTCTTGGGAAGCGCCTACATGCGCAACCCCCATAAATGTACGGCAGAGTGGAGCTACCAACCGGGCCACCCCCATTGGGGGGCCCAGAAAACCAAGGGCCTTGCACTCCCCCAAGCAATGTGGGAGGCAAGGATCGAACTGGGGTCCTCTCCCTTGTTAGGGAGAGGTGATGACTGCTGGGCTACCTAGTACGGTCATCTTGGTTCCCCTTCTCAAGAATGTTATATAGAACCTGGTTGAGGGAAAAAAGGTACCAATATCCTGCCAAAAAATTGACGGCATTGTCAAAGTAGCTATCTTAAACAAGGTGGACTGATCTTCTTTCTTCTTCCTTCTTGCTCTCCTTTCTTTTTGTTATGGAATCTGGGAGGATAGAAAGCATGTAAAACTGGTTATCTCAAGGCAGATCTGAGCTCATTCCCGGGGAAGGACTTAGAAATAGGTTCCACTCATTTGAGGATTGAATCCTGCTCTGAAGCTTTCCTGCTAATTTCTGGAGAAATTTGAAACTGTGTTTTGTCTATTTTACCCTAGCAAGTGGCCTCTTATTTCCTTTGCCTCTTGCATTCCCCATGGAGCATGAACCAAAATCTTATGGCCAACAGGATAATCCAACAGCCCCCTACCCCACCACCCAAGACCCCAAAGAAAAGTGAAAAAAGGAAAGGATGAAAAGGGCGAACTGACTTAAGAGAGCAGTCTAAAAGCTCTACATGTTATGCCAACAGATTTTCCTATCTTTTCTTCATTCATCTTCCAAAAGCTCTGTGTTGTAGGAGAACTTTCTCTGCTTTTTTAAAGGTATAGCTTCTTATTTTCTTTCTGTTTGCTGATCCAGAGAATTGGAAATGTTAATCAAGTTATATCTTTCTCTGAGTTCAATAATATATGTTGGAATGTAATTGGTGGAGATATGTTAGCAACTGTGAATGATTTACACATGGAATCCGCTCCTATAAGTGGCGAGATTCATGAAACACCTGTCAGAGAAGCAAGCCTTTATATATATATCAATAAATCATGCCAAATTGTTTGAGTCCTATGCATATAACAAAGCTGCATATATTGTGTAAATTTTGACTTTTATGCTCTCTGCCTTATGGGTCTTTGTTGTTGCTCATTGATGTTGCATTTACCAGATCTCAAGTGAAGAAGCTATTGAAACAGCAAAGCAACTTGCACTGAGGGAAGGGTTGCTGGTGAGCATTAGAAACTCTATGATCTTTTGTGAGTGCTGGAAAGTAGATGTTACTCTTGAATCATCTTCAATACATGAGCACAATGTGCTTTTGAGAATTGAGACACTATTTAGTTCCTAAATCTTCAAATTATTATCTACTCATGTTTCTATTTGTTTCGTTTTGCATAAATGCTATCCTGTACATTACTTGCAGGTCGGGATATCATCTGGTGGTGCAGCAGCTGCTGCTATTAGGATTGCACAGAGACCCGAAAATGAGGGCAAGCTCATAGTTGTAAGCTTCAGTTGTTGCTTGTGCCATTCCATTTCTTAGTCCTGTCGGCAATTAGATTCCAGGGTCCAAGCAATCTAAGTTCAGCAGTTTTGTTTGGTTGCTTTGTAATTAGAATCTGCTGATCGAGCAATAATCTTAAGCAAGTCAATTGGACTTGGATATTTAAAATCCTGACTAATAGAGAAGCGGAATATGCACTATGACATACTGCCATATTTTTCATTTGAATTTCTTGTTAGAGCCTTCCGCCTTGGTTAACGCTTCCTATGAGATTAATTTTTTTTAGTGAAACAGCCCTTCAACTGCTATGACTGAAAATGGTGTATAATATATTAATTGAACTCTTGAAATTGGTTAGACCATGTAGTATATTTTCAGTATATCTGGGATTTGCTAATCGCCTGGTTCAGGTTTTGCTAATATGATGGTTCCCATATGTGAGAATTTCTGGTTTGCCCGTTTCATAATGAATTATTACTAAACCAACTAAGTAGCTGCCATTCTATAAGAGTACTTCTCATTTTAAATATGATTGAAAAGTTTCAGAAATGCTGCACACTGCTTGTTTGATACGGCCTTAAACCTTAGACTTGCATCCTCATCTAAATTTTAGCATGATGATGTTACTGCTACTTGTGCTGTCTCAATAGGTCTCCTTTGTCCATTCAGAACAATAAAACATAACTAAATGTTGGCCACAAACTGTTCCTTCTATTGTTCTTAAAGGAAAAGGGTACTGACATTGCTAGGTTTCAATGGGCCATATGCCCAACTCAAAAAAAAAGAAAAAGGAACACACACACACGCTACTAGTTGAGAATGTTAACCCTACTAAAACCTGATGACTAGTGTATTACTTTTCTGTACGTAGTACCATATAGAAGTCAAATCGTAAATTGCCATGTAGCCAAATAGATCATCTCATTTGTCAGGATTTTCTTCCTGACTGTTGACTGTTACTTGCTTCCACCATCTTTTCTCCCCTTCCATCATTCGAATGCTAGTATAACTCCTTTCGCTCTTACCGTTTTAACCAGCTGCTAACTGGTGCAGGTCGTCTTCCCCAGTTTTGGAGAACGGTACCTGTCCTCGGTGCTCTTCCAGTCCGTGAAGAAGGAAGCAGAGAGCATGGTTTTCGAACCATGAAAGCTGATTCTCCCCTTCTCTTACTGTTACATTTGGTCATGTGTATTTCAGTATCTACGACTTGGATGGTTGATTGCATTACACGGATGAACTGGCAGAATCAGCGCGTCCGTTGTTCTCCTTTCTTCGTTTTATTGGGAAATAAAGTCTCTTTCGTTTCACCATTTTATTAAAAGAACGTTTCACTCCCAACTGAAATTGGTCCGAACTGTCACACGAACCTATTTATTGATGACGTAGAACCTAGCCCAATGGTACTCGGGTCACCGAGGAGTACGAGAGATCTAAGTTAGAGCCCAACCGATATCGAACTCAATGCATACCTTTCTCTTAATCTTAGTAAATCCGAAGTCCACATCTCTCAGGATTAAATGTGAGTTGGGGATCTAACTTTGAGACCTCCCTAATGTAAGGTGGGATCCTTATCCACGTGATAAGCTCGGGAAAATATTGATTCCAATGTCATGGTGTACAACATGGACCGTGAAATGGGCGGCGATGTTCGGGGAATATTTTATGATTAGGATTGTCAATGGGTTAGGCTCGGGTTGGATTTAGATCGGCTCGATTTGGGTCTTACTTATTGATATTAAAGTTCGAGTCTGATCTGGGTCCGAGTTATGTCGGTTTGGGACAGACATGATGTTATTAAAAAAGTATAAAATTTGATTAAGGTTCGGTTCGGCCCGATAATTTAAATAAAAAATAATAAATAATAAAAATAATATACTTAATAATATAAAATCTATAATCTCATTAAATTAATTAAAATTTTGATATTAATTATATAATTTATATGAAAATAGAGTTTTAAAATTTTTAATTAAGTAAAATAATATGATTTTAACTAAGTAGTTTTTAAATTTTGAAGGAAGGAAAAAAAAAGAATAGGCCGGGCCAGCCCGCGGGCTGAACTTAAAATCTGAGTCCGGCCCGTGAGTCTAGTTGGTCTGAGTTTTTAAGTCTGGTTAAGAGTTCACGAGTTAAAAAAGATCTTATAGTGCGACTTAAAATCGGGTTAAGTCTGTGAGTCTATCCGACCAACTCTGCTCGTTGACAGCCCTGCTTGTGACAAACTATCTTAGAAAAGGGCTAGAATAGCATTGCCTTTCAATGGTTGTCAATGGCTGACAGCCTAGTGAATGCCCAACATTTGTTAAACCGGCTCGGTGGTAGCACTGGCCTTTCTTAACCTTTGAGATTGGCGTCTAAATGGAGGTGCTGATTTTGGGTATCATCACTTACCATCTATCGGATTCATACCCTTCAAAATTACACGCTCATTCGTTAAACCTCCTTTCTAATAAGAGCCTTTGCCCACTTTCCTAGAATATGGAAATTTATGAATTCTTGGAATCCCGATCCTCTTCCACCCTTTTTCCTATGCTTATTCCTTTTCACCAAATCAAAGGCTTTTAATGTTTCCTGGGTTCATGCATCGAATTTAGTATAGTATTTATCATCCGGGTTCAAGTTGGGTAACGGGCCAACCTCCGTTCCAACCCGGATTGGGTTGACTTTGACCTGACCCGGACATCCTCCATATTAATCAAAAATATCTTTATGACGAATAGAGATAAAGTCATACTGCAAATGGTGGCATCTGCGAATAGTATTAATTAAGCGAAAAAAATTCAGAATTAATTTGGACACGAAATAACTCATGAATAGGTGACATAGAATTAAGCGACTTCTACCCACATAAGGGATTTGGGGGAAAAATGTTAAAGATCTAGGATTTTTTCCATGAAAATTATTGTTAGAGTTTAATTTATAAAAAAATATTCTTAAAAATATATTAATAGATATATCACTGTGTAAATCTGAATTATGTAAAATATCATATTTATTTATACGCATATCACCTCTTTGTATCAACAACTTATAAAAAAATCACGTTTAAATAATATTTATACATTATGGGTAAATTTGATAATCGGGCAAGGTTATCGTCAATACGTCGTTCGCCTTAACCTGACGAATGGGGTATTCGACCTCAACCATTGGAACGAGAAAACCTAAGAAAAAAAATATCAATTTTTGGCCTGTTCGACCCCCTTAACCCGAGTGCATTCAAACCTTAATAGCACGGTCACCGGCGAAATTGGATGCTCGCCTGCGAATATGTTATCCACCGTTCGCCTATTCGATTATCAAAGTAACCCTATTTGAATTAACTCTTTGATATGTCTGTTAATATATTTTTATGAATAGTTTTTTTATAAATTTACCTTTAACAATAAATTTCATGTCAAAGATCTACTTCCATCTTGTTCGCATTTATCTTTCCCGTGCCCGCACTTTGGTGAATCTAAGAGCAACGACGTTTTTTCTTCCCTAATATTTATTGATTGGATGCTCGCGAATGGGATTTTTCAGATTGAATAGGAGCTCACGTGCAGCGAGCCTTTATACAAACCATATATCTCATTGGAACAATATAAAATATGTCGAAGGAGGGAATTTCAGTAGTAGAATAAAAAAATGAGAAAAAATATTAAAAAATAGGAAAAAAATGTCACCTGTGTAATTAAATATTTGACATTCAAATCCGCGTCGTATGATAGTTTGGGACTCATGTCAAGGGTCCACTCAATTTTTTTTTTTCAAAAATATTGAAAAATATAAAAAAATGTCACCTGTGTAATCAAACCGATGTACAAAGTGTTTTCTCAATAAAGGGTAGGCACAGGCATCGTCAGATCAAGGACTCTCTTGATTCCCCTGGGGTGGCTAACTTCCCCATGTGAGTTCCATGGAACCTTGCTGTGATTGGGTGGAGGTGGGGAAGAAGGCAAGATCCAAGGGTGGAAAATCCATCAGACCCCTACTTGATGGGTGCTACCGCACGATCCACAAGGAGAAAGCTCCCTGTCCCTCTTATGCGTCAGAAGACTCGGAACAATTAATCCTCACTCTTTTCTCTCTCTCTCTCTCTCTCTCTCTCTCCTTTCCTTTCCTTCTCGGGGAATCTGATTGCAAGTGCATCAGTGCATGTGATGCTTCTTCCACACAAAGTGTTTAGTAGTCCCAGCTAGTATGACGAGTGGTAGGCACCCAATCCTGTCTTGTACTGGTTGGAATCCTACAACTACTGCACTCTGGTTTTTGGTGGTGGTGGTGGTGGGGAGATAAAGGATGGGTTATGACGTTAAGAGCAGAAGGACGAGAGAAAAGTGAAGACCGCATGCTCTCTCGATCGAAAGCATCTGGGTGGGAGCGAAGGGAATAGAATTCCGTGGGCGTCCTCTCCAGTTGGGCGTCCGACTGTGTAAAGAGGCATCAAAAACTTCCCATGTCAAGGAAGGCCTTCCGTGGCTAGCAGATCTGTCTTAATCGGCTTTGTGTGTGATGGATATATGAGCCTCTTAACCATCCAATCATCGATCAGACTCTACAAAGATGTGTAGATCGGATTTGCGTCGACCTTAGCTGCCAAGCGCGGTGCAACAGGTAAAACTCAAGTCTAAGATCTTCAAAAGAAACATCACGTGGATCTACAAATGTTATTTTTAGAACATCACAAGGATCCAAAGATTAAAGGAAAACCTAAAGTGTGCTACATTTGAGATTTTTACATATACATATATATATATATATATATCCTTATAAATATTAGTTTTTGTAAGTAAACATTTCATTTGGACTTATTATCAAAAATATTCTTGATATATCTTGAATGTCTGTAGTTATACTCCTGCGATTTCAGAGTCAAATATCCAGAGGAATATGTTACGAAAAATAAATATTATGGTGTGTGAAATATCCAAAATATATCGTGACTTACATATATATATATATATAATTGTTTATTCATTTGCAAACTAAGTATGTCGAGGTTATCATCGTCACCGTGCATTCTCTGCAATCTTGACGACCAAATCCGGGATATCTGAGTACCTTCCTGGCCAACTGGCAACTTGATGGCGACATGGCTCTCATGTACTGCATCACAATTCAAGCAAACACCAGTTATCGGGCTACTTTGAGAAGATGATGATATCTAATTATTAATTGCTGCCAGTTGGGCTGGGACATTATTCGTTCAAATATAAAAAAAGCTGTAAAAGATTACACGTAGATAAATCTTTGAAGTAAAATATAAATATGCATGCAATGAGACAAATATTATGAGTAAAAACAAAGACAAAACAAGTCACAACTATATATATACAATAGCAAGGGCACTGTTTAAGAAAGCATGCATGTCTAGGATACAAATAATTAATTAGATGATATGTTAAGATAAACTATATAAAATGATCAAATAAGACACCATCTGGGTTTTTAGAGGAACTGGTTGGAAAACGGGGAACAACGTTGTGATGAGCTTACTTGCAAGCCATAATCATATATTCTGATGCATGATCACATGCGTGAGTACAATTGTTTATATTAATTAAATTACACTGTTTAATTAATTTGGTAGGTGTGTATATGAAACACAAGCAGCACTAAACTGCAGAAAGGTAGCAGCCTAGCGCACAATGCCCATTTGGGATCTCATTTGCCTCATCCATGTCCTACCATAACTTTCATTCTCTCTCTGATCACATGGCCGGCTTCCCATGGCGATCAAGTGGTATTCCAACTCAACTTGCAGTGTATTAACTATATGCTGTCCACCCATGAAATCACATATAGCCAATGCCGTACGTCCCGCATGAAAACAGCCAAGTTTTCGATTCATATTTTACAATTCAAGACTTGGTTCGGGAATTACTGCCATCAAACAATGAACACCAATCATATATACAGTCCCCAGTTGCTAGCTAGGCCAACCCTCTTAATTAATTCTCTTGCCTACTGTATGTCAACAACATCGATCCACACGGTGGTTTCTCTTGTTAATTAAGTTGGTAACTCTCACTGAAGTTTCTCCGGAGCAGGAGTAGAAGTGGGTGGGGGAGATGCCCAGGGAATGAAATCTATGGTGGAGTTGGAAGTTGCAGTGGGATTCCTCTGCCTGCCCCAGGAAAGAAGAATATCAACAACACACACACACACAGAGAGAGAGAGAGAGAGAGAGAGAGAGAGAGAGAGAGAGAGAGAGAAAGAGAGAGAGACGAGACGTAGGGAAGAGACGTAAAAGGAGCATATATTCTTGTCCCCTTCCTACCAATGTTACAAGGATTAGTAGGCCGCGCGCCCAGCTTCCAAGATGGCTCCTTTATATAGTTCTTCTCCATGTTCTGCTGCAAGATGAGGAGGAGGAGGAGCAGAACAGAAGCACAACCAGCGCCCTTGCTGTCCTCGGTTGGCTTCTCCTTTCGCTTCCTCTGGTGGGTCTCTGCTAGCTGCTCTTCTTCTGCTTCTCCTTTCCTGCCCATGGCTAGGCTTACCTGTGCTCCTATGTATGTATCATCACTTTTCTCCCATCCGCAGAAACAGATTTAATGGCAATGGTACTGTTGCTCCTCGCCCTTAATTTTAGCTACATATTCTTGATGGGTTTTATCCTCCTTTTAAAACAGATTTTTTTTTTTGGCGGGGAGTAGCTGATTAGGGGGTTTGGAGGAGTCCAGAATCAGTCTGCGGCATGCATTAATTCTGCTATTAAGTTCTCATGTTCTGATGCCGAAATAGATTATGTGGTCATTAGTTGGGTTGTTTCTCTTCGCGCCCCTTTCCTGGATCATCAGTTATGTGTTTTCTATATATCCTTCACTAGCTAATCAAGCCTCCAGGGCTGTGATTGTGTCATCTCAGTCATCTGTTTTCTTTTAGGCCCTGTTTGTTAATCGGGTGGGGTTAGCGCACTCGACGTCAGGCGGTCGAGTGCGCTAACCGACCCCGGTTAAGGACTTTGTGTGTGAGAGAGCGGTGGGACCCACATCGCTCTCTCACATCGATTCCACTATCCTAACCTCGAAACAAACCGGCCCTTAAAATTTTGAGATGGTGACCGACCCTTCGAAATGCTCGCAGATAAAGTCGGATCAATAATATTAGAATCTCTTATAATCTATCTATTTTTTATTTTCAAATGAAATACTATGTTTTCATTTTATTTTATTTTTAATTTGCTTCTGAAAAATATGACAGAAATATGTTAGGTGTCCATCACTCTCTTTCTCACCCCAAGGTATCCCGAAGTGAGTTTGTAGAAAAGGCTAATGTGATTCTCTAGACGGTTTCAACAAATTTCTGCATTAGTGTACTCAAAAGAGTCAAAAACTCTAAGGCCTCCTTTGCTAACCGAGTATTTTCTCTCTCATCATTTGCACGGCTCGGCTGATAACTCCGCAAATAAACTCGCCCTAAGTGTATTGAACATACATGCATAACATTATAATATTAAAGTTTAGTTTATAATTCTACTCTCAAACATGATTTATTTATTTTTATATTTTTTCGAGATACATGGATCTTGAAGCACCAGAGAGAGAGAGTGTGTGTGTTTTATGGGGCTGTGGTCCAATGAAAACATTTCAATTATTTGGAAATTAACCTTACAGTCTTCTTATTTATTATCAGTAAATTTATTCAAAGACGACATAGTACAAATGCTGTTATCTAGCATTTGGCCCTTGATTAGCCTCAAAAGTTGGTAGAACCTTTTTTTTTTGTCATGATATAAATGATGATTATAGGGGGATGGAAGGATACGGCAGTTTGTGACCGTCTGATCATTGCACTGGAAAACAATGAAAGCAAATAAAGAAAATTACCCCTATATATATATATATATATATATATATAGAGAGAGAGAGAGAGAGAGAGAGAGAGAGAGAGAGAGAGAGAGTGTCAACATCCCCTACTACCGAGAGAGAAGAGTGTGAGAGAGAAGAGAGGGGGTGGGTCGATGGAGGGGGGGAACAGTCGATGGAGGGGGGGAACGGAGAGAGGGTGGGTGGCTGAGGGACGGGGAGAGAAAGGAGGAGGATGTCAAAGGGGATCTCTCCCTCTGGCATCGGAATCCTCTGCATCCAGAGAGAGAGAGTGAGGGTGAGAGATTGAGAGAGGGAGGCGGTCGGAGAGAGAGAAAGAGTGAGGGTGTTGATATCCCTGGTGTAGAGAGGAGAGAGAGAGAGAGTGAGGGTGGGCAAGTGTAGGGGGATCAAAGAAAGGTGAGAGAGAGTAGAACTCTCCACCAATAGAAATGAATTTAGATTTTTTAATATTTTTAATTTTTAAAATCGTAAAGTCACTCCGAGTAGGAGTGACTTCAAATGAAAGTTATTCCCTCACGTCGACTTTCCTACACTATCTCTCTCTATCACCTCGTCCTCTCTCTCTTCCCCCTCTCTTCTATCTCTGACCAACGCTAGAGGGGGAGACCACCTCCGACGTCCCCCCTCTCTTGCACACACACACACACTCTCTCTCTCTATCTCAGAGCGACGCCAGAGGGGAAGACCCCCTCCGGCATCCCTCCTCCCCTGTGCTCTCTCTCTCTCTTTCTCCAATTGGGGGTGGAGGTAAAACGGTCCACTTATTCCGTCCGTTACCTCTCTCTAGCCCGACTTTAACCCTAGGGGCATAAGGGCTCTGTCATAGATTTTGAACATATTATGATAAATACGATAAATGTAAAAATATAGAGATAATTTTAAAATTTTTTAGAGATATAAGGATATTTTTTTCAAGAAAATACATGGGTCATCAATTATTTGAATTGCACAAAATACAGAATTCCCAATCACCCGTATTAAAACAAGTGAAAAAAATATGATTACCACAATCTCTCACTTTTAGAAGTACCAATTTTGAAACTCCTTCGTTTCTATAATTTTATGTTGACAAAATGAACTCTAGATGAAATGTTCATCACATAGGTCGATGGAACCTTGGAACTTGACAAGTTATATCACTTCGAGTATAAAAATATCAAAAGATAATGGTATTTTTACATGTGAATTATGGTTAAAATAAAACTTATCATTCTTGTATTGATATTTATGTATGTATCGTTAAAAATATGGATATTGTACAAAAAGATTACAAAAAAGGATTTTTTTTGCACAGAGGTTCAAATTAATGATCTTCTTCTATATAGAAATAGTGTAAAAAGGTTTCTATGTGATCTTTTGCACAATATCGATATTTCTAATGATACATGTATAAATATAAATCTAAAAATAATAAGTTGATAACTTTTTTACTTTACTGATAATTTATGTATAAAAATCTCAAAAATAATTATGGAACTCCAAACGCGTACGGAACATTAAAAAAGTGTTATAAAAAAATTATAATATTTTTTACGGCGTAACGGACAAAGGGTACGTGTGGTTAAGTGATGAGAAGACGCGAAGTGAGCCAATTGATCTGGAAGTAGGGTGGAAGAATTCTTCATCTTCCGTATATTACTCTCGCGATCTCTCCCCCCTCCCTCTGAGTTGTTATCTGTTTCTTGCATGTGCAGTGGTGGGTCTCTGTGTGTTTGTTTGTTGGGAGGTTGGAGAAGCTGTGGGGTGAAACCATGAATGCGTTGGCAGCAACCAATAGGAACTTCAAGCGGGCGGCCAAGCTGCTGGGGTTGGACTCCAAGCTGGAGAAGAGTCTACTCATCCCTTTCAGGGAGATCAAGGTGAGAGAAGCCAAAAACCCATTTTGGCGCCGCCCCGGAACAAGCTCCATATTTTATGTTTCCTCCCCTGGGGATCTCTGTTTCAATGTTTCTGAATCTTTGGGCTTAAATTGAAGCTGCTGTCTTGATGATGTTGCAGAGGGCTACAAGGCTGTCACCTACTCTTCGTCTAAATGATAATCATGAGGGTTTTTGATATTGTCGTTGCTTGGTAGATTTGAGAAGTCTCGCAGCTCTTAAAGTGGCCCTTCTGTGGCGTTCCGTTTGGAATGCTAGCACAGTTGTTTGCAATACTGGCATTCGGGCTTTTTTCTCCGCAAATGATTTCTTTATATGTGAAGCTTCTCTGCTTCTCTGTTATTTGTCAAAGTTTCAGTTTTTTCTCGTAATCTGATTCTGTGAATTTCTGGTATTTTAATTCGGAAATTTTCTTGTAAAAATGGGTTTCTCTAGTATAATGCTGTCGATCACCGGTCGATGCTCACCAAAATATTGACCGACAGTTGCGTGTTCATAACTTCATATCGAGATTATTATCTCCCATTTTCTCTTTTACCGCTGATTTGTTTTCTCCTTGCAATTGTTTTCTCCATCTAACCATCATTTTTTCATAATACCATGGTGGTACACGTTAATTATTTTGTTGCTATTCTTATTGGGTGTTTGATGGATTACAGGTTGAGTGCACAATACCCAAGGACGATGGCACCCTGGCTTCTTATGTGGGATTCAGGGTTCAGCATGACAATGCTAGAGGGCCTATGAAAGGAGGGATTAGATACCACCCTGAGGTTAGCCCGATTATTTGGAGGATTATCATTTTCTCACTATCACAAGTTTTGTTTTCTATACTGTAATGCCGATCGTAGAGAACTAGATAGTGGTGTTGTTCCTAAAAGGCATTCCGGTCTAATCACATGCCATTTGGTGATAAGTAAAGATGTCTCCTTTACATACATGTCTGTTTCAATAGAGAATTTTCTTTTGCTTACCATGGTTCAAAAAATTTGGTCCCTAATCCACAGCATTTACATTTCCTTTTTTAAAAAAACTTGACGTGGAGAGGTCTTTCTGGTTTTCCCCCCATCTGAAATTGACATGCCCAAGCATCTGCAGTCCAGCCCCTGAATAATATTCCTCCATCATGTCACTTGCTTGTTTTCAGTGTTCCATGATGTTGCACAATAACTAGTGATGGGTGTTATGATTATTAGGATGCTCAGCCAATAGACATGTGCAACAAAAGTGTAACTCTTGAAGAATTTTTTTGCCTAGGAAAGCTGAGGAATTCCACTGCTGTAGTCATTTTGTGCGAGTGCAATGGGCTCGCTTTTCTTGATATAGGTTCATGAAAAATTCTTTTGTTATATATTTTTTGTTTAGGTAGAGAAAGACGAACAAATTTAAAATGTTTAATTCTTTGATGAAATCCGGAACAGCAAAGAAACATATGCACAAAAGTCTAGAATCTTGTCCTTCATTGATAAGGAAAAATTGACTGGGTGATACAGGTTGACCCCGATGAGGTGAATGCATTGGCACAGCTAATGACTTGGAAGACTGCTGTTGCAAATATTCCTTATGGAGGTGCAAAAGGAGGAATTGGTTGTGACCCGGGGGAATTAAGCATATCTGAACTTGAGCGACTTACCAGAGTTTTCACACAGAAGATACAAGACCTAATTGGTATCCATACTGATGTTCCTGCACCAGACATGGGAACCAATGCTCAGGTCCTAATTCAGAAGTCTTCTGCTACTTTTTCATATTTCTGCAACTATATTTATCAAACACCCAGAATGAAAGTATATTGTGCTATTAATTGAATAAATAGGTAGGAATTCTTGAGAGATGCCTGCTTAATATGTTTGAACATTTTGTAAGTGATTCATAACAGACAATGGCTTGGATTCTGGATGAGTATTCGAAGTTTCATGGCTATTCACCTGCGGTGGTGACAGGAAAACCTGTTGTAAGTGCTTTGCCTTGGGGATTTTGTTATTTCTTGTTGCATTTTAGGGAACCATCTGTTTACATATCCAACAGAGCCATTGCTACTGCCAGATGTTGTCGTCTGATGATAATTGATGTCAATCAATGTTCTTGGACTCCTAGTTAATAGTTCTTTTGTAAGGGCAATTTCATTTTGGCTGCACCTCGTATACTAGTAGGATACCTTTTTTAAGCTACTTGGTACAGTTTGCTGTGAAAAGCAACAGAAGCTGTGCTTTCTTTCTTTCCTTTTGTGCATCTGAAATTCCAATGTCTAATGACATCATGTTTAAGGCACAAACACCACGCTAAACTTTCTTAGAATGCTAATTTATCATCAATTGGTATATTTTAGTTCTGGAGGTTCATCAGACAAGCTGTGTATGTGCTTTATGTTTTGCTCAATTTCTAGGTTGCAAATTCTTTCTTCCCATAAGGATGGGATTACAGCTTTAAGGAAGGTGAGGAGGGTGAAGCGGTTCATATTCTTTAGTTTCAACCTATTTTTGCCGCTGAGTTTTAATACCGCTCCAGGGAAGTCTCAGTGCCACTGTGAATATTACAATCTTTAAGGATGGGATTACAGCTTTGAGGAAAGTGAAGTGGTTCATATCCTTTAATCTCTATCTTTCATCCCCTCTGACTTTTAGGAACAACTCTGGGGGAGTCCTGGAGCCGGTAAAGTTGCTTCACTATGACCCACAGGTCATTGATTCAAAACTGGAGACAGCTTTTCTGCAAAAATGCAGGAGGAAGGCTGGATACATCTGACATCCCAACACCCCCAATATCCCAGATTGACGGGAACCCCACAGCTCTGGGGTCCCTTTATTGTTAAAACCTACTCTGACTGTAGATAATGTCATGTTTTGAAACTTATATAATTGCATCCTTTACAAGTCAAATATTTGTTGTTCAGAATTTGTAATGTTGAAGATAATCCTGTGAGACAATGTTATTGAAATCTTATTCGGGCTGATAAGAAAACAAACCTGTGTCAGCCTTTCCACAAGCACAGATAAGGAAACAAATCAAAAACCATTGTACTTCATTGTTTTCTTAGTTTTTGTAGGTTTGTATGTGTGAAAATGTTCTCTGACTTAAAATAACCAGACTTTTCCTTTTAAGTTCAGATTTGGACATTGCTTGAAATTGTTTTAGCGTGCATTCATTTGCTTTCCATTTTTTATCAGGATTTAGGTGGATCTTTAGGCAGAGATGCTGCTACTGGAAGGGGAGCCCTGTTTGCAACTGAGGCTCTGCTAGCGGATCATGGAAAGAGCATCTCTGGCCAACGATTTGTTATCCAGGTCACTGAAATTCTCGCCACTTTACCCTCATTCCCATTATAACCCATGCATTAGCCCATGGAAATGTATGCTGACATACCTATGATGCTCTCTGGGCATGTGATTGGAGTAGGCTTCTGTAATCTTGAATATTATGGATGGGTTAGTTTCTGTGGAGAAGAGTTGTGCTTATTAATTTTTAAATTTCATTGGGTTTCAATGATTTTCAATGAAAATGCTTCCTTATTTGATAACCATACAGCAGAATTGACTATGATGTGGTGCAACTACACTAAAAAGAAGAAATTGATAAGGTGGCGAAAGGTGGCGAAAAGTATGTGAGATGCACAACTCAATTGAAACATACTAGAGGTGGCTGACATACTAATTGAAAAGGCGATCTATCTAAATTTATTGATGATAAACTACTTCTCTTCAGACAATGTGGATAAATTTCTGTCAAAATATGCTCATCCAAGATAGGAGAAGCTGGTCTAATGTCAATGCCATCAAGAGATAGCAGATTACAAATAAAGGCATTCGATGATGCTAGGGGATTGGTGTAATGAAAAGAATTTTATTTGAAAATCAAATTCATTACTCAAGGATCAAAATACCAGATTGTTTTGATACTGGGTTGTGATCATCTAAAGTGGAGATAGTTATGACATTAGACGGGAAAACATATACTTTGAGCTATCAGATATTATAGATGGAATAGAAGTTCTTGAATGCTCGCTCGAACACTGTAAAGAGATTTTAATAGAAACAGTATGACAAAAAGTTTTGTGAATGATGAAAATATTGAACATATTATAACATAATTCTGTTTCACCGGATGTCTTAACTTATTGGCTCTTGAACATTGAAAAGCAGCTTTTCTAAACCGATTTAGAAGGTTTAAGGAGATTGTCTCCATGCCATATATACTATGTCCTACTTCATGTTTTTTAAGTTTTCATCAACCTCTGCAAGTGAAAATTTTCTACCAAAAGATTCTATAATTCACATTCATTGAATTTGCAATATTGATTCCTTGATTATCATGATTCTCTTTTGAGAAATTTCACAGCATAGGTAATCAACTACCAAGAGAGATATCAAGATTAGGAAAAAGAGAGAGCAATGATAATATGGCTTATCAGTTTCTAAAGATAACAAAGATGAAATGACCATACTTTATATGAGATCACACCAATCTTTTCCTGAAATACTTAATTTTATGTTTATGTTGTGCATTTTTCTGAAAATTCAGGGTTTTGGCAATGTGGGCTCTTGGGCCGCCCAACTCATCAGCGAAGCTGGTGGCAAAGTTGTTGCAGTTAGTGACATCACTGGAGCCCTAAAGAACAGCAAAGGTCTTGATATACCAAGGCTGCTCAAGCACGTAGCAGCAAATCGTGGGATCAAAGGTTTTGATGGTGGAGAAGCCCTTGACCCAAAGTCATTATTGACCGAAGACTGTGATGTTCTGATTCCTGCTGCCCTTGGCGGTGTAATCAATAGGTTGGCTTGCTTATTGTCCCTTTTCTGTTTCTAACGCGTGCCATATTTTTAGATGCATCTCTATGTAATGGGAGCTGTGATGGAGTTGAAATTCCTGTTTTAACCTATTAGCCTAGATAACAATGCATTCACTCAGCCATGTGTTGCCATTTCTCAAGGGAAAATGCAAACGAGATAAGGGCCAAGTTCATCATTGAAGCAGCAAATCACCCAACTGACCCGGAGGCCGATGAAGTGAGTATTTGATTTATGTCCAAGGATCGAACTACAATAAATGGGGAGATAAGCAAGATTATTCGGGTGTCAAAACATTATACTTCATTTTCTTTGATTTGCAGATTCTGTTAAAGAAAGGAGTCCTCGTTCTGCCTGACATATTCGCTAACTGTGGGGGAGTTACTGTGAGTTATTTCGAGTGGGTTCAGGTAAGTCGTAACTTCTGTTCTTTTGATGACTAACGGAGCACATGAACCAACTATCAACTGTTTTACTTTTGCTTGCCCTGGAAATATTTTCGCTTCTCTTTCCTGGCTCCAGAACATCCAAGGCTTCATGTGGGATGAAGAGAAGGTGAACTCCGAGCTGAAAACATACATGACCAGAGGCTTCAAAGATTTGAAGGAGATGTGCAAGACCCATGACTGTGACCTTCGCATGGGAGCCTTCACCCTCGGCGTTAACCGAGTTGCTCGAGCCACTGTTCTCAGGGGTTGGGAAGCATGATGATCTTTCTTCCCACGTCTAAATAATTTCAATAAATCCCCATTTTCAGATATGTAAACTCTCTCTCATAGGTAAGGTGAGGAAGCTGTAATGTCAGATCATAGGCAAAGTTCAAGCCAGTCTGGTACTTCATCTGTGAGTGTCAGCCAGCTAATTATTCATCTTTTCTGATATTTTCTTAAAAGGCAAATCCAGGATAGCTCATTTATCTGACTCTTACTGCATAAAGACATTGGAGAGCTCCAATTTCTGTGTTGTAGTGTGTGGTTCACTGTTGGAGGCAAAAAGAAAATGACACACAAAAAAATGAAAATGATAAATGAATAGGTTATTTATAGGGGTCATCCAACTCTTCTTCTACCCTTTATAGGGGTTTGCCCCGGGTCCACTCCCCAAAGGGGGGGTTTGCCCCGGTTCCACCCCCGGGGGGTTTTGCCCCGGGTTCACCCCTCCTTTGGGGGGTTTGCCCCGGGTCCACTCCCAAAGGGGGGGGGGGGGTTTGCCTCGGTTCTAACCCCCTAGGGGGGATTATTCTGGCCTGGGTTCACCTTGGACACCGGATTGAGGGTTTTGGAGGCCTGATTAAGAGTTAAATAGGTTGATTAAGCCCTAAATAGGTATTATACCCTAGTTAGCATGTAATGCAACAGTTTCGTAAGCAAGGGCCAACAAAAACATGCTAACAGAGGTAGCATTAGCAGCTGCAACAACTCAAGAGCTACTGCAGCAACACAACAGCAGCAACTCAAAGACAATGCAGCACAATAGCAGCAGTTCAATGGTAGCAACAACTACAAGAATAGCAGCTGCAATGGCAGCACTACAACGATTGCTGCACCAGCACATCAAATAAACTAGTAGCAACAGCAACACAATAGCAACATCAACAGCTAAGAAGGACAGCTGCAGCAGCAGCCCAATAGCTGCAACAGCCCATTTATCTGACTGTCACTACATAAAGACATTGGAGAGCTCCAATTTCTGTGTTGTAGTGTGTGGTTCACGTAACCCCCATGAACAGCTGCACTATTCCCATATGATTAACACTTGCTGCAAATTTGTAAACCTTCACTCCATTGGTCTACATGAGACCAATCTGTGAACTCAGGTTTGCAGCAAGCAGTGCTCTTCCAGTGTATTGAACTGGCCAGAGATCATGGAAGTTGGGATAGGACTAAATTTGGGTCCAACCTGCAAGACTGCTAGGCAAGACTCAGACTGCTTGGGCAGCACCACTCGGGGAATCTGTGAAGCACTGAAAGAGGTGCCGGCAGAAATGCCTACTGTTGGGGAATATAAATTAGGCACTGTTATCTATCTTATAGTCAAAGATAACTTTGGAAGTTGCTTTTAGGCAAAAATACCCCGATTGCTGCATTTATGCATAATAATTTGACACTGCTCCTCTTATTTGGTGAGGAAATCGTCCGGGGTTATATCGATACACAATTTGTTAGGCTGCTTTTATTTGATATTATGAACCATTAAATAAGCCAACTTGATATGTCTCTCTCTCTCTGTATATATATATATATATATCAATAATTTCTTTAATGTTGTACACATTCATGGTGTAAATATACGTCAAACGACGAGAGCTACTCAAGAATTTTCTTTTTGACCCCAAATAAGGGGGATTTATATGGTACGTAGTCTCCGGATTGAAGATCTTTAACCAGTCAAACAAATTCTCCCGATCGATCGATATGTGTGTACGTAGCAAAACAGTCCAAGGTACGTCGAACGAATGACGTTAATTCCTTGTTATTTAAGGATTTTCCACCCCCCCCCCACCATTTGCTTCCATTTTGACGAGACAGGGTATTATTCAAGATTTGTCAAATTAATCCGGTACGGGATGTACTGTCCATATCGAATCGTACCAGATACACATCGATACGACCGGTATGTGATATATAATTTATATTTTTTAAATATTATATAATATTTTATATTAAATGTGATTTATAAATAACTTGTTTAGGAGTCTTCGTTTGGAAGGTTATGATTTAGGTTTAAAACACACTAGTGACATTATTTTCTTACTTTTTTTTATTGTTCTTTAAAAAAAATAAACTAAAAAACACGTGATATTCGTGAGATTTGAACCCTTTATCTTACACACAACTGACGCATCTATTAACCATTAAATAACACATAATATTTTGTTATATTTTATAATAATATATATTTATTAAATAATTTTTTTAATGTTGACGCCTTGCGGTGTGGATCGATACGGTGCCATATCATACTAACAAACAATCGGTATGGCCGGTACGACCGGGCCGACAAACCTTTGTATTATTTAACCTTATATTTATGAAATTTGCATATATATGCGATTAATTATGATCTTTTATAAAAAGAAGCATCTGGTCGATATGTATGTACATGGGCGCGTTAAGTTGAATGCGCCCTTCTCTTCTACAAATCCAGTTTCTGTTTATCCGAGGTCAGTTGTTCAAGCACACCCAACTGTGGGCCTTGGGCCTTAAGAGGAGCGTCGAAGATAATTAGAAGCCCAAGGGGCCGGAAACAACATTCACACCTGCTGTCCATCCAAAACGACCAAATCAAGATCAGCACAGTGCGAAAGAAAATCACTGATCAACTCTATCTTTGCGGTAAAAGGGCTGTTCATGTATGACCAGATTAATTGGAACAATGTTTCTCCTGACCAATTAGCTAGTTGCATGTTGATCAGGATAAGACGGAGAAGTGGGGTAAGAGAGGTAGAGCTGCGATCTAACTCGTGTTCCTTTGTCTGAATCTGCTATACATGTCCAACTCTCCTGATCACTGGTCCGCGTAGCAGCCATGTAACCAAGCATGACAGCACCGGTACCTGTGTGGATCATCTGGTTGTCCCTTGAGATCATGGTAGGGATTACTTTCCGGTTCACGAGGACTAGAGAGAGAGAGAGAGAAATGGTGACATAATTTACACTCGACAGATAGATTCGAATAACTTTTCTTGGTAGCCTGATGCTCGATTCACGGTTCACAATGTATGTATGACATATACTTTCTGTAGAAACGTGCATGCCCGATTCAGAGGGGCACTGATCTCCTGGGCATCATGATGCAGCGTCCCACCAGCTACAAATTCATGCACCATACCATGTACTTCAATCATTATACAGCCTGGTTCCCCCCCCCCCCCCACCCTCCTCTCCTTCATCATCTCTCTCACCTTGATGGAACCCCTGTATGCACCAGTTCCTACATATGCATTTGCTAGAAGTAAGCATACCCCACTGTCCTAAGGATCCAGCTCCATTGCCTCTCTTGCAGCTCGTGCTCCGATCTCTACATTCCCATGGCTACTACATGCTGTCGAGGATGAAGGGTACCGGAAAAAAACAGATCCACCGTCCGACCGCCGCCGTAGGGAACCGCTCACCGGCGGAGGGACCCGATGAAGAATGCGGCGAGGGAGGCAAGGAGCGTGGCGTCGATCGGCGCAAGGAGGGAGGCAGACCCGGACGCTAGGCTCGAGGCAGACGCCTCAATTGCGAGGGCTCCCTCGACAAGCGAGATCACAATGAGGAGAACCGTCGCCAGGTCGAGCACGAGGGGAGCGCTGTTGCCGTGGGCAGCGGCCATCTCCAACTGCAACTTGGGGTTTCGGAGATTGGGGCGTGGGGAAGGAAGGGGGGGGGGAGCAAGAGAAGGGAGTAGGGATGTCAAAAATACCCGTAAACCCGATTACCCGCATCACCCGACCCGTGATGGGTCGGGTAATACCCGAATAAACGGATATGGATTCGGGTTCGGATATGTTTAAAATACCCGTTTCATATTCGGATAGGGTATGGATTTAGTGCACCCGAATCCATACCCGATCCAAACCCGCTCTTAATAACTTATCGTGCATGTTATGCCTATGATTTTGACATGAACTTAACCCGTTGCTCGTCTTGTTGAGTTTGTGAGTTTGAACTTCTTGTTAAATTGTAAAGACGTTTTTATAAAACATAAAAATTACTTTAGAAAGGAAAGAATTGACCGAATTTCTATTTTTTCAAGTCTCATAAATCTCACATTTTCTTAGACGTTGATGTTGACTCATGCTTTATGGACGGATACGGATATCCGCGGATATATCTATATCCGTGACGGATATACCCGTATCCATACCCGTCAAAATAATAGAGTATTATTCGGGTATGATATTTATAAAATTTTCACGGATAGGGTATGACATTAACCTACCCGAGCCGAACCCGATCCATTTACATCCCTAGAAGGGAGGGTAGAGCCCAATTTACGCGGGAGACGGTGTAACTGATTTACAGGAAAGACGTCAATCTGCTATAGAAACGACGGTGGATGGGGAACTTAAGTTCGTGCAAGACTATTGGAAGTGGGTAAAACAACGGACAACAGTATGGAGTGTTACCTGAATTCATTCGAACCGAACCAAGTTAAAAAAACCCCAAACATTTGAACCAGCGACGAAAAAGCCACTAACTATCTTATAGTATATGTTATAGATTTTACGCCCCCTAAAATGAATCATGGTACAGAGGCCAAATTTCCAATTTCTGGAAGAACAAAGTCCCATGTCAGCAGGGTACACAAAACGTCATCCTTCAGTCGTATGGTCAGTAGTATTTGACAGGCCCTCAGCCAAGATGTTGGTCACACTGTCATTTGTAGTCACTTATTATAGTGTTTCCAGGGATTTGTATTCTCCTTGTCCACCAACATTTTCAACAAATAAGCCATGCATTTCAGTATCTGGAACCCAACCCTTCTCAAGCATTAGATCCAAGAACTTAGAAGCTTCATGGTAATGACCCTCTCTCAGTAAGGCACAGATGATTCTGTTGTAGATCATGGAATTAACAAGTAGCCCTTGATCAATTAATTTCTCTAGATTTTGAGCCACCTCATGCACTTGAGAATAGTTTGCCAGAGATGGCAGAAGAGCATCCAGTAATTCAGAAATAGGAATAAAGCCATTGTAAATCATCTGATCAAACAAGAGTACGGCATCCCTTGTCATGTCTGCGGTGCACAATCCATGGATAAGCACAGTACATGTCTTCACATATGGAAGGCAATCCTCCACTAATGTGTGTGAGTACTGGGACATGCTTTGCTTTATTCAACTCCAACAGTGAAAGAATGATCATGTTACATGTGACAGCTAGAAAGTAACCCATTGCAAAAGGAAATTGATTGCAGTCTGATGGCTTCATTAACAAACCCATTGAAGCATATATGAAAAACAAGTAAATTGGGCGATGATGTAGGGAGCGTATGGCCTTTGCCAGATATATAATAGAAAATATCAGTCGCTTCTTGAATCTTTCTCACATGACAAAGACCATGAATCAAATTTGAGCAGGAAGAAAACACCCCAAGGCACTCTCATATGCACCCACGTGACAGTGACCACTTATAACAGCAGAAAATTAGGTTACCTCATCCGGCAGATAACCTGAAACAACCATTCTACCAAGAACTTCAATGCTTTTCTAATATCCTGTGATTCACTGAGTGCACTTATTGAGATATTCCACGACAAGTCATCACTCACACCCATTTCTGACATCTGCTTTAATAAATAACTAGCATTGAGAAATCTACCTTGTCTGCAGTAGCCTCGGAGTAAGGCGCTGTTAAGGTTCAACCTCAAAAAAACCATCTTTGTCCAAGAACATTGTAGCTTCACCAAATTTCCCCAATTTACAAAAAACCAATCACAACAGAAACATATACGTTGGCCTTAGGAGCTAAACCCTTTCCAGACTTTTCTTGAAGAAGGTCAACTGCATATCCAATTCTCCATTCTCACATAAGCAACAGGTCAGAGGACTGTACATGGACAAATCCGGAGAAACACCAACAACTCTCATTAACGGAAACAGCTTCATTGCTTCAATAAACTTATTAAACGAGCAGAACACAGATATAATGGATCTAAAAAGATTACCATCCGGCTAACAGCTGCATTCAACACACCTTGAACCCAGCCTAGTCAGATGATAAGTCCAAGTTGTGATGATACTAAAACTGACAATCCACTAATCTATTTGTTTGATTAATGTGTCAGCACATGAGTGTTTAAAGGATCTTTCAACAAGCAATAGGAGAGACGAGAGGAGGGAGTTCAGAGCATAAAAAAAAATATACCCCCCACAAAACCTATCGGTAAAACATAATAAACATCTCCCATCTGCAGCAGCAAGAATAGATCTTCCCCCAAAATAGAAACCAGCAGCAGCAACTAAATCTGTCAACAGCTGAGTCAGTCCACTCCTTTGCTAAGGCAAGATCCAGGGGCAAGCCCCCTTGGATCACGAGTAGAAAGCATAAAACACACTGTTCAAGTCCACGTAATGTAGATATGCAGTGACTTGTCTGCTGATTGAGATGTTACCACTCATCTCTAAACAAAACATTTACGAATGTGAAAAAGAGAGCATCAGAACACTAGGCGAATGCCAGAAAATTTTCATCTGCCACGTGGATGACCTATGACCAGAACTTAAGCTTACAATTTTGAGAATGTGAAAAGCAGTAGACATGGAGTGATATAAATCTTTCCTCATGAAATCTTCCTAGAGAGGTTTTTCAAGCCACAGCCAACATATTCCAGCATGACAGTGTTTGTCATAGGCTCTGGCTTAATGGCAAACTTAACATCAAGGAAATCTCTGATGTTACACAATGTTTCCATCGCACAAGGTGTGAGCTTCCCAACTCGGACCTTTGACACATCTTGAGGGCACAATGCACAGAGAAGAAATAATAAACCCTGCAACAATTTAAAGACAAAGTTAGTGCACAAGATCCTAAATTTTCAGACACTACTTACAACATAAATTTCATGTGCAAGTAAAGAATTTAATGCACAACATAGATTGATAATCAGATAACTCGGTATGCAGATTATTTCCTCCAAGCCCCACATAGCCATTTGAAAGATCACTGCAAAACAGTTTGGGTTACTATGTCCCATTTGCACAATTTGTTTAAGAGTGCAACAACGGAGGAGAAAGCAACATTTATTTGGATGTTTTTAAAACAAAGAATACATAAACAACATATTGCTATTGAAGCAACTGGCAACAGAAAAAAAGTCATTTTCTTACAGATACCCACCCCCTACATTGACTTCAGAGCTTTCAAACCCTCAAAAAAGTGGCAAGACTTTCCTTTTCTTCCTTTTTTTAGGAGGCAGGGAGAGGGGTGCAGCCTAAAAGTGGACCATGTTCCCACACCCAGGGTTGGCGGTATCGGCCGAAATGTATCGATTTCGGCCGGTACCGATCAGAAACCGAACCTGCTCATCGTAGCAGGTCCGAAACCTAAAAAAAAAAACTTTTTTAATGGTTTCGGACAAAACCATCAAGGGTTTCGGCCGAAACCATACAGGTTCACTATTTTTTTTAGTTTTTTGAATGGTTTCAATCGGTTTCGGCCGAAACCGAAACCGATACCGAAACTGATACGTATCGGTTTCGGTATCGGCCGAAACCGGTACCGAAACCGGTACTGACATCCTTGCCCACTCCCTCCACAAATTCAATTCCTAGGAAAAACTGCCACCAATAAAAGAAGCTTGTGCATCCAATTATTTAATTGGGTCCTAAAAAGATAATCCATCTACGACATTGCATCACCTCCAAATGAAAAATTAAAAGAATGAAGTCTAGGTTCATCCAGCAGTGCCTCAAAGTTATCATCTTCCTCTGCTTCTTATTGTCATTTTAGTTTTCATTGTTTGGCTGATGACTTATGAAATCATAACAACATTCGAAGTCCACATAAAGTAAAGTGAATTGAGATCAACATAATTGTCAAGGTGACAAGACGAGCCCCAAAATGACCCTTGGGCCACTTGGGCACTCACCTAAGGCACCATGCTCAGGCACCAAGTGGGTTTGAACCCACTTGTGTGGTCTAAACCCTAAACCCTTAACATGTATAAATACATTTTTGCATTTTTTATCGTGCTGATTTCATCATATCGAGTAGTTAAATGCATAAAATTAAAGCATTTTTCCGAGAAGAATAAGGTTACATGATCTTTGGGCCCTATTTCCCATCTCTATAAGATATCTTCAAAATCTCTTCTCTTCAGCCTCCCACAATGATGTCAAGATTTGATATAGGATTCCTTAGGAGGAGCCCAGGTGGGCACCTTAACTAGCTCATCATTGAAAATCAGAAGTTATCTAAATACACCAAACATACAACAGAAAAAGTGAAGTAAGCATGAATTTATTACACAAGTTCTTGAATACATGGATTTCTTGTATGCTTCCTGACTAGATGCATAAACTAACCCCAGTGAGAATATATATGGGATATTGAATGCATAAGCGGAGTAGTGACAACCAGTGTTTCCCCTTCAACTATGAAGCTAGGAGATATGCATACCAAGGTACAAATAAACAGAATTTCAGCTGACCTGGTGTGTTGAATCCACTACTCCTCCTTGCTTAATTTCTCCAAGTAACATTGAAGCAACTTCGACAGCAAGACCCTCAGGAGACGACAGCTTGGACTTCTTTTCAGAATCTTCAAAACACTCCATGTCTTCTTGTGTATAGCAAACAGCAGTGTCAGAAGAAATCAGACAACCTGATGTAGTCTCAGCAACCAATGATATGCCATATCCAGGAGACCTGCCATGGGAAAAAGAATCTTTGTTCATGTTAACTGGTCTGGGTTGAATTCTTCATTCAGAAAAATTAAAATGTAAAGAAAACTAGTGTATCTCTTTGTTTAAAGTAAGTGGTTGATATCACATACCAATAGATGAAAATTATCAGGATATACAAGTATACACCTCCATAATGAGATGGCTATCACATAAAAAGAACAAATAACACAAAAATGTTTACAAGATTACAATAAAAAGTGAAGAATATACTAAGCAACATTCTTCAGGCTTTATTCTCCATGTGCATAAACTGTATCCTTGCAGAAGAAATGCAGAAAATGCTTTCAGCAATACATGCAAAAGACAAGTGCAGAAGTTGGTTATCACAATCCATTCCTGTAAAAAGAAAACAGACAGTGAAACAAGGACCTGAAGACAATGCCGTCATACTAAAAGAGCAAATAAGTTGAAATTGATGTAACAGAACTCTTTTTTGGGGAGTTGAGGGGGAGGTGGAATATGACCATAAAACAATTTCTTTTAGAATTTTGAGGTCAAACCCACCTCGGCTACCCACTTATTAGACCTCCACCCCAGCTGCAACCGTGTGCGGTGAGAGCCATGAAACATATTAACCCAAAAGCCACACGAAGAGCAACAGAAGTCCATAAACCACCCAATGAAGGCCACACACACACACGAGAGAGAGAGAGAGAGAGAGAGAGAGTCTTACGCATGCCTAGACATCTGGACAGGGATGCATTCACATTAGTTAAAACTTCATTGTTCTGCCAAGTCATTTGCCAATGCCACTGTGGCTGAAGCTTGTTTGTTGAACATTTCATTCAGGAAGTGGAAGGAAATGTAAGACGGAGTCCAGAGATAATTCAACTAATCAAGACACTGCCCTTTTTTCTCCTTTTGGACTAAAAGGCGAGACTTTCTGCAGTAAGGCGAAACTTTCTGCAGTCAAGTTATAAGCATGGACTTCAAAATGTTTTGTTATATTCTTCCCAGGCAGTGATGTCATTGTAGAAACAAAATTGCCATCAACATGTTCTTAACTGATGTGAACCATCGTATCTAAAAAAACAGAAAGACCAATGCGAACAACTTTCATAGTGATAAACACACCTTCCTCAGTATGGCCCAGATTTATGGTCAATAAAAATATGAACATCTGGTATACACCGATTGAAGATTCCACGGGCAGCATAAACCATACGGTTCCCAAACTGTGGTGAAACTTTTGTAGAGAATGCCACCCCTCGAATTCTCTTGACCATTCCTTCATCAATCCAATTTGTTGCCTATAGAAAGAATGAATAGAGTGTGCATGTCGAGATGAAAACAATTACAAGGGATGCATGAAAGATCTTCTTCACAAAGCAACGAAAAAAATCTGAATACTCACGGACAAGCTATTTTGAACAATTGGAACTCCTAGAACAACCTCCCCGCCACCCAGCGGAGGAACCCCACGGCTTTCAATCTTCAACTCGAACCCTTCTAAAGAAACCCAAAAATGCTTGAGCATATGTAGTGTAGTAGTCTGAAATGTGTCTGTTACACAGCGACCTGTACGGGTGCCCCTTGGGGCTGACCGGGCAGGGACGCCAGGGGCCGGGTGCCCCTTGGGGGGCCGCAGGGCCCGAGCCACGTGGCGCCCCCTCCCCCTCGTATCTTCTCCTCTAAGTATCTCTCACTCCCCCCTTTATATATGCCCTTCCACCGTAAATATGTGAGTGTGCGGGTGAGATACTTTTACTGTGTGCGTGCATACAGTGAATGTGAGAAAGGGAGAGTGAAAGAGAGAGGAGGTGAAGCTAGACAAATGAGAAGAGTGTGAGGGTAAAAGAGAAGGAAGAAAGCTCAGTCCCTTGCACCGAGGTGCCAACTGCGTGGTGGCGCCAGTTCCGGAGGAACGTCTCCCGAGTCCTTGGATTTGAAGTGTGGACACCTGGAAGTAACTCTGGTAGCTGATTCCCGACTCCGCGAGTAAAGATTTACTTTATACATATATTTCTGCTATACTTGCAAAGGTATGTCCTTATGCATAAAACTTTGTTTATTTTGTTTATTATATTCCGAGGTCACCCAACACTGGTATCAGACACATGTTCCCTCTTTCTAATTTTATTTCATGCCGGGTCTGTCCCGTTAAATTTTTCTATTGTTCTGGATTTGTCCTGAACATGCCGGGTTAGTCCCGTGCAATTTTCTTTAATATCGAGTTAGTCCCATTTATTTTTTATTTGTTCTGAGTTTGTCCCGGACATATCGAGTTAGTCTCGATTACTTTTATTTTATTCAGGCTCATCCCGTTTATCTTTTTTTTGTTCTGGGTTTGTCCCGGACATGTCAAGTTAGTCCCGTGTAATTTTATTTTATGTCAGATGCATTCTGTTTAATTAATATTGTTCTAGGTTCGTCCTGGATATGTCGGAATTGTTTCGTTTATGTTATTTATTTTGGTAAAGAACTGTATTTGATGGCGGCCCCGTCATTTTCTCTCCACTATGACGATGTTCTCACTAACCACTCCGAGGAGTCATCCCCGGAGTGTGACTCTCTCCCTTCTTTCCCTCTTGCCAGTACTTTGGCGCCACTACGGGCAATGCCAGGCATACCAGCATGCCCTCTAGTGCAGCTCACCAAGATGGAAAGAGAGTTAGAGCCACCATCGTCATCATCAGGAGAAAATGACGTTGAGCCGAATGCCCATGTGCCCGCTCTTGCGGAGGAGTTGCCCCCTCGACGGCGTCGCCTTACAGCCCGAGTACCGACAGGATTTTTACAGTGCTCTTCGGGGATCGTCCCTGGAGACTGCAGCGAGCACGACTGCTGCACCACCTGCACGTGTACCCGTTGAGGAGCTGGCAGGATCACGTGGGCAGAGGCATATAGAGGGTGGACACGCAGATGACGCGAGGGTGGTCGTACAGCACCGGGTGAGCTCTCTCCCCTTACCGACGAGAGATCGAGCGCCTCGACCACCGACGACCGCGACTTCTACCAGAGTAGGGAGAGCCGCAGCGACGAGCTGGCAGGCCGCTATTGAGTTCCCAACTAGCGAAGTTCCCTCATGTCCACCGATGCCACAACAGTCGGGTTATTTCCTGGAGCCTCTTCTCGTGCTCTCTTTGTTCGGGAAGAAGCCCCTCTCCATTCCCCCCCCCCCCCCAAGTTTTTCTTTCTTAATATTACTAGAATAGTTTTATAAAACAGTCATTTTCATTAAAGGTAATTTTTTTCTTACTCGCAGGGATTACGAATGATCCCAATGACATATCTATAGACAATGCTGGGTGTTTTATACGTATGTTTCCGCTATGCTGTAAAGGTATGTCTTTATGTATAAAACTCAGTTTATTATATTCTGGGGTCACCCAACACTGGTATCAGAGTTATGTTCTCCCTTTCTAATTTTATTTCATGCCGGGTCCGTCCCGTTTAATTTTTCTATTGTTCTGGATTTGTCTTGAACATGCCGAGTTAGTCCCGTGCAATTTTCTTTAATATCAGGTTAGTCTTGTTTATTTTTTATTTGGTATGGGTTTATCCTGGACATGTCAGGTTAGTCCCAATTATTTTTATTTTATTCAGGCTCCTCCCGTTTAATTCTTTATTTGTTTTGGGTTTGTCCAGGACATGTCAAGTTAGTCCCGTATAATTTTATTTTATGTCAGATGCATCATGTTTAATTAATATTGTTCTAAGTTCATCCTGGATATGTCGGAATTGTTCTGTTTATTTTATATTAAGTTCATGTTATATATTTGACTATTTATTTTGGCAAAGAACTGTATTTGATGGCAGTTCCATCATTTCCTCTTCGCTATGACGATGTTCTCACTAACCACTCCGAGGAGTCATCCCCGGCGGAGCCCGTTGCGGCTTCCGCGACGAGGGCCAGCCTGCCGAGGTCGTAGGTGAGGCTCCCCTTCTCCGCTTCTCCTTTTGATTAGCTTGTTTTGGTCGATCCGAGGAAGAATGTGATCGTTTGCGGCTGGTGTTCTTGTGGGGTGCTCTTCTTCTCCAATGGCAGAGGTGTCGTCGTTCCTCCACGCCTGCGAGGGGGACTCCGTGGCGAAGCTCACGAACGAGAAGATTCCCTACTTCAACGCCCCCATCTACTTGCAGAACAAGACCCAGATCGGGAAAGTCGACGAGATCTTCGGCCCCATCAACGAATCTGTGAGGGCGATTCTTCCGACGCCCGAGCATTCTGGGTTTGGATTCGCCTTCTTCTTTGGGCGGTGAATGACCGGGGAAATCTTGGTTGTGTTTGCAGTGCTTCTCTATCAAGATGATGGAGGGTGTCATAGCGACGTCGTACTCGGTGGGCGATAAGTTCTACATCGACCCCGCCAAGCTGTTGCCCCTTGCGAGATTTCTTCCGCAGCCAAAGTATGATTTCTTCTGTCTGTGTGTTCTCTGTGTCAACTCTTCGCCCCTCTTATCAGCATCTTTATTAGAGGGCTTCCTCAATTCTATTTATCTACAAATAGTTGTATTTTGCATCTCTTGTTCATCTGGATTGATAGATCTCATGCCAGCACTATGTGAATCATGGCCTATTCACGTATTCATTTCTCTGTTAATCAGTGAATCATCAAAACCTATTTAACTGGGTAAGGGAGGCTTTGGGTCTGCTCGCTTCCGGACAATTGTTTGATCATTTCCTGATCAGAAAGCTTGTTAGGTGTTAACTCGCCATTTTATCTTTTCGTAGAGGATCATATGGATCCATCTGATGCGGGGACAATGGGTAATAACTGTTTGATGTATTGAATGGGGGAACCGCCAAGAATGCAAGTAGAACTGTAGAAGTCTCTTGACTGGACTTATGGAGACCCAAGGACCTGAAGAAATGATGGATTTCTGGACAACTGAAAAGGTAGAGCAATCTTGCACAAAGCATAACGCCAGCTCTGTTTCTGTCGGAGGAAGGGTTTAAACGTGCTTAACTCACATTGTGATCCTCCACAGGGTATTTATTAGACCTAAGGGGATTATATATAGATCAGCCACAACCGATGAAATTACCTCCACTATTTTTCATCGTTATGCCTTGTAGGTGGTTTCATAATAGTATTTTTCCTATAAAATAATTTCTCTCGCTGGATTAATGTTTTCAGATATCTGCAACTTCAAGGAACATCAATTCAGGGAAGCCTTCGAAAGAAGTGTCATAGTTTGAACCGGGCAACACTTGATGCACACCCAAGGAGTGCAGGAGACGCCAACTGTCCCGCACCTTGCACCCCCATTGGTCCAACACGGGCAGATATGTTTGAGTGGTGTGGGGGTCATGTCACCCCGCCCTCCCATCAGTCTGTGTTGGACCAATGGGTGTGCGGGATGCGGGACAGCTGGTCTGTCCTGCACACCTAGCCCCTCTTTGATAGAGGAGATAGACAAATGGAGGGATATCTCTTGTGAGTTAATTTATCTTGAAGTTTAACTCCATTTATTTTAGTAGACAACAGGTTAAATGGGAGGATAAATTGTTTCACCAGTTTTGTTGGGGTAATTTAACTGAGATACACGAGAGTTATCTCTGATTGTAACCGGATTAACTTTATTACCCTATCAAACTAAAAATGGATAAAATATTAAAATGTTACTTATCCTTGGAATAAACAGGGGATATCCCTCTATCAAAGAGGGGCTATAGGGTGCACGACAGGCGTAGAACTAACATGGCGCAGAACTAGCATTGCTGCTTCCATGTTCTATAATTTTTGCCACGATGGGTATCTTTTACTAAAGTTTCAAATGGCTCTCTCTTAGCACAGAAGCCCTCCATCACAACTAATTCTGCATGATCCCAACAACCCACTTGATCTCATCCTATCTTATGTTCACATGTTAGTCTCTTCTCTGGACACTGTTATCTTATCCATGTTCGAGTTATTGCTCTGCACTTCACCCCTTTTTTGCTATACTGGATCCTAGATGCATTCTCCTATGGGCTATCAAGCTTAAATCTTCTTTTGAGGTGAGTAGTATGTGCTAGAATTGGTGCTGCAAAAACTGGAATGATAAACAAAACCAGATGAAGTAGACATTAACCGATGAAGGGACGGAAGGCATCGAAACACGTCCAAGTGTCTTGTAATTTTTAACCGAGGAATTTAATCAAGGCCAACTGTTTTTTTTTTCGGGTAGAAGATTCTAATTATCCTCCTGCGATTTGGTTTGTATTCCAATATATATTACATTCAATTCTGTTCAAACTGTGGGCTTGTTGATTCCAAGTTGCTGCTTCTTTGCTATGCCTTGTCCCATTGCAGGGGTCAGCCGCAGGCTGCTGCTAGAGGTGGACGTGGTGGAGGCCGAGGTGGTGGACGAGGCGGTGGCTTCCGCGGGAGAGGGGGGCCAAGAGGTGGAAGAGGTGGGCCTCCAAGGGGTGGTGGCCGGGGGCGCGGTGGACGTGGTGGTTTTAGGGGTCGTGGAAGATCATAAATTGTTACGTATTTTCCTGCTTGGCAGCTCGCTTCATCTCTTCATTACCCAGTTTTCTATCCTAGTTAGTACCGTTTCGTTTACAAAGTAGTAAAAAAATCTAATCTAAGGACTCTGTAAATCGGAAGAGGGTTAAAAAAATATCTTTGATATGAAGAAACATTCTATGTTCCCTTCAGCCTGTTTGGCAGGAAGACGGGGGAGAGAAGTCCGGTGCTCGAAAGGAGAGGACATATATAGCCATTGGTCAACAAATGGAATCTTACTGTGCAACAAAGGGCAGGTTAAAAGAAGAAAAAGAGACCTCCCTCGCCCACATGAGTGTCCTCCTAACAGGAGGCAATGAAATACTAGCTAATAAGAAGGGCGATAGAGTACCGGAACAAGTCTACCACTTCGTCCTTGACAAATATGCTTCAACATGGAAGCGGTAGATTCTATTAGCATTTTCGAGATCAATTAAATGTCATCGTGTTATCATGACAGTGTCAATCCTGTGAAGCTAAGATGCGCCATTCCAGTTGCGAGACGAGATAGACTACACCTTTTGCACTCATCCCAAAATTATGATATATTGCATCTTTGCCTACGTGCATCTCCAAATAATTAGTGCATGGTTTTAAAATGACATAATATTATAGACAGGTATGATTATGTTGGGCTGGATTGGACTTGGTTAAGTTTGGGCCTGTCGGTGCATGTCGTCCCTGGGCTAGCAAGATCCACTCCCATGCCCAATTTCCTATGCCGAGCCCAGGTTAAATTGGTAAGGCCAAGTCAGATTGGTTAAACCCATTAGATACACGACGATTATATGATATCTAATTATAAATTATTTGACCGATTTCAGAGAAGAACAAAAACAGCAGAGATTCTCGTACCCCTTTCGCAAGGGTAATTATGGTGGTGCCACTGGCTTCTTGTCGCATTTACCCAGCTTTCCGGACTCTGCTAATTAAGTGGGTTAGAGAGAGAGAGAGAGAGAGAGAGAGAGAGAGAGAGAGAGAGAGAGAGAGAGAAGGTCAGCTCATCATCTATTCTATTTTTTAAAACCCTTTATTTACGTACAACTCCTTTATTCTGATTATGAAAATCGAATCCCCAAAAATAATGAAGCTGATCTCACCCGTTGAGCGATGGGGGGGAAGGGAAGAAAGCTGGGAGGAGCCTAAAATCGAAGTTCCATTGAGAAAAAAAGGACTCAAAAATAAAGTTAATAGTTAAGAGTCGAGAAAATTAAGTCGATGTCTCATTAAGGACTTGTAATTAATTTTTTATAATTTTTAATTAATTAATTTAATAATTAAACACTAAAAGTGAGAGGATATAAACTCAACGCCCCAAACGACGTTAAAGTCACTCTCACACGTTAAGGCCCTCTTTTGTTAATCGAATCGTCGGGTGATCGTCAAATTTGATGAGAGAGAATGAGAGAGGTCCACACTTTTTCTCACACATATGTCAATAATCAAGCCCGGGCACTATGTTTGATCGAGAGAGATCGAACACGGTATCCCCACTCGATTTACAAAGAGAGTCTAATAGAATTAGATCAAACTCGTGATCTCCCCATCATTAATATAGTAAAAAATAAGAGTCCACTGAGTTAAATACTCGGTACAAATGGTCACGCTTCACATATAATTTCCCCACCCAGCGCGCTAATCTTCCCATTTTTTGAGTGGACGCATAGAGAGATGAAGGCAGGCTGCGCGTGGCAGTAACGCCATGCTGTTGCATCAGCAGCATTACGTAAGCAGACTCACACAAGAGGAAATTAACCACAGACGGTCATCTCCATGCGCAGCCAAAGTAGCGTTCATCACCGCCAGGAAAATTCCTCTGACAACTGGATGCCTCACCAACCCATCCCTCCTCCCATGCTATGCCTTCACAGCTTCACTGTAATAACAGAGAGAGAGAGAGAGAGTGAAGTACTCAGATGTAGTCTCGTAGAGGCCTGACCAGGCAGGACCATTTCCTACCTGTGCAGCCGAGCAGATGCGGTTTAAGCTCCGAGGGGCAGAAGCTTTTATCCTTTCAAAACCCAATTTCGGAAACTTGCGCTCAATCATTGTCTTATCCCCAAAATTGACGCTCATATTGACGGCTGCCTCTGCTACAGAGCACAACGGTAGCCACAGGCCGCCTCCTACATAGGCCGATAAGTCTCTTTGACGCGTGGACCCATGAAAGGACCCTCGTTTCTTCCACTAAGCGAGGAAATCTCGCTTTTCTCCTTGATGGAAAGGGATGGAAGTGGAGCTCCAGAGACTGGAACAAGAAGGAGGAGATGGGAAAATCACACGTGAACAGGTAAAATCTCTCTCATGGAAGTTTGGAACTTTTTTTCCTCTAGTAGAATATCTCCGGTTTCACAGCTCCTGGGGTCGTTCTTGTTGGTCGGAAGCAGTAGCGGAGGGGGGAGAAAAACCAATAAAGAAGGGATGAGAAAGGTGGGAGGCGGAACTGTTCCCGGCAACAAGGTCCTTTTTTTTTTTGATAAACAAGTGGGGGATAGATGACATATTTAAATAATTTGGGTCGTCTTTTGGAGGGCTGCCCATCTCTGCGGGCACGAAAAGTTCTCTTCTTTTGGACGTTATTCGGTGATAAGAACAGTACATCAGTTGTGGGGCGGAGGAGGAGTTCGGAGGCTTGAAAAGGGTTTTAACTCGTCCCCCAGTTTTCTCCTATTTTATCTTGTTCGAGGCATCGACTTGAAGGCAAGCAAAGTTCCCATTGTGGGTGAAAGGTATCTGAATTTGCATTCTGTAGCCTTCTTCTTCGCCGGGTGAGTTTGGGATCAAAGCCAGTGAAAAAAAAAGAGGTGTCTTATTCTAATCCATTTTCTTTGTCTGAAATGGAGATGGCGTGAGATTTTTGTATGCTTCTGCCCAGCATTGTTTTTCGAATGTTTATGACCAGCTTCTCAACTAGTTGTTTTTGGTTCCCATTTGGGTGCAGTCTGTGTGATTTCTGCGTTTCTGTCAGGTGGGTTTTCGTTAAAATCTGGGAAGAGAATCGAGAATTGAAACAGCGGTTCTTGGTCTCTTTCTTATCTGCGTTTGTTGGTTAGGGAAGGTTGGATGTTGGTGGGGGTGCGAAGTAGTGATTCATCTCTTCTTCTGATTATCTGGGTGAGGGGGGGATGAAATGGGTGTCACGTCCTTGTGATCACTTGCCCAGCCAAGAACTTTTAATGAGGGTTTCATCCTGCAATTTCCTTCGCCCTTCCCTCTTTTGCTTCTCGAAATCCTCCGTCGGCCACTACCCGCCTGCCGCTCTTGAATTTGAAGATGCCCTGCATGAACACCCCTGTACAACCCCAGCCCCAGTTCCAGATGCCCCGGAGGAGTCGCCATCTGAGGAGAAGATTGAGGTGGAGAGGGTGGATGACGTTAAAGTGGAGGTGATTCTGAAGGGCAGCATCAAAAAGCCGACCGAATCAGATTCAAAGGGGGTGGCGAAAGGGAGAGTGAAGTGGATGGATTTCATGGGGAAAGAGCTCGTTGAAATCAGGGAATTTGAAGCCAGGTACTTCCTGATTTTCATACTTCCTCTGAAGATCTTTCTTCATTCACATGCGTGAATTCTGCACTTTGGATTTTCCTTTAGTGTGTATTCACGGGCAGGCTTTACCTTTTTAGGTATGGTTCTTTTCATGGCATGGAAATAAAGCAAAAACTTGTTCATTTCACATGCATATGCTCAGAATTTTATGTTGTCAAGATGTGATCTCTAGACATCATTACAAGAGTTATGTTAGGATTTAGGAACTGACATTATACGATAGCATAACATTTTCCTCGTCTTTGAACAAAATTGCCTCTTTTTGACCTCAAAAATCTTTATGTTAATCTTGTGTGCCATATGGTGAAAAAAAAATTTATTGTTGAGGATGCGGAGATCAAATATGTATCTTCTCAATGTTCTCTATTATGTGAGAAGTATTGCTCATGAAAAATGCATTATAATATGGTCTGCTTTGAACTAAAAGAAAATGTTACAACAATTCCTATACAGAAACAGTTCATTTCAATGCCCTCTCATTTTCCCTTCGGAGGGTATGCGTGCACTCCCTCTCAGTCTTTGCCACGCAATTCCTTGTGCTCACCTTTCTTTTATCAGAAAAAAGATGGACCATCCCACAAAATGGACTAATGACCTAAAAACTACTGCGTACAATTCAAAGCCACTTTTTTTTTGAAAGTGGATGGTATCACAATTGTATTAAGTAAAAAGAGAAAGGGATGTACAAGTATGCTCCAGAAGCTCCCAAAAATTCCCTATACAAATGGTCACACCAAGATGGAGAGGACCACACTAACCCCCCAGCAGAACAAAAAGAGGGGAGTTGAGGGAATTCACATTACAAAGCAATTCTTCCTATTCCCTCACTCTATCACACAAATAAAAGAAACAAGATAGTCCTCAACTCTAGTCTCCCTTCTAAAAATTCTATTCTTATGTTCCCTCCACAGGGATCAAAGCATGGCATGCAAAATCAGCCGCCACACAATGCTATCTCCTCTGAGGGGCCAAGTCCTGTCCCAAGACCCAAAGAAATGTTGCACGTCAGTTTGACGGCCAATGATACAGTAGGCTCTCGAGGCCAACCCATCCCACACCTCCCGCGAATACGAACAACCTACGAACAGGTGGTCCAAAGTCTCATCCTCCTTACCACACAAGCAACAAATTGATTGTATGCCCGAGACAAACTAAAACAGCCGGTCTCGAATGGGAAGCCTCCCGTAGAAAATCTTCCAGGTGAGGACCTTCACTTTCAGCGGAGTCCTCGGCCTCCAGATTTGTGGGGGAGGCTGTGGCACACCCCTTCGTCTGAGATAATGGCGTAGGTAGACCGAACCGAGAAGGTCCCCTCCATACCCCACCTTTATGTCCACGCATCCTCTCTATGGAAGTGCAGAGTAAAGTCGCAGAGGAGTAAGAGGTTTTGGAGCTGCTCCATCTCTGCGGTCGTGAGGTTCTTTCTGAAAGTTAGCCTCCAGGTGCCCCGTGAAAGTTGGGAGTCAAACGCCCGGTCTACCGACCCCAAAGGGTCAGCAGAGATAGCAAAAATGTTGGGAAAAGATGTCTCCAAAGTGAAATCGCTCCACCATTTGTCATTCCAAAAAATGCATCGGTTGTCTTTCCTTAGATGGACCCGAACGCCAGAGGAGATGGCATCCCTGCAAGACAAAATGCCATGCCAAATGAGAGAAGTTTGGGACAATGTTGGTGTGTCCAAATCCTAAACCCTCCTACCGTGGCACCTCTACTGATCAGATTGACCCAGCGTCCTTCATCCCCTGCCCCCAATCTCCACAGCTATTTGCTCAAGAGAGCCAGATTGCACTTTGCAACATCCTTGATCCCTAGACCCCCCTGTTCTTTACTAGCAGTCGGCCTCCTCCACCTGATATCATGCCATCCCCTGCATCTCCCCCCGCTTCCATGTCAGAAGAATCTCCCCTGAATGGACTCACTCTTATTCACTATTTTCTTCGGGATCCGGAACACTGAGAGAAAATATATAGATAATTTGTCCAAAACAGATCTGCATAAGACTAGCTTGCCCCCATAAGATAGCAGTCTAGCTTTTCAACTAGTCAGTCTGGCCTCGTACCTCTGAATAATGGGAAGCCAATCAGCACACCGCAAAGAACCTAGAGACAGAGGGAGACTTAGGTAGGAGATGGGGGAACTTCCTATCTGACAACCCAATATGCACGCCGCCCTCCAGAGAGCCGAATCTTCCATGTTAACCGCAACAAGCATGCTCTTGTTGAAGTTATCTTTCAGACCAGTTGTCTCCTCCAGCAACTCCAGAAAAAGTCTAGCCACATAAAGTTACTGCTCACCCTCTGCCAAGAACAAAATAGTATATTCAGTATTGTTGGACCTCATAATTTTCATGGTTATTTCCATAAAAAAATAATTATACAATGTCACAAGATGATATTAAATCATCGCCATTGTATTTCTGTTGCATTCCGAGTTATCGTTCAACGGATAGGTGTGCATGTTTGAGGCATGTTCTCGGCACCGGAATATCGCCAAACACTTGGCGGGTGGCATGAAGCCATATTCCCGTACAAACAATCAACGACACCCATGCAAACAATCAACCAATAATGATATTTTTATTACCCGGGGATTGTCCTCGGTGTTTCAAAAATGTGGTCCCTGCGGTGTATGATCTGGACATCAAATGGTGTCGAGGAAAATGACACACCACACAAGAAAGCCCCACGCGCACGGCCCGGACTGCACTGCACAACAGAGGAAAACAAAACAATGATGAGTCATAAGGTTTTTTATAAGCCCTAGGGCCAACTGCAAGTAAAAGGGAGCAGGGGCGGACCGCTCCCACTGGTTGTAATCGGGGGGAGCCTCCTCCCCCTCCGTTGGCTACTCCCACCTGTGCACAAGCACTGGGGGGACCCAAGTCCCCCCCTTCCACCGGTGGGTGCCACTGGGGGGACCAGGGGACCTCCTTCATTTCGCTTCTACCCTTCCACCTCTGCATAGGGGGGGGGGGGTCCGCCTCCACCTCCTCTGCACTCTCACCTGGGCGCAACCATCGGGGGGACCCAAGGGGGGTCCACCTCCACCTTCTATGCCCTCTCACCTGTGCGCAACATCGGGGGGACCTGGGGGGGGGGGGTCCTCTTCCACCACCTAAAACCATAGGGGGGACCCAAGGGTCCACCCCCACCACCAATATATACCGGGGGGACCTAGGGGTGGTGGTTCTACCGTTGGGTTGTACCGGGGGGGACCCCGACCTGGGTTCCACCCCCAAGTGCCATCGGTGGAATCTCATCGGTGGAATCTCACCCTCCTACCTCCTCTCACCTTTCTAAAAAAAAGAAAAAAAAGAAAGAAAAAAAAGAGGAATTAAATGAGGGGGGGAGGTGAGCTTGCCTTCCTCGTCACACTGGCGGGGGAGCCTTGACCATGGATCCATCTCCACCGGTGGAACCCCATGCCTGCCTTTCTCACAAGGTGGAGAGGAAACCTAGCGTGCAGTCAATGCACCACTCATGAAGGCACAATGGGCTTCCCCCACTTGGGTGCTCCCTCCTATAAAAGGAGGAGAGGACCTCATTCTCAAGGGACGAAAAAAAAGAGACAAGACACTCGAGAGAACACAAGGCCCAAGCCTGCACAAGAAGCTCCAAGTGGTGTGTTCTTCTCAAGAACTCCAAGAACACTTGGGAGAGGTTTGATTTGCCCAGCCCCCAAAATTTGTATGTTGATCTGAAAAGTCTCTATTGGGATGTTGGTGTTTTTGCACTTACACCCTTACCCTGGGGAGATTTGCTTATAAATCATGTAAATTCTGTAAAAATACAAAAATTCATGTAAAAATTCCGAAAAATATATGAAAGGGCATCTAGAACTTGTTATCATGTGAAAAATTATGTCAAAGTCCCTGATTTGTGCAAAATTGCAGAAAAGACCCTACAAATGTGTAGAATTACATAAATATCCCAAAATTCAGGAAAAGGCAGACTTGATTTCTTAACTAGACTTGCAATTAATTATTATCACCACCATAATTTACGATCTTCATATTCCCAATGTATCATGGTTATTAATTATTTCTACAATTTACATTCTTTGAATTTTTATTATCATAATAGTTTATTGGTAAGATATGCAATCAGGTTGGTCCATCTGACTTGGCTGACTTATTATAAGATTCCTACTTTGGCTCTGAATCAGTTGATTTATATCTATTTCATGATTGATTATGGTCCTTATTGTTGTTGAATCAGTTTGATATAATTTGTTATGTACTTTGAATACATGGTGTACTCGGTTCAGAGATGTTCATCTAAGAATGGGCGTAAGATTGAGGATTGAATGTTTGATGTATATTCTTTCTTCTATCCTGCAGCCATTGAAACTGGCCAGGCTGTCTCTTATAGATACCTAGGATTAACTGGTGCTCATGTGTCAACTCTTGTGATGAACGTTGGCTGATACTTTGGAATAATTGTCGACGACTTTATCTTTCTTTACCAACAGGAGGCTTATATTTATGGTTCCTATGGAGCAAAAATCTGGAAGAAACATAAAAATGAGCTCTGTACAACAACTTGTTTCTGTCCATAGCGGATATGAATTCTTACAGTCCCCCTTGGCCAGCGTATCATAAACACAGATTACAGTCTTTATAATCAGCTTGGCATTGGAACTGCACAATCCAATGAACTTGTAGACTCAGCATGGAAAGGTAGAGCCTAAAACTGTCTCGGTTCGAAGAGGAGAGTTTGGGACTTGGGTCCTATTCCACAGCATAGGACCTCCCCTCTTTGGTGAGATATCTTGACTTGTAGGGATTTCATCTACTCCGATGTCTGAGTCTATCTAAGAAAAGGTGACAAGAACTTTTTCTAAAAGGACAGATGGTGTGGAGACTTCACCTTGGAGCCCTCCTTTCCGAGCCTCTTTGCAGTTTCAGATGCCTCCTTAGGGACGGTATCCCAGACTTTTGACTCCCAACTTTCTGGGGGTACCTGGGCTCCAACCTTTAGGAGAGACGTCAGGGATGACGAGATGGAGCTGCTCCAGGATCTTCTCTCCTTCCTCCTCCCATTTCATCCTTTGCCAAATAGAGAGGATAGTGGTCATGAAGGTGGGGAAAGGAGGGTACTTTCTCAGTCAGGTCTATGCACGCTATTATCTCATATGGTGGTGTTCGTCATAGTCTCTACTCATAGGTTTGGAGATCGAAGAGTCCGTTGAAGGTCAAGTTAGTCTCTTGGAGGATCTCTCATGGGAGATTACCTACTGAAGATAGATTGAGTTGGTTCCTCCCAGGTGTCCAGCTGACTTGTTACTTGTGCGGAGTGGACGTCGAGACCCTGAACTATTTGTTTGTAGGCTGCACCTACTCACAAAGGGTGTGAGAACTGGGGAGAGCTTGCTAGGAGGACTCATAGTGACTTCGGACGCCACAGCCTGGTGCACAACTTGATGGAGCATTGGGGCAGAAGTTGGCCCCTAAGAGGTGATAGAATCGTTTGGTGGCTCATTCTCCATGCCACCTATGGTCGTTATGGGGGGAACGTAACAACCGGATTTATAGGAGGGAGTCGAGAGCTGTGGAGTCGGTTGTCTCCTTTATGTGTGTTAGTGTGAGGGAATGGGCTGACCTCCTTTATAATGTGAATTCTCTCAACTCATCTCTTTTTGGTTTGTTGGGGGGTTAGAGTGGTCCACACGGTCTTTGTCTGGCCCTTTGTATAGGGATTTTTTGAGAGCTTTCTAACTATACTTGTATATCTCGTTTTTCTTTTAATACAATAGTGATACCGCTCACTTTAAAAAAAATACATTACCTTTCATTTGGTTTCCAAATCAATTTTCACTTTTGAATCCACGCCGGCATTTAACCATGTCTATGCCTGTATTGTGTATCAGGTTATTCTTGCCCTGTTTTTGTAAGTTTCTCTATACTTATATCAGGCCAATCCTCTTTTGTTCACAAAATTTCCATCACATTTTTCTTTCCAAATTTCTTTTTTTCTTCCTCCTTTGAAAGATCCTCTTTCTTTTCCAGATAACTTTAACTCTCGACAGTCCAAACTGGGCCATGTTGTATAAACTTATGTGTACACTCCTAGTCAATTGACTAAATTTCTGGTAATCAATAACCAACTTCAAGCAAAGTCTGAATTAGAAAATCAGTTGTTTTGGCCAATGATATCTCAGTGCTGCTATTTCGGGGAAGCCAATTTTTTCTTGGACTGTTAGATACTGTTTTAAGTAGAACACTTAAAACACTTACAGAAACTCAGACTTAGATCATGATCTGTGGTTATCTTACCAGCAGCAATTGTATTATGCAGATTATGTAGCCACTTTATTATGATACTTTTGTTTCTTTAACTACAACAAAACAGCCATCTTATTTGTTCAAATAACTGGGTGATAATTCAGTGATTCAGGTGACTCAGATGACGAAGCAGATGGCAGCCGAGGCTGTTTTTGCACCATCCAGTGACTTGGCATCATAAATCCCTGGAAAGATTAAAGCAGAAACTGCTGATCTATCATGCTGCAGCAGATGAATCCTCAGTGGCTTGCTGATCTTTCATTTCGCCTATAGCACCCACTGGAATTGGCCCCTATATTCAGTGGTGTAAAGAGCTCGCAAATTGAATTGCTAATCATCCACAACTGTACTCCCCGAGCCACGTTGAAATATGTGCGGCCTTGTTCTTCCACAACCCATGAAGTAGCAATAGAATTCACCGTCAAATATGGGATGCATAGCTTCTTTGGGATGATTTTGCTGTACACTATTCATGCTCTGCTGAATGACAGTGCCATACGGTTTTAAGGTCTTCTCGGTCTTAATCTTCTCTCAACTACCATTGCAGTTTCTCATTTTCAGATGAAGCTTCAACATTTTTCGTGTCAAAAACGGGCGATGTTCTTGGTTCCTGATTGTGGCAATTGTGGCTTGCCTGAGTGAAATCCTACCTATTCCAAGCCAACAATTTTGGCTATGTAAGCAGTTGTTGGAATTTTCTCCCAGATAGCGTTCTGTTTGGAACATTCCAGCATCGGGCAGTCATCCCTAGGCCATGCCCTTTCCCCATTGTTTTCGTGGCCAATCATCACATTAGCAGGTCTGCACTACATATGGAGACTATTAACACCAGAGGTATCATTGCAGATGGCAGTGGCGGTGGGGATGGGAGATGAGTAGAAAGATACTACATTGGCATGTGATTGGGGTCCAGGACTTGGTGTCAGATTTATTTTAGGCCCTGCAGCCTGCAATGATGCACCAACCATGTCTTTCTGCTCCTTGCTCCTTCCAGGAGGACCTCCTCTAGCACTTGGCAGACCCAATGATGCCTGCCTGCTTGCCTGCCTTGTGCATGAGTGGGTTTAACTCTTGCTGTACTATTAGCCTCGAGTGTCATCTTACCTGTTACCTTTGATGGGTGGTATTTGGAGAGGAAGCATGGAAGCCAAAAGGGTGGGCACACATAGAATGATGGTAGTAAAAAAAAAACTACAGGGATACAAATGATGAATATAAACCTGAAAAATCCATCCTTTTACGACGATTATAAGAAGGCCATAATTATATTTTTTTATGATGAGGATGCTAATCTTGCCCACTTTATTTAAAGATACGTAAGGAAGAAAGAAGCGCCCTTTACGGATATGATTATCCTATTACTCTTCACCTTTAATTAGGAATATAATAACGTGAGTAAAATATTAAAACAAATCGGTGACTGTAGGTCGTTTAGATTTGTCTGACTGTCTAGACTCCCCTTTGCCGAAGCTGAGGCCGTTGGCTTTTTGAAGGTCTGGATGTGGGCTTGTAGAAGAGAGTGTACAGGTTGTAATGATAGCATGTTCTTATTAGCTTTGAGTAATGCCTAGGTCCAAGGATACTCTCGGTGTTATCATGTGCTATCACGGCAGAGATATTCCCTTGAAAGGACAAAGATGGGGGATGATGTGACATTAAGCACCTACCCATGCTCTTAAAATTAAGATCATAGTTCTATATCAATTGCAGTGGCATTGAAATAGAAAGGGAAAAAATGAAAAGGTCAAATGAATTATCCTCATATTCACCGGAAGGGCAAACTAACCCTAACCCTAACAAGTAATAATGAGGTGTTTGATTACATTTTTATATATATATTTTATCTCTGAAAATTTATTGTGAGGAAAGAATATTAATTAAATCATATTTGGAACACCTATCCTAATTTTTAGAGAGAGAGAGTTAACCCTTTATTAATCTTTTTGAATAAAAAAATAACTCTTCACTTATTGTTTTTTCAAAAGAGACAATCTATTTCTCTCCCCCATGACCATCTCTTTCTCTCTCTCACACATAAGTCACCCCTCTTTCTCTCCCTCCCATAATCACCTCTCTCTCTCTCTCTCACACACACACACACATTATCAATTTTTTTCTCTTTTTTAACTATCTCCCTAATGAGAAAACTCCATCCTCCCTTAAATATTATTTATATTTTATCAAATATGTCAAAAATTGAATTTTATAAATTCAAAAATTATGTAAAAACTCACAGTGAAATATTTTTCAAAATAAAAATAATCTTAAGAAAAAATTACTCTCAAACACCATATAAGCATCAAAGGGCTCCCTCTTACTCGAAAACTCCCATATTTTGATGCGAAATAAAGAGCTGCCAACAAGAAAAGGGTATCTTCATTACTTTGAATTATGGCTAATTTTTTATTCAAATATCTTAGCCCGCATTTGGAAGGTGCCGTGGAAAGTGATTATATTTTTTGAATCCCCACACCCATAAAATCTTTCCAAATGCAACTTTGTCATATCAGATTACGAAGAAGGAAGATTTTAGTGGATAGTGAGAGATAACGAGAAAAAAATACCACACCTTATAATCCCAAAAAAATATCTAATAAGGTATTTTTTTCTCTCTCTAAAAAATTTTGCAAAAAAAAAATCCACGTCCCACCATCCACTTCAAATGCAGCCTTAGAGAGAATGCGAGGATATAATGAGGGCACACATGTGTACATTCTTATATGGGAGAGAGGTACGTCTGTGATTATTTTTTGTAGAAGGGCATCTAATGAAGTGCTCAGGAAGAATATCCATGATTCCATGCAACATGGGGTTAGACAAAATATAATTATTTGACTTTAATTAGATCCTAATTAAATGGGGACAAGTCATGAACGAGTTGACCTTTAATATTTAAACGAGTGTTTCATCTCCAAATATCAGTAATCGCCTATTATTAATGATATAATAACCATTGAAAATAATGGTAGAATGACAGACAAACATGTTCTACCCGAGCATTTAGACTGAGTCTATAATACACATTGGATTTGTAATTAAGCATAAACATGTGAAGTCAAAAATAGATTCTACACGAGAACATTGACCTGCCGACAAAGGTTTAATTCACAGTATCTAACAAAAATAATCAATGATGTGACCCACATTACTTCAATACCTTTCTTTTCCAACATATAAAGCTAAAAAGAAAAAGGAGAAATATTAAAAAGATAGGATTTTTGCACGTATATATCTTTGTAAAATTTGATTTTGTCAAATATACTCTTCATCTGAGTATATTATCATGAATATCTTCAAAATATGAATAATATCACGATTATGTCCTCGTCGTAACTCCCGTGTGTTTAACCCGAGTTAAGTGTGAGTTAAAGAGTAAATTTTTTGTATATATATCTTTATAAAATTTGATTTTGTCAAAAATACCTTAGATCTAACGACATGATATATTTCACGAAATATTCTCTTCTGTCGACGACAGTAAATTAAAAGGGTATAACCGTAACATTTCTATCTAAATGAAGGATATTCAGGATAATATATTCAGACGAGGGGTATATTTGACAAAATCGAATGTTATGGGAGTATATATGTAAAAATTCCTAAAAAGAAAATGGGAAATATATTTGTTTTCTCCTTAATTCAATGTGTTGTAGAAACATTTTTTGGGGAGGGGGGTTCTCATAGCCAAGGTTTGTCAAATCGGGAGTTCGGGCCGTCCCAGCCACAGATCGGGACGAGAGACGCAATCGAGATGTTTTATATATTATTTTAATTTTTTTATATTGAATGACACTTGTACGTGTATTGGTTGAGAGCCCCCACGTTTGAACGTGAGGGCCTCAGTTTGAAACATATTTTGCGCATCATTTTTATTCGATTTTTGGATAGTTATTTTTAAAAAAATATTTCAAAAGGTGACAGAGACATGAATCAAACCTTGAACACCCGCATAAATCAAGTATCACTTAGCCAACTAAACTAGTAAAATATTTGAGTTATATTATGTTAGAATATATATATATATATATATATATAATATTTTTTTATCTCGATACGTAACAATATCGATCCGTATCATACCGTCTCAATATAAGGTTGGGATGAATGAGAGGTACGGGTTGGCAAACCCTGCTCATGGCATCTTTTGAACAGCTATGAAACTTTTGTACGAAAGGTAGCTTGCAAGATAGATAGATCAAACAAACAAACAAAAAAGATAGATCAAACAGCTTTCCCTTTCATGCATGTGAAGGGCCTATGACTGTGTAAGGAAACAAAAAGGAAGAGAAAAAGAAAAAAATGTGAACAAAAATATTTGTCAATACCCCATGACAATAATGGCTGCCAAACAAGATTATAATAATTTCAAAGGGTGGTGGTCCTGGTCAAATTTTCTCCTGCGTCCCCCTTTTTTTAAATTTGGCAGCTGATTTTGATCAAAGAGGCTTGACCCACATCCATGTTCTTGCTTCAAACATTGCAGGCGGTGGTCTTTGCCCTAACAACCATATCATGCGATTGATTGATGTCTGATGGAGGAAGGGGCATTGGTCAAACACAGCAGCGAGCCAGGGTTAATTTGGTCATTTCCCATGTTAGGTGTCGGTCCACCTCAGTTCCATATGATTGTGGGGGCCTCGCCGGCCCTTCTTTAAGAAATTGTTTTCTGTACGCAGACCTCGTGGGTTGCCACCGTCAAGTATGATCTGAGTTCCCAACATTGCCCTCATAACTTCTCCAAAATGCCATCCCTACCCACTGTGATTCCATTTGACAGGGTGAGGTCAGAAAGATGAGTTATTATTCCTAATAAGTCTATTTTTATTTTCAGAAATAATTATCTCATTTATCCAATCCAATCTGGCCCTTAATCTTGGCCCCATCGAAGATCATGTGGATCAAATGGGAAAATGAGTCATGACAAGGGAAGAGAAGGGGAGTGGCAACTGCGTAATAATTAGGAAGTACAAGGCCCTTCTTGAGCATGTAGGAAGCTAGCTCCTTTCTTATATAATTTCAAGGAATATAAATATTTCCATGTTGAAAATTTAAAAACATTTAAAAACATGCAGTTACAGTTGAAAGTAACAAAAAATAATAAATCAAGTGGCTAACAATTAATTAATTATGGCTTAAGCGAAAACTAATGATTAAAGTTTTGGGAGGAGGGAGGGAGGGAGAGAGAGAGAAGGAAGGAAGACTGGAGGCGTGGTCGGAAAGCCTCTGGCGCTTTATGGGCGGTCGCCAGCCGTCCATGACACGCTGTTGGGCCCACCCCCTCGCCCGGTTAACGTGGACGGCCCCATCTGACGGCCGGGGATCCGTCCTCCCCGTCGGCCCATTCGATCTCGACCGCACATAAAATCTCAAAGTCCCGAAATGGGGCCCACACGTTGCCGCCACTCCTCCATGTGCGGCCCCACAGTCGCCGAAAGGCCTTCCCCAATCGCCGGTTGCGTGGTTTCGGCTCGGCTCACGGTTCGGCTCGAGTGGGCTTTTGGATAATTTTATTTTGCAAAAAAAAGGTGGGACTTCTGTACGTAAAGCCTAAGAAAGTATGTACATGTAAAGGGACCCCAGTATTTTTGATATATGCAGAATACAACAAAAAAACACCAAAGTTTGCTTGCGGGTAATGATGATCATAATATGGGGTTGTTCTTTTCTCATATTAGGCATTCTTCAGAAAGCATATGCCAAAAACAAAATAGGAATAGATACCCCAAACTGTGTTTGGACTTTGGAATACCTTGATCCTTGAGCCTCATATTTACTATATCTCTATGATCTCTCAGCCCCTTCTTGATATCGATTTATCTATGAGTTAACACAGAGTTAATCTAAATCAGGGTTTATCGACCCGGTGCGGGTCACTCTGACCGGCACGACCCGACCCGACTCAGGCTGTGGGCGGGTCGGTCGGGTCGTGAGTCGTCATTGGGTTATCCTATTATTTTAATATTATATTATATTATATATACTATATTTTTCTATTTTATTTTATTATTTTAAATGTATTATATATATATATATTCTTTTTTTAGAACGAGACAGACCGAGACGGGACCGACCCGACTCAAACCGAGATCGGGTCGACCAGGTCGACCGGGTCGACAAACTCTGATCTAAATATAATCTTTTTTATATTTTGATTGAGAGTTATAGTTAATCATGTTTAAAAATAAATTAACCATAGATTATCTTTAGATTTCAAAACCCACCCTGAGGTGAATTACTCTTAATTTACATTTCTCCTCTCTCTCTCTCTAGTAATCAACGTTATATATTTCTCTCTTCTCTCTCCTAATTTACCCTACAACTCTCTTTTTCTTCCCATAATAATTGTTACCCCCCTCTCTCTCTTTGCCGTGCTCTCTCATTTATTTATTTATATTTAAAAATTCTTATCATTATTAAAATTTTAGTTAATAATATTAATGATAGTTTTATTCATAATAATTTTTAATAATCTTAAATCACATCGGATTAAAAATAAGTTAGCCCACCTCCTTACTCTCGGATTAACTCTCCTCTTATCAAATTAAAAATAGATTAACTTCGTACTACTTTAATCTGCTTGAGTTAATCCACTCTTAACCTAACACCGTATCAAAGCCGATCTTAATTAAGAAGCCCTTGGAATTTGATATCATGTTTCTTCCGTATCTATTGCTGCTGACTTAAGCATCTATCACTTGTCAACAATTAGACCGGTCAATATATATCTTGTCACAGTCACAACTCACAAGAGCATTGACCTTCACACAAACAAATCATTCTTAAGCCTCATTTTGATAGGGAGTTTGGGTTAAGTTAAGTTACTTAGGTTAGTCCAGGATTAACTTATTTTTGATTCGATAGCAAGAGTATTAACTCATAAGTAAATAGGTGGACTAACTTAGTTTCAATCTATTGTGATTTGATAGGTAATAGGTTAACTCAATAATATTTATAAGTAAAATATCATATTTATCTCTCATTTTACAATTTTAAATATCTCTCTCATTCTCTCTCCCCTCCCCTCTCTCTCATGTCACACACTCTCTCTCTCTCCATGCTACACTCATTAGTTATCATTTTTATGATTTTAGAATTATTTTATTAATATAGTATTAGATTTATTAATTATTTTTTATAATTTTTATTAGTATTATAATTATTTTGTTATTATACTATTATATTAATTAATTATTATTATTTTGAGAGAGAGAGAGAGTATTAATTATGAGTGTGAGAGAGAGTGCATTTATTGAACATTGATTGTTGGGTTAACTCATCTTAACTCACCTGTGGAGGTAGATTTCGAAGTCAAATGTTATTTCGAGTTTAATACTCATCCTCCAGGTTTAATCCATGTTTAAACATCAAAATAATTTAAATTTTAAAAAGAGTTAATCCTGAATTAAATGATGACTAACACATATTTAACCATATATCGAAGCAAAGATTTAAACAGATCATGGTGCGTAAGCCTTAAACAGAGGCTTCGTTATAAATTATAATGTTTGAGGATCATTAACTCGATCTTTAGTTGAGTCAACAAGATGACTCTTGCAATAATAATTAATAACCATGCATACAGGGCTCCCACCCAGGAGGGGTATATATGTGATGATATGCATTAGGAATTTAGGAACACACCCCCCCTAAATTTTTGCTCTTTTATAGGGTGTCTGAGAATATTTTTTTTAAAAAAACTCTTTCTATCTTAAAAATTATGATATATTAATTTTTTACTTAATTTTTAAAATTATTAAAAAATATCTTTCTTTATTAGATAAAAATATCTTAATTTTTAAATTTTAAATAAACTTGTTTGGTAAAATTCTCCCCCGTTATTTTATTCCCGTTACTTTCTTTCCTCTCCACCGTAGACCCCATCCACGGTGCCTCGGCGGCGGTGGCCATCCCGGAGTTCCAGGTGTACCACCTGTCCTGGGTCGTCCTCACGGCGCCGCCCGGCTCCCCGGACTACCTGGTCGTGGCCCGCTGCCAGACCTTGCACGAGACCATCGCCCACCGCAGACTCGGCGGCGACAGCGGCGAACCAGGCTGGTCCTTCCGCTGGTACCCGCGGGACGAGGAGCTCGTCCGGCCAGCCGCCTCCGGAGGGAAGGTCTACGCCTGGAGCAGGAAGAGGTGGGGGGTCGTCATCTTGGAGTTCCTCCCCCGTGGGGGTCGGCCTCCGCTCTCTCTTCTGAGGTCGGTCGGCCATGGCGTGGTTCAGAGCCGCCTCCGGCCCAAGGCCGCCCCCATTCCTCGCCCCGTCCCCCTCTCCAGGCTCACCGACAGCTTCCTCGATGGCACGAGCATCGTCTACCTGGAGGAGCTGCAGCGGGCCTGGGAGGCCGACCCCAACGGCGTCGACGAGTCCTGGGACAACTTCTTCAGGAACTTCCTGGGGCAGGCCGCCACCTCCCCGGGGATCTCCGGCCAGACCATCCAGGAGAGCATGCGGCTGCTGCTGCTCGTCAGGGCGTACCAGGTGAACAGGCACATGAAGGCCAAGCTGGACCCCCTGGGGCTCGAGGAGCGCGAGGTCCTGGATGACCTGGACCCGCCGGGGAGGGAGGGGGAGGGAGAACGGCGGGAGGGAGGGGGGGCCGCGTAGCAGGGAGGGGGGGAGAACGGCGGGAGGGAGAGGGGGGCCACGTAGAGGGGGGGGGATCTGCCGGGGAGGGAAGAGGGAGGTCTCACGTAGACGGGTGATTTTAAAAATAAAATTACTCCGGATTTATTTTATTTTAAAAAGAGATTTAAATAAAATTAATTTCTCTTCTAAAAATTAGAGAGTACTTATCAAACACGATTAATTAAATTCTTTCTCTCTTTTTTAAATTTGAGAGAATAAAAAGAAAAAAAAATATAACCAAACACCCCATTAATCCCTTCCACCTGTAGTCCTCCCCCCGCAAGGAGGAGATGGATCAGTTCCAGCTGTGGCACTGGGAGGAACATTCCTTCTCAAACCCGAATGGCGCCGACCATCTAGATTTCTTGAGCTGGAGGGCCACGTGTTTGTGTCCTTGCACAGACTTCCTTTGTCAGGATGGGACAAGTGTATTATAATCGAGGGTTAATTGCATAAATATCTTCTTTAGCATATTAATTGCGCAGGTACTCTCTTAGCTCCGCTTTAGTTAGGGATTAAAGATAAGAAGATTTATTTTATTCACTTTTATTTATTTTTATTTTGACATGTGGTTAACTAATTATCTCACGTAATCTGAATTAACTCCGATTAATTTTTATTTAACTTGATTATCTAAATTTCACCATGTCAAATAAAAAAGAATTAACTCTAGAGTAAAAACAAAAATAACAATGCCGGGATTAGACACTGTTGAAATATTCTGAGAATAGTCCATTGAATACTCTCGCATATTTGGAAAAGAAACGAATGACCAATCTATATTAATTTGCGAAAAGACTAGAATATCTCACTAACAGTCAAGTGTTAATTTTGTTAATTTCCATCGTAGTAACGAGTAAACGCTGCATATCTAGTGACGAGGTTCTGAAACGTCAGTTCATGCTTGTTCATGGCATTTATGTTTTTTTTGCTAATATGTAAATAAATAAGAGAATAAATATAAATATGATATTTTATAGGGATAGAAATATAAAAATCTCTAAAATTATTCTAGCCAGCTAGCAGCATAGTACACGTGTCGTATATTTAATCTTGCATTTTTGCCTTGAATTGGTCTATACATATTGATGAAAAGACAGTTGAACGTTATTCCATCTAACCAACATAAAGTGTGCACGTAATCACATAATTATGTGCCTGATCTATTTGGTAAGAATGAGATATATTTCATTTATATAAACATTTTCAAAGTACCTTTTAACTTCTATCGTGTATATCTCATTCCTACAAGATATATTCTATTCTTACACACTCGTCTCATTTTCCAATAAATGTGCATTTAGGTCAGCTACTCATGCATCACATCGGTAGAAAAGTAAATATGACTAGCACTCTTACCCAAAGTTTGTCGGCATGGTTGTACCGATCGTATCAAATTTTTATCAATGCAATATGATACAACCTCGTACTACAACGTATCATTATGTTATAGTAAAATATGATAAAAAATATATAACTTAATGGTCATGGAGTGTATTAATTATGTGTGAGGCGAAGGGTTTGAATCTCACAATTATCATGGATTTTTTTATTTATTTTTTTAAAGAATAATAAAAAAAATCAAAAAAAATGGTGCATCTGACGGAGTTTCAAACCCTGGTCGTAACATTACAATGGAACACTTTTAATTAAATTATCTATAAAGATTTTAACATAAAATAATATATATATTATTTAAAAAAAGATAAGTAATGTACAGTTCGATACATATAGTTTATCTCATACCGGATTGATTTGTAAAATTATGTTCTTACCGTGTATGTGTCCCAATAAAAGATGAAATTGTAAGATAACGAATTGTAAGATTTTTTTCATATATATTTTTATTAAATTTTTTTACACGTTCTCTTAGTTAGAGGAACAATAGTTATGGCGAGAGTATAACTGTAATTATATAAGATATATCATGGATATATTTGATAATATAATAAAATAAAGAGATAAATACAGATAAGATATTTTGTGTTGATGTAAAAATCCCTAAAATTTCAACTCCACGGACGTAGAAAGAGACTTGCCAACAGCCAACCCCGCCCACACTCCCCCACCGACCCAAGCCGAGTTCCCATGGCGGGAGAGCCAGCCAGCCGCCGGGGGTCGGCGGCCGCCGCACGACGGTGCCATGTCAGCAGCCGACCTGGCGACGGTTGGCGGGTGGGGGATAGGCTGCTGAATCTTTTCTTTCCCCGTTTCCCCTTTCCGACTCTTCTCCCACCACCACCAGCATCAACACCACCACCTCCATCTTTCCCTACCATTCTCACCCTCCTCCCGAAGCCGCCGCCACCGCCACCACCACCACCTTTTTGCCTTCTCTCCCAACAAGACCCTCTCTACTTACCACACCTGTACATTCTCCCTCTCTCTCTCTCTCTCTCTCTCTCTCTCTCCACCAATACCCCTGAAATCCACAGCTCATACCCACCTGCTGCCACAGAACAGAAGAGACACTTCCAGAGCTCCCCAACTCATCCCACCACCTTTCCTTCACCTCTCCCTTCTCCCTCTGTCTTGTCTCATCTGTGCAGCAATCCAATCTGAGCTCCCCGGTCGGATGATCGCCGGCGACTAGCCGGCCAAGTTCATGGTCGGTGCCCATCATCCCTCCGTTTTTTTTTTTTGCCTTCCTCTTCTCACCCTGTACTGCTCTCAATCTGTGTGTGATCTTCTGATCAACTGGGTTTTGCTCTGCGGGGTGATCAGGGGACGCCGGTGAACATCGTCGTCGGCTCGCATGTCTGGGCGGAGGACCCTGAGGATGCCTGGATCGATGGGGAGGTCACAGAGATCAAGGGCGGCAACGCCAAGATACTCACCCCTGATGGGAAGACGGTAAGTTTGGCCCATATGGAACATCACTACAGAAGAGATGCTCATTGGATGGATATCAATATCCCCCTCCCTTTAATCTATTATCCTCCATGTATGAACTTCCACCTTCTGCCTCATAGATGGATCTTAATGGGATCTAGACCCTTTGGGGATGAAGATCCCATCTTCTATCTTCTTGCCCTGGATTCTGTCCAGGAGCAAACATGGGTGCTACCAGAAGAGTGCCTGGATACTAAATGTTCTGAATTAAGCAACTGAATTAAATACAGAGGCAATCAAGGATGACAGGCATCTAAGAAAACTCATCTGCCAAGTAATGAACAGTTTAAATTTCACATAAGTTAGGCTGCTTTCAGATGCCTCTCAACCAATAAAACAGTAAACTTCCTTCTGGCCTGTCATCTCTCCTTTACTTTTCACAACTTTTTTTTTTGTGCCCAATCCTTCTGGGTTTATATCTGTTGAATTTCTTTTCATTCACCAATTTCAGAGTTTCTCCCCGTACAAAGATTAACGGTAACTGGCTTTGTTAGCATATTTCCTACCTTCCTGCCCTTTGTTTCTGGGTTCTATCCTGCTTCTTCATTCAAAGTTTTCTATGTACTGGAAGTGTCCTCCGCTGTTACGCATCCACCAACAATTTTAAACTGTACAAGCGTTGCGACTAAACCCGTTTATCTAGAATTCTTAGGTTCAACGTAGCACTCTGTTTTCCCTGGGGAACTGGAAGCTGGCCTTCCCAGTGGATCCTGCGGCTGCCATTATCACAATCTTACGTGTACGGACAAGAAGATGAAATTCTCTGAAAGAGAGTCAATAACAGTTGATCATAAACCATTCTTCCAGAAAAGTTAACAAAAAATGTGGAATACACAGATTCTTCCGCCACTAAGTTGCTATATTTTGGATGCACCTCAGACCAAAACTGTTGCGACATTCTGATCAAAGAATTCTTTGATCAGAACAATTGTGATGTCTCTCTCTCTCTCTCTCTCTCTCTCTCTGCCTGCTAATCAGTTACATATATCTCTTGATTGTCTTCCATGTTAGCATAGTGTCACATTGGAAAGGGACAAAACTATAATGTGCTTATAGAGCCATCTCCGATCAATTCTTTAATATTTTGAATTGAATGACCCAATAACTCTAATGCTCTCCTAGACAGACTCTGAATCTCTCACTTCAATTGGGTAGATTATGCAATAACTCTCAGGGATGTCAACAAGTCGGATACACTGAAATTTAAGGGTCAAATTAACTTAATTAGAATAAAAATTAAATTAAAAAGAACAATCTATATGATAAATAAATATATTTTAATTTAGTTCTAATATCATCACTAGTCATGAGTCAACACATAATGAAATCAAAAGTATATAAATATATAATATTATGATATCCCCAAATACAAGATTAAATATATAAAGTGAAAATAAGAAAAAAAAGTAATTCTCTTGAACTTCAATCTCTGTCATCTTCTCATTCTTTTCATATCTTATATGAAAATAAAAAAATATATTAAGTTAAAACTTTAAAAAATATAAAAAAATGTACAATTTAAAAATATTTTACCACGAAGAAAGTAAAAATAATTTACATTATACATCTATCTCATCTTCGACATCATTTTCTTCGAGACACTTAACTATTTGAGTCAAATTCAAATTTATTTAACGGTAATAGACGGATAAAATGATACGTATATGTTTCTATATCCACTAAGAAATTGGATACGTCCGTATTTATATCCATTAATTTATCGAGGAGGGGGGGGGAATATTATCTATTTAATTTTCGTTAAGTTAACAAAATAGACGATTACCGGGTTATCGGTTATCGTTGACATCCCTACTTAGGCTTCTGAAATGCCATGGTGCAAAGAATCTTACATGCCTAATGATAAGCAAGCTTTTGTCTGAGAGTTATTTTCCTTCTGGTGAATCATAGATTGTGGCAAGCCTGTCCAGTGTCTATCCAAAGGATACAGAGGCACCTCCAGCCGGGGTAGACGACATGACCAAGCTGGCTTACCTCCACGAGCCAGGAGTCCTGCAGAACCTTGGTTGCCGTTTCGCTCTCAATGAGATATACGTGAGCTCTTCTTCTTCTTCTTCTCTATCTCCTTTAAATTTGTGTACAGTCATTGCAAAATGGGTAACACCAACCCAGTACTAACCTGAGATATGTGAATATCTCGAAAGACATACACAGGGAACATTCTAATTGCGGTGAATCCCTTCCGGCGGCTGCCGCACCTGTATGATGTCCACATGATGGAGCAGTACAAAGGGGCTCCTTTTGGAGAGCTCAGTCCACATGTATTCGCCGTTGCGGATGATTGCTACAGGTAGAGGTCATGGAGACGCAGGTTGAAAAGTCTATCTCAAAAGCCATGGTCTAATGTGTATGGTTCATGCATTGTCCGTTGTAAACCAGGGCTATGAGAAATGAACATGGAAGCCAGGCTATCTTGGTGAGTGGGGAGAGTGGTGCTGGTAAAACAGAGACGACAAAAATGCTCATGAGGTATCTCGCATTCATGGGAGGGAGATCAGGTACAGAGGGAAGAACAGTGGAACAACAAGTTTTAGAGGTATCAAACACTCTCCAAGAGCAACTAAACTATAGACATGGAAACACCTTATTCCAATTTTTCAAAGAAAACAGTAGCTTGAGATGTAATTCTGATGAGTAGTGCCTAACGTCTTGCAGTCCAATCCAGTGCTGGAAGCATTTGGTAATGCCAAGACCGTGAAGAACAACAACTCAAGGTGAACGGTCAAATTTTTTTTCCTTCCCGTTGATGTTCTGACACCACACCAGCAACTTACCTGCTGCTTTATCTAATTCTGCAAATGATTCATCAGTCGTTTCGGCAAATTTGTGGAAATCCAATTTGATAAATATGGGAAGATCTCTGGAGCTGCAGTGCGAACTTACCTTCTTGAGCGGTCGCGTGTTTGTCAGGTGTCTGACCCTGAGAGGAACTACCATTGCTTCTACATGCTCTGTAGTGCACCGCCAGAGGTAACTGTGTCAAGCATAGCAAAACTCTCACACTTCATGTTTATCAATATGTTAATATCCACAAGCACTGACGAGAGTGATCAAACCTTTAGGATGTCAGGAAGTTTAAGGTGGAGGATCCGAGGGCATTCCATTATCTAAACCAATCAAATTGCTATGAAGTAGCAAATGTTGATGATGCTAGAGAATATCTGCTGACCAGAAATGCCATGGACATTGTTGGGATCAGTCACGAAGAACAGGTGATGCTTGACATCTGGAACTCAATCCTCCAATGTCTAAACTTTTGTGAAAAAATTAGCATAACATGGCCAGTCTTTCCAAGTACAGGATGCTATTTTCCGTGTAGTGGCTGCAATCCTCCACCTTGGGAACGTCGAGTTTGTCAAAGGACAAGAAATCGACTCATCGAAGTTGAAGGATGAGAGATCAAATTTCCATCTCAGAACAGCTGCTGAGCTGCTTATGTATGTGTTCAATCCGCAATATCCCAATTTCTTCTTGCATCTTTTGTTGTAATACAGCATTATTAACTAAACTCTAATGAACCTCTTAGGTGTAACGAGAAGCAGCTTGAAGATTCACTATGTGAGCGAGTGATTGTGACACCAGATGGAAACATTACAAAGCCACTAGATCCAGAATCTGCTGCCCTCAGTCGTGATGCCTTGGCAAAGACTGTGTATTCCAGACTTTTTGATTGGTAATAACATACTTATTTCATGATTTTATATTTTTCTGATTGTTGAACTCCACAAAACCGGTCATAAGCACATGAACCACAAATTCACTATGTGAGCGAGTGATTGTGACACCAGATGGAAACATTACAAAGCCACTAGATCCAGAATCTGCTGCCCTCAGTCGTGATGCCTTGGCAAAGACTGTGTATTCCAGACTTTTTGATTGGTAATAGCATACTTATTTCATGATTTTATATTTTTCTGATTGTTGAACTCCACAAAACCGGTCATAAGCACATGAACCACAAATTCACTATGTGAGCGAGTGATTGTGACACCAGATGGAAACATTACAAAGCCACTAGATCCAGAATCTGCTGCCCTCAGTCGTGATGCCTTGGCAAAGACTGTGTATTCCAGACTTTTTGATTGGTAATAGCATACTTATTTCATGATTTTATATTTTTCTGATTGTTGAACTCCACAAAACCGGTCATAAGCACATGAACCACAAATTCACTATGTGAGCGAGTGATTGTGACACCAGATGGAAACATTACAAAGCCACTAGATCCAGAATCTGCTGCCCTCAGTCGTGATGCCTTGGCAAAGACTGTGTATTCCAGACTTTTTGATTGGTAATAACATACTTATTTTATGATTTTATATTTTTCTGATTGTTGAACTCCACAAAACCGGTCATAAGCACATGAATCTGCTGCCCTCAGTCGTGATGCCTTGGCAAAGACTGTGTATTCCAGACTTTTTGATTGGTAATAACATACTTATTTCATGATTTTATATTTTTCTGATTGTTGAACTCCACAAAACCGGTCATAAGCACATGAACCACAACCCATTAACTGATATGGGACTATTGCCCAGGGACTATGCCCAAATTCCAACACACTCCCTCACGGCAAAGATGGGCCGTGGAGATTAATTAGGTGGAGGTGGCAAGATAAGAAATATACGGGGTTGGGCCAAGACCATGCTCCGATACCATGTTGAAATCCATAAAAATGCGGTGTTGAGATACACAGGCCCAGGGTCATAAGCACATGAACCACAACCCATTAATCGATATGGGACTATTGCCCAGAGACTATGCCCAAATTCCAACACTGATTAAAGATCAAATGCCAATTGTCGAAAGTCCACATTTCTGAAACTCCTTATTGTCGGCAATGCATGTTTTCCCTCATTGGAAAAGGCTCGTGTATTTTAACATAACCTAGTTGAACAATTGTCTCTCGGGGGTGGGAGAGTTGGTTGAGCCTCACGGGCTCACGGCTGTCTGCAGGGCAAACTATGAGATCATGAGATCGAATCCCACCTGTGGACACTTGCAGGGGCTATTTACATCGTGAGTATCGATATGGGCCAGGGGAGTACCCACTCCCCAAGAGGTTTGGCCTGTCCAGGCTCGCGCTACCGCTGATTCGGGCTTGATCCTGGGCGTGTGGGTTCACTCTCCGATCTAAAAAAGAAAAAAAAGTTGAACATCATTTCCACTGGCTACTGTTTAGATCTTTATTTGTCACTCGTGTTATATACTTGTTGCTATTATCATGAGTGTCAGTGCACTGATAAGATGCGCCATTTTCCATGGAATGTCTCAGGATTGTAGACAAAATTAACAGTTCCATTGGGCAGGATCCTACTGCAACAAGTATTATTGGAGTACTAGATATCTATGGCTTTGAGAGTTTTAAGATCAACAGGTAAACTATAGAAGAAATAAGTTCTCTCTTTCAACTACTCTCTTCAGTGTTGAACCTTGGTCACATTACAATCATGAGCCCTTTATCTATGTCAACCACCTTTGTTTCAAATTCACAATCATGGCAGAATTCGAACTGATAATGCTTCTGTCTTGCAGTTTTGAACAGTTATGTATCAACCTAACAAATGAGAAGTTACAACAACATTTCAATCAAGTAAGGAAGATGAAATATATTTGCTGGTATTTTAATGCATGAAATTGTCAACTTCTTCACTAATCTTCAATCATGTGCATTTGCAGCATGTTTTTAAAATGGAGCAAGAGGAATACACAAGAGAAGAAATCAATTGGAGTTATGTTGAGTTTGTGGATAACCAGGATGTGTTGGATCTCATAGAAAAGGTATTTGCAAATGAACCAACAATAAAATTTTAATATGAATATTAAGAGAGATTGTTTTAGGAATGAATGAACTGTGGTAGTGTGGTTACTAACTCTCCATCTCTCCTCGCAGAAAACTGGAGGAATAATTGCACTTCTTGATGAAGCATGGTATGATACATGATGTCCATACTCTTTTTCCGTGCAAAAAATTACCATACAACTATCACAACAAGATTCATTTTAATGAAGTCAAAACAGACAATTAATAAAAAAAGACGTAATAGAACCTGTCTAACTCCGAGCATGAATGGAATTACACTATTTTAGTGATGAATAAACCATACCAACGTATGAACACAACAATTTCTTTAGAACATAAATCAGGTTTCAAGGGACTTTGACTATTAACTATGTACTTCTGTTTGCTTAATACACACATCTCAATAAGACAGTATAACAGAAGTGGCTGACTCATTAACTTCAATCGCCTTGTTGCAGTATGTTTCCAAAGTCAACTCATGAAACATTTGCACAGAAGATGTATCAAACATATAAAGCACACAAGCGTTTTAGCAAGCCAAAGCTTGCACGAGCTGCCTTCACCATAAACCATTATGCAGGAGATGTAAGAAAGTTTGGAAAAATACATTGATCCCTACTTTCAAGCATTACATCAGTACAAGATTGTGACAAACTATTTCCTGCTGACAGGTAACATACCAAGCTGATCACTTCCTAGATAAAAACAAAGATTATGTTGTAGCAGAGCATCAAGCTTTACTCAATTCCTCCACGTGCCCTTTTGTTGCAAATCTTTTTCCTCCACTACCTGAGGAATCATCTAAGCAGTCCAAGTTCTCCTCCATTGGCACTCGCTTCAAGGTATGTTCAGATCTGTGATTAAACTATAGAAGCCAAATCTATTCATATCAAAATATTCTGATACTGCACCATTTTTTAACTGAAAAATACAGCAACAATTGCAATCTCTCATGGAAACCCTCAGCACAACAGAGCCACATTACATCAGATGTGTAAAGCCCAATACGGTTCTGAAGCCTGGCATCTTTGAAAACTTCAATGTCTTGAATCAACTTCGATGTGGGGTATGTTGAATAGAATTAGAATTCATTAATTTGGCTTTGAATATATCAGAACAGGTGTCTGTATGATAAAAGTATGTGCATGTCTGACTGCTACAACAGGGAGTGCTCGAGGCAATTAGAATAAGTTGTGCTGGTTATCCCACAAAGAGGGCATTTGATGAGTTCCTTGACCGTTTTGGAATGCTTGCACCAGATCTTCTGGATGGGTACAACTCATAACCAGAAATAAGGAGTTTATTAACCCACAAAGCCACAGCAATATTGCAAAAATGCACAATCACATCAGTAGCTATTCTAGGTGTAGCATCAGAGAACAGACTTTCTTTGTATACTGACTTTTTTCCCTTTCTTTGGCAGCTCTGATGAGAAATCAGCATGTGCAGGCATCTGTGACAGAATGGGTTTGAAAGGATATCAAGTAAGTGTATCTGAAAGGCCAAAGAGAAAACATTATCTTATACAACTTCAGAAATAGATGAACTCAACCTTTATATACTTAAAAATATTGACTGTTATATCAGATTGGGAAGACAAAGGTGTTTCTTAGAGCTGGGCAGATGGCTGAACTGGATGCTCGAAGGATTGAAATTTTAGCTAATGCTGCAAGACTCATCCAGAGGCAAATAAGAACACACTTGACAAGAAAAGAATTCGTCACACTGAGGAGGGCAACAATTCAACTACAGAAATTCTGGAGAGGTTTCTTATATTCCATGACTACAATTAATAAGTTAAATGCATTATCAAACAGGTAACTGACATATTTGCTAACATGATCCAGCTTGGCTTGCTCGAAAGCTATATGAGCAGATGAGGAGGGAAGATGCTTCAATTAAAATACAGAAAAATGTGCGTTCACACACAGAAAGAATGGCCTACACAAGATTACGCGCGTCAACAATTGTTATACAAACAGGCTTACGTGCAATGGCTGCCCATAATGAGTACAGATTCCGAAGGAGAACAAAGGCTGCTATAATAATTCAGGTTTGTGGCCAAAAGTTATCTTTTATATATTGTGCAATTCTGAGTTTCTAAGACACCAACGAGAGAAACTAGCTTGTTGCCTTCATGAAAAGTAGAATGCAAATGAAGTACGCCACTTTCTCTGTTAGTACATAATCATGAAAGAAAGAGTCTCATCTTTTAGCCAGCAACATTTATCTGAAATTACAAGAAGCCATTGAAGGCCATAAGTGTTTTAAGTTGGGGAATTAATCTTCAATATAATTCAAGAGATCGTTCACGTGATGTATATAGAGCTCCATAGTTTCATTTGATCTTCCCATGTAAGATGGTCAATCCAAGTAGGTTCTTCCCTTTCCCCCCAGACTAGAAGAATAATGAAAATGATGTCATCATATATATACTAGTCATTATTTCTAAGACAAATCAATCACCCTGGTTTCAGAAACAATGGCGTAGACATCATGCTCATTCATCCTACAAGCAGCAAAAGAAGGCAACTATAACACTTCAATGTCTATGGAGAGCACGCCTAGCAAGAAAGGAACTCAGAAAGCTCAGGATGGTGAGTTTTTTTCCATGTGTAACACAGCTTTGTACCTCACTTTTAATGCATCCCTTACCATTTTCAACATCTGCAAGTAAATGATAGTATAAATCCTGCTTTATTTATTAAGAAACAAAATAATTTAGGCACTTTCTGAATTCAGGCTGCCAGAGACACTGGTGCACTTAAAGAAGCAAAGGACAAGCTGGAGAAGAGGGTTGAAGAGCTCACATGGCGATTAGAATTTGAAAAACACATGAGGGTAAGTTTTCCTTTCCATTTTTTTCAGACAATGTAAGGATTAGAAAGGTTAACTAGGTATCGCTGAGAGAGTTGACATATGATTTTTGTTCAGACCGATCTTGAAGAAGCAAAAGCACAAGAAATTGTGAAGCTACAATCTTCTTTACAAGAAATGCAACAGCAGTTGAATGAGGCCAATGCTGCAATTATCAGGGAACGAGAAGCAGCAAGGAAAGCAATTGAAGAAGCACCTCCAGTGATTAAGGAGGTGCCCATTGTGGACAACACTATGTTAGAGTTGTTGACTGCACAGAATAATAAGCTTGAGGTCAGAATCACTGAACCCTCCAAAATCTTACCAAATCTCAAGGCAGTCTTCACTGAGACACTACTTCCACCTAGTTTACCTCCATTAGTTTCTATTTTAGTAAGGTCACAATCATTTAGCACAACATAAGGCATTCACTTTGAATTCTTTGCCACTGTACTAAAGAAATTTGATGCTCAACAATGGTGCGTTATGAATCGATACAGGAAGAATTGAACGAATTCAAAACTAAGGCAGAAGAATTTGAGGGAAGATACTCTGAGGCGCAGAAACATAATGAAGTGTTGCTTAAGGAGACAGAAGAATCACAAGTGAAAATGGGCCAGCTTCAGGAAATGATTGAAAGGTAGATCTATTTATTTATTCCATGCTCCATAAAGGTAATATACATTTATCAATAAGCTGTGGACTTAATCTATGTATTCCAGACTTGAGGCAAATCTTTCCAATTTGGAATCTGAGAACCAGGTTCTACGGCAGCAGGCTTTGGTGGCCTCAACAAATGAGGATCTATCAGAAGAAATTAAGAGGTCCGTGCACAACAACTTGAAAATTCTGGTTTCTGGAATAGGAACAAATAGTTATTCAATTTATTCTTCTACATGCTTCATTAGCGATGTGTCGTACTAATGTTTCCCAATATGCAAAATTCTTGGAGTTGCTAATGTTTTTTTTCCTTGTTTTAGTCTTGAGGAAAAAATTGGAAAGCTAGAGTCAGAGAACAAGTTACTCCGCAGTCAACCTGCAGCAGTAGCACAACCAATATTGAACCTTGAGCTAGGTCAACCAACAGTCGCAAAGGTATACAAATTTTCTTCTGTTACACCCTTTTTGTGTCTCCACCACATTGCTTCAGATTTGTTTCAATAAGCTGGCTCACTTCATGATAATTCAGAATGTTGAAAATGGCCAGCAAGTTGCAGAAGAGCCCAAACCAACAAAAGTATGTGCAATATCCACCAAATGTTTCTTTAATACATGAAACTACTTCCGAACTAGACATTTCATATCAAGCTGATTATGGAGTCATTTTCAGGAACCATTGGTGGCACCTCTTGCACCTGCCCTGAGCAAGCAGAAGTCATTAACTGATAGGCAACAGGTAGTGGCTCTACCTGCCTAGAATATAACACTATAAGATGAGAAGCATTTATCTTCCATTTCTGATGAACGTCCTTTCCCATTTCACTAGGAAAATCATGATGCACTTATCAAGTGCCTTGTGGAGGATAAACGATTTGACAAGAATAGACCAGCAGCTGCATGTATTGTCTACAAGTCACTGATTCAGTGGCGATCATTTGAAGCAGAGAAGACTAACATATTCGATCGTATTATCCATACAATAAGATCATCCGTGGAGGTGGCCATCTGCTGCTTGAAACCACAGAAACTTCTAGTATCAATATTGGTTGTATGTCATAGGCAGAATTCATTCATTTTTCCTTTTTCCCTACACAGAATCAAGAGAACGTCGGCGAACTTGCTTATTGGCTCTCAATTACATCCACTCTTCTGTTCCTTGTACAAAGCACAGTCAAAGCGAATACTGCATCAAGTGCAGCTTCACACAGAAGTCGAACAATGGGTGCATCTCTATTCGGTCGAATTGCTAGAGTAAATTCATATGCCGTATGATTTCTGCTTGTACTTCACAACCATAGTGATGTTTTATGAAGAGAAATGGATGATATAAATCGATGACCCGCTTTTGTCAATACAGACCACTCGGCCAGCATCCCCAGGTATGGGGATCTCCAGCGGATACAGTGGAATGGTGACCAATTCCGATGTGCACTCCAGAGTAGAAGCAAAGTACCCGGCGCTACTTTTCAAGCAACATCTCACTGCCTATGTTGAGAAGATATATGGGATGATCAGGGATAGTTTGAAGAAAGAGATCAGTCCATTTTTGAGCTTGTGCATCCAGGTAGTTTTACTCCTTGGGAGTTGGGCCTATGATTTGGCTAGCACACGGTCAATTTTTTAAAAAAAAAATCCATTTTTCACAGGCACCAAGGTCTGCAAGATCTAGATCAGTACGGGGATCCTCAAAGAGAATTCATCCAAGCATGGTTGCCAAACAAGTATCTAACGTGCATTGGCAGAGCATTGTCAAAAGCATGGATAATTTATTGAATATACTGTGCGGGAATCATGTGAGTACACTTGAAGTCAATCTAGGTGTTCTGATAAACATTATTCCTTTGTGGTTTCTCCAATTTGTGTTTCCAGATTTGCCAGTACTTGCTGAAACTTCATGTGTCAAGCAAATTGAGTTTACCAAATATGTAAGGCATTCCAAGAGTAGTACATCATATACTGTTCAATCTGTCTCTGCAGGTTCCTTCCATGATCATAAGAAAAACCTTCAGCCAAGTTTTCTCCTTCATCAATGTGCAACTCTTTAACAGGTATCAAATTCCATAAGATCTCAAGACACTCCTGACCTTTTTCAATAGTAAATATGGACATTTTGTACGCCTGGAAGCAAACGAGCCATTATAAACATTGGAACATTTTCACAAATGAAGAGGTAAATGGTTCTAATATTGGTGGATTTTATGTACAGCCTACTCCTCCGACGTGAATGCTGCTCATTTAGCAACGGAGAATATGTAAAAGCTGGCTTGCAAGAACTGGAAGAATGGTGCTCCAGAGCAACAGAAGAGGTAGCCATTAGCTAGACACTCGCTGTAAACACACTCAGATATAGGAGTTAATCATTTTAAAGAAGCAGTTGCTAATAACGTAACCATTCTACTTGCAGTTTGCTGGAACATCATGGGATGAACTTCAGCACATAAGACAAGCTGTCGGATTTCTGGTAAGCAACCAAGATCCGTAAGCACCTCGTTAGATATATTTACTCTCAGCATAGACGCACAATAACCTTGGTGTGCCTTACACAGGTGTTGCATCAGAAGAGTCACAAATCACTGGACGAGATCACTAATGAACTCTGCCCTGTAAGCCAAGAAAACAAAACTATCTTCTATAAGGCACACTTAGCACGATCAAACTGATCCATAATCCCATTTCCAGGTTCTGAGTGTTCCTCAAATATATCGCATTGGAACGATGTTTTGGGACGACAAATATGGAACGCAGGGCTTATCCCAAGATGTCAGTATTTGGATATATCACTTCCCAGAGCTGCTTTGAATATATATCTACATCAAAGAGAAAAAAGAGAAAATTGTCATAACATAATTTTCTACCATTTTCCTCAGGTCATTGGGAAGATGAGGGCCCTGATGACAGATGATTCAGTCAACATGCCAAACAATTCTTTCTTGCTGGATGATGATTCCAGGTAATGAATTTAAATTCCTCAAGATGACCCAAGAGAGCCAAAAGTTGGAACTGCACAATTCATAGAGAACAAACGGTTGATATAACATGAATACTAGTCCAGTGATCACCTGCTTTGATAATGAATGGTGAAAATTTTGCCTTTTCCAGCATACCCTTCTCTCTGGACGACATCTCCCGGTCGGTGCTTGACATCAAACTCTCCGACGTGGAGCCGCCGCCTATCCTCCGCCAGAACTCCGAGTTCCATTTCCTATTGCAACAACTTAAAGATTGAGCAGCGCATGCTTTTCAGACAAAGGAAGCAGAAAGTGAAATGGGATTCTAATTATGTCATTTTTGGGTGTGGATTCTTTCTTCATTTTTCTTCCTATTTTTTGACCCAATTATTATTTTTTCTTGAAGATTGGGGACTGAGAAAGAAATGAGTTTGAGAGAGGGAGTGTATGTGATTTTTTATTTTTTTCTCTTTGGATTTTTTCCTCCCACTTTCAGAATGTGCAACAGGAAAGAGGAAAAGAGAGGGTGTTTATCTTTTAGTGTGTATATGTAAATCTAATCTGACACTGAAGGAAATTAAAGAAGAAAAGCATTAATTCTTTTCTCTTACATATGTGAAGAGCATTGTTAACATCCTCCAGCTATTTCAACTACATCAGCTCCATACTAAGATGTACACTGAACAAATACATTGGTACCTTTTCTTTTTAAACACAGATCACATTAAACAAATGAAAATAAGTAGAACGCCATGGTTCCCCAAATTTCCATGTTGGATCATCTGAATAGCATAAACAACTATGTAAAAAGTAGCAGCGCGCAGCAGCTCTGTATGTAGAAAGTAGCAGCACTTGACCCCAAGAGAGGATACTACACCCAGCAGCCAACCTCTTCAAAGGTGAAGACGAGAAAGGGGTCGGCACAGCTTCACTGTAGAACCATATGATATAAAAATATAGGACAAGACTACCAAGCAAAACCCAACAAGGTACCCGACTATTGCTGCTTCCCATGAGAACCATGCTTCTCTGCCCTCACTCTCGCTCCATGGCTGTGAAGATCCAGGTGGCTGTGATGTAGAACATGGCAACCCAATTTGAACCCCACACAAGCCGCTGTTGTTTGCAAAAGAGCTCCCACTCATAACACTCATCTGCCCACCCTCAGGGATTGGGCCCCCGAGCTTGTTGTTACTCAAGCCTAGAACAGAGAGGTCATGCAGGTACAGGAATGTCTGGGGTATGGTGCCTGAGAGCTCATTGTGGGACAAGTCCAAGGTCTCCGCATTGCTTAATTTGCCTAGAGCTGTTGGTATCTCACCCTCCAGATTGTTGAAGGAGAGGTTGAGTAACTTTAGACCCCTGAGATTGCCCAATGATGCAGGTATCTCCCCATGCAATTGGTTGTCAGAGAGGTCCAGCAAGGAGTAGATGTCAAGGCTCTTGCTTGCCAGAGTCCGCAGCTTGCCCTTCCAGTTGACAGTCACATCATGGAAGTCAAGTAAGAAAGTAAAGAGATCAGAAGATGAAGAGTATGTGGTAGGTGTCTGGATCATCCCACTGAGATTCCCCATGCTCAATGGGATCCTCCCAGTGAGCTTGTTGCCTGAGAGGTCAAGAATTCTGAGCGCTGTCACGTTGGAGATGGTGCTGGGTATGGACCCTCCAAGCAGGTTGCCCCTCAGGTTCAAGGATTGGAGGCTGGGGATCTGGGCAAGTGTCTGGGGCAGCTCACCTGAGATCATGTTGTTGTGGAGATCCAAGTGCTCGAGGAAGCCCATGGAGGAAAAACTCCGGGGCAAGCGCCCGGAGAACTGGTTGTCACCCAGGGCAAGTATCCTGATCTCTGTGCCAAAGCTCATGACTGGGACCTCCCCAGTGAACCTGTTGGAGGAGAGATCGACATAAGCGAGGAAGGTCTCTGAGGGGAACTGTGGGAACCTGCTGCCTGAGAGGCTGTTCTCTGACAGGTCCATCACCAGCAGGCGATAGATCTTGGGGAGGGACTCCGGCAGCGGGCCGGAGAAGTTGTTGCCGCTCAGCATAAGTATCATGATGGCCCTGGCGTTGCCCATGTTCTTGGGCAGCTCCCCTGAGAGGTTGTTCCTGGAGAGGTCAAGGATGGAGAGGCTCAGGGATTCGAAGAGTTGAGGGGGCAGGGTTCCTGTCAGGTTGTTGTCAGCCAGAATGATGCTGCCGAGATCGAGGTCGGCGAGCCAGTCGGGAATGCTCCCGCTGAGCATGTTGTCGCCCAGGTCCAAGAAATCGAGGTCCTTCTGCGTGGCGAGCCACGGGGGGATGCCGCCGGCCATGCCGCAGGACCTCAGCGACAGGCGAGACAGCATGCACTGGGGTCTCATCCGCGGGTCGTCCCTCCAGGTGAGCTCGTTGTTCCCGAGGTACAGGGCCTTCAGCTTGCGGAGGCCGAAGAGCCATGCAGGGATCTCTCCGGCGAGGGAGTTGCCGTCGAGGCGGAGCGTCTCCAGGTTGCCCATCGCCCTCACGGACGCCGGGATCGCGCCCGTCAACCTGTTCTTGCTCAGGTCGAGGTGGCGTAGGCTCCGCAGCTGGGAGAGTTGGGGCGGGATTGCACCGGTCAACCCATTGGAGCTCGCGTCGAGGTAAGCCAGGCGGGTCCAGTTGGGGAACCCGGCGGCAGCCGGGAGCTCCCCGGGGAGGGAGTTCCCGGAGACGTCGAGGGTGGTGAGGGTTGCTATGTGGAGCAGCGGCGAGAGTGCTGTTGCTGCGTCTGCTGGCTTCTGCCGCCGGGGGGCGACGAAGCCCGACACGGCGACGCCGGTGACGGGCCGAGAGGGCAGCCGGGGGTCGCAGGTGATGCCCCCCCACTTGCAGCAGTCGCGCTTCTTCCCCCACGAGCCGAAGCCGGGGGCGAGGTTGGAGGAGGATCTACTCGCGGTGGGTTGGCCGCCACCAGTCAGTGTGGACTTGAACTGGAGGAGGGCCTGCCTGTGGCCTTCAGGGCAGGCCATGGAAGGGTGGTGGAAGAGGAAGGTGAGGAAGATGGTGGAGAGCAGCCTGTTGACGACGTGCATGGTGCTGCGGTCTGCCATTTGCTTCTCTCCTGACCACCTTTGATCAAGTATATATGGATCTCCCTGTCTATATATTTATATGTGCATTGCTTAGAGTTCATGGGATCCTGAGAGTAGACAGTCAATGGGAAACAAACACCCCATCAGTCTGTTTCTGTCCATATATCGCTTCATGAGATCTTCGGGATGGGGGGGGGGGGTGATCAGTCAATGGGAAAGAAGATCACCAAGATTGATTCAAGAATGAGTCAAAGAGTTGGTGGGAAGGAAACTAATGGCCTGGTTTGACATATGTGGCTCTCGGTGGAGTTTATCGTTGACTTGTGGGGTGGGGGGGTCAAAAGTCTTTGCTAAGGTCGTTGGTTGATTTAAAATGGGTTTGTATGGGGGGACTTCTGTCTTTATATATATGCCGAATGAGTGCCAATTCCGCGTTGTGTTGTTTGACGGGTTGCGACCGAATCTGAGAGATGGGGAAGTGTGATATGGCCGCCCCGCCAATTAAGTTTAATGCATCTTAAGGCTCCCTTTGTTAATCGAGCACGGTTAGCGTGCTCGACCTCGGAGAGTCGAGTACGTTAATCGTCTCCGATTAGCGGAGACTGTGTGAGAGAGGAGGTGGGGCCCACCGAGAGCTTCTCTCTCCTCGATTATGTTATCCACCCGATCAACTCGATGTCAAAGCCACCCTAATTAATTATGATATGTGATTTGTTTCTGGTAGTCACCGTGCATATTTATTTATGATATCGGTTTACATAGAACGTGTAAACCGGGGGAATTTAAAAATCAAGAAAATTGTCAATAAAGAAATCAATAAGAACATGTACCCACATCTCTTTAACAAGTCCTGTGATCTGCCCCCCCCCCCTTCTCTCTCGTATGTGTGTGCGAGCGTGCACATGTACCCACATCTCTTTAACAAGTCCTGTGATCTCTCTCTCTCTCTCTCTCTCTCTCTCTCGTGTGTGCGCGTATTCATCACTTAATTTTATGAAATTTTGGGTGATCGATGATCAATGAACTACGGGAAAATGTGGAGTTTTCTACGGACGAAATTCGTTAAAAATTTATCAAAAATCTATCGAAAAATCTTATTCCGAAGGCATTTCTGACATTTTATCGATGGATCTCGTTCGTCGGATTTAATCTCGTAGTCAAAAATCTCTGACGGACCGAAAATCCATCAGAACGCCGTCAAAATTTTCCAACGGCTATAAGATGACGTCAGGAATTTCGTCTGAATAGTTCCGATGGTCAAATATTTTGTCAGAAGTTCCGTAGAAAAAATATGGATGGATATAAAGTCCGTCCGTAATTTCGTCGATAATTTTTTTTATTGTATTATTTTAAAATCTTAAATTCGTATAAATATTCCGACGGATAGACTATTCTGTTGGAATGTCTGATCATCCGAAATTCCGTCAAAAATATATTTTATTGTCCTCCATGTCGTCATCCTCCCCTCCGTCGTCATCTCCCGGAGAATCTTATATTAAAAAAATAATAACAGTAGACATGTATGAATAAATAAATTTTTTATTTAGAAGATAAACTAAATAATAAATTTAATTATATAAATTTGAATCGGATATGATATATGAATTCTTTAAACTACTTCTGAAAGGGGTAATTTTAACACCGAAGTTAAACCGGATATTCAAATCGAATTTCGTCGGCTCTCACAAGTCACTTTTATCTCTCATGTCATGTTGGAATGATCAGCACGTCGATCAAATCATTATTTTAAATTTTGGACCTCCGAACTCAATTTCTTTTATTTTAAATTAAGTGCATTTAGAGAATGCTATTTTGAACGTCGAGCGCAAATCGGGTATCCGATTTGGATTTCATCAGCTCTCACAATTCACTCTCATCACCCAAGTCTTGTTAGAACGATCAACACGCTAATAAGATTAGTGTTTTAGATTTTAGATCTCAAACCCAACTTCTTTAATTTTAAACTAAGTACATTTAGAGAATACTCTTTTGAGCACCAAGTCCAAACCAAGTGTCTGATTTGAATTTCGTCAGCTCTCACAAATCACTCTCACCACCCAAGTCGCGTCAGAACGATCGACATGCTGATCAGACTTGTATTTTAGATTTTAGACTCTCGAAACTAATTTCTTTAATTTTAAAATAAATGCATTTAGAGAATGCTCTTTTGAGTGCCAAGCCTAAATCGGGTAGTTGATTTGGATTCCGTCAACTCTCACAAGTCACTCTTACCACCCAGATCACGTTGGAACGATCCGAACATCGATCAAATCAGTATTCTAGATTTTGGACTCTCGAATATAACTTCTTTAATTTTAAACTAAGTGCATTTAGAGAATACTTTTTTGAGTGCCGAGCCCAAATTGGATATCCGATTTAGATTTCGTCAGCTCTCACAAGTCACCCTCACCACCCAAGTCACATTGGAATGATCGACACGCCAATCAGACCAGTATTTTAGATTTTGAACCATCGAACCTAACTTCTCTAATTTTAAACTAAGTGCATTTAGAGAATACTCTTTTGAGCGCCAAGTCCAAACCGGGTGTCCAATTTAGATTTCGTCAACTCTCACAAGTCACTCTGTCAGTGGCACACACACACCCCGGACGGCATAAGGCCACCCAACCCACCCCACCCCTCCCTCTCCCTTCTCTATCTTATTTAATAAACAATAAATTTAAACACACACATAATAATAATAAATAATAAATTCAAAAAATAAATTTAAATTAAATTAAATAAATTAAAATAATATATTTTAAAAAAATTTACTGATCGTTTATTGATAGAAATGTCGCCAGAAAGAAAAAATGAAGCATGTTACCATCCCCGACACTAATGGGCCTACACGAAACTTTGATCATTGCGAGAGAGAGAGAGAGAGAGAGAGAGTGAGTGAATGGGAGGAGGGTCTTGCCCTTCTCTTTGTCCGTGTGTGCGATAGTGAGAGAGAGAGTAAGAGAGGGAGACAAAATGAGGGAGAGGGAGACGAGGGGATCAGGCACCCTCCCCCTCTGTGAGTGAGTGCATGTGTTAGAGAGAGAGGGAGAGGGAGATCAAGAGAGGGAGAGGGAGAGGGAGACGAGATTGAGAGAGACCGAGAGAGGGACTGTGAGTGCGTGTGTTAGAGAGAGAGGGAGAGGGAGACTGAGAGAGGGAGAGGGAGAGAGACCATGAAAGAGATAGTTTGAGAGGGGAGACAGAGGGAGGGAGAAGGAGAGGGAGAGGGAGAGAGACCGTGAGTGAGAGAGGGAGAAGGAGAGAGTGGGAAAGGGAGACAGTGAGAGAGGGAGAGGGCTCCGACGGTGAGGGAGATGCAGACTTACCAGAGGGGGAGACACCGCCGTCGTCGCTTGCCATAGAGAGAGAGGGGGGAGATGCCATCGCTCGGAGAGAGAGAGAGAGAAAGGGGGAGAGTAGTCGCCGCTTGTTGGAGAGAGAAGGGGAGATGCTACCGCACTCGTAGGAGAGAGAGAGGGAGACGTCGGCCACAGAGAGAGACGGAGAGGAAGAGGCAGTCGAACGCAAGGGTGGGGCGGGAGGGGGGGCACGATGGGAGGGGAATGTAAATTGTTTCTTACGGATTAAAATTCGTCAGAATTTTCGACAGAATTTATGATCACAAATACGTTCATTGAAAATAACCATGATATTTTTCGACTGACAAAATTTCGTTGAAAATTAAAACGAGTTTTCCGACGGAATATTTGGCCGTCGAAATTTTCGACGGATTGTCCGACAAATTTTTCTCCGTAGAAAATATAGACGAAATTTTTGATAAAAAATATTTTGTCAAAAAATTTAGTCACTAAACCCACTTTTCCTCCTAGTCGTGAGAAACAACTACCCATATCCGTCAATTTATGATCCATTCACTTTTTGAGATTTTGGTCTTATTAAGGTGGATGGAATAAGTTAGCAGGCCGGCGGATTCTTATTTTTCGATAGAAAGAGGGGCGGAGACAGTGGTCGGGACAAAGAAATGAAAATCAATATATATATATATATATGATTTTTCGGTGATGTCGACACCACTTGGTGCCAGTCTCACTCACTGTCAGCGCCCACCCCCATGTATTTATGGGGGGGCGTGTCGGTGAGAGGGAGGTGGTGTCTGACACCACCGGATCACCGCCCTATATATATATATATATATGTTTGTGTGCGCGCGAGAGAGAGAGAGAGAGAGAGAGAGAGGGCGAAGGTTGGCCAGTCAACGGGGAGATTGACGTCAAGAATGAGTTAAGAATATTATTGGCAGCAACCGGAGGGAGACGTATGCCTCGCTCTATCGTATCATATCATATTATATTATATTATATAAGTCTCGGAGAGGGTCTCTCAGTCGCCCACATGGAGTCATTAACTAATTATTGTCGTGTAGGGTGGTGGTGAGCGTGCGTGGGCTCCCGATCGATGGCTTTAATTACAAATTTTTTTGTTAGCCCCATATTAACAAACATATTATTGGTTTCATTAATTTAATTAACCGAGTCTTCCATGGCGGGCGGGTTTGAAGGGTTTAATTGGATGTCAGTACTCGTGTCTTTAACGTTTGAATGAAAAGTGCCGGCAACGCGTTTTGACCGTGGACCCGGCTGTCACCCACGTAAACATCTGAAAGTGACGAGGAAATTAACGAGGGGGGTCACTGACACGTACGTACGACGTGTTGTATGCAAAGGGTTAGCCCCATATCACATCAACCGTGAGCAGGTCACATGTGAACCAGGCCCAGGTGAAGAAAGGTTAACTTTTTCAAGAGAATGGTTTGATGCACATCTCAAGGTTCTTCCTATGGAGTGAGTCTTTTGAAAGAAAGAAATACACGTGAGTTAGGTGTAGTTAAATTAAAAATAAAATAAAATAAATAATAATAATAATAAAATTTGAATTCAAATCTCTCATTTTTTATGTAAATCTGAATATTATTATATTAATTTTTTTATCACAAAAAAAAGAAAAAATTGAATAAGCAGAAGAGCGAGCGAGTGTAGACAATACGCTCTTGCCTAAACTCTAAGCCCCACTTTGTTTCGGGCTTAACTTTAGATTATCACATTTTTAATCTAGAGTTAACTCTTTTTAATTTGACATGATCGAATTTAGATAATCAAATTAAATGAGATTTAATATGAGTTGATTCGGATTAACCTATTGTACCTCTCCACAGACATATCAAAATAAAAAAAGATAAAATAAATTGACTTAATTTTAATTCTATTATCTTTAATTCAGAATCAAAGTGGAGCTAACCGACTCCAACCCGACCCGTTGTCCTCCGTAGATCTTACACGGGAACAGCAAAAGGATATGTAAAAAGTAAGGGGACACGCGATCATCGCACCATCAGATGAATCTGATCAGATCAAATCAGATTTAGTTGTTGTTAGGGTAAAACCCAACCCCAACCAATTCCGTTCTTCCCCACTTCAACCCCTTCCCCCTCTCCTCCTCCTCCCCCTCCCTATCACCCACCACTCAAATGAGTTGTTTGGCGAAAATTAACACTTAACCCTATTCGACCCCGATTAGACAAAACCCACCCAAAGTCAGTTACGGCGGATACCCAATCTTAAGCGACTCTATTCGTTTATCACACTTGGCCTACCTGCCTGTGTCTGCACTTGGACTTCAGCCTTGTCATTACATCTTATGTCATCTAGGTAGGGCATATTGAATTCCACATCTAGTTTTAATTTGAAGATTTTGTCCTCGGAAACGTCATCATGGGATATGGATGGCATGGCCCCAAACTTAAAATAAGGAACAGGCACTCGTGTAATGGGGGCTCATGAGGTCCTAGGAAGCTTCATCAATGGGGGCACAAATGGCCCCCAACTTGAACCTTGTTCATTCATTCATTATTTATCACTGGTCGAACGAGGGTAAAAAAAAATTAACTTGAACTCACCTCAATCTAATCTAATCTACATTTTCCCGTCATTAGCAAGGTATTATCGGAGCTAATCAGCTAAAAGGCTAACGATGGACATAAAGAGAAACATTGACGGTGGACATGTTGGGCCTGGCTAAGTGTCAACTTGCGCAGACTAGTCCATGGGGGCCAATCCAATCCAATCCAACCCAGTGCGGGCTACACTCGCCTTCACCCTTAAAAAAAATCTTTGATATGCGAGGGAGGGCCGTTTCCTGGGCAGATGCATTCTGTTCCTCGTTCCATGTCTATTAAGATGTTCGTGACATGAGGTAGAAGGTGATATCTCCAGAAGGATTCTCACCAAAGAAGAAACTCAACTAAGTCGAGCTCCTTTTCCTTTACATTTGAAGAACGCCTGAGTGCTTGAGACAGGACTTCAAAGTACGTATTATGTCCTACACAGATACAACATTTTACAATGCTTCATGATATTTTCTGTCAAACCATGCAGTCTGAGGAGGGATGAGATCACCTGTGGCACTTTGGTGCTCACCCCAATCTGCATATTCACATGGTTGTGACAAGACTACCATTTTGACGAGGGCAGTTTAGAGGTTTTATTAGGAGGGTACCATAATTAATGGGGTGTCTCGTCACACAGAAGTGAAAAGGCACGGGTGATCCTATCTCGACTGAAGGTTAAGTTTGGAAACACTCATAGTTAAGAGTAAGCTAAAAATAGTCACTTTGTGCTATACTTGGAGAATAGTATAAACTAATAATGATGTTTAATTCTAAAAATCTATTAGCCTGTGAAAAATGACTCAAAATCCTTTGATCCCACTCTACTTTTAGTCAAACCCATAGTCTGATTTGGATATTTTGGCTAAATCACCACAAAAATCACTTGTGGCCGCTTTAATAGCGGAATTGTCGGACGAATATCTCAATCGATGAGAGAGGAGAAGAGTGGGGTCCACGCGCTCTTCTCACGCACAAGCCTCCTATCCGACCCCGATTAACTTACTCGACTCTCCGGAGTCGAGTAAACTAACCCCGCTCCGATGTCAAAGACACCCTTGAAGAGTGGCGAGAAACTGGTCCTTAGACACTTCCCCACATCCTCTCCCTCTGATCTTCTGGTATCTATCTCTCTCCTGCTCTAATAATACATAGTTCACAAAAGTCATATCAACATGAGGCATTTGGAACAGCTCAAGTTATGTCGGGGTATGAATCCCCCTAGGTAGCTTTTTTAAATGCGCCAAACTGTGCTGGGGCTTGCGACCTAATACCTGTAAGACGGATCAGGGTCTATATCAGCATGGTAAGCATCATCATTGGAACCGTGAAACACTATTCCCTCCTATTCTTTATGGGCTAGTTTGTTTCCCGGATACCAGATGCGGAATATTCACCTGATGAAAGAGAAAAGATGGGTCCCCACCTTTTCTCCTCGCACACATGCCCCTCTAACCGGCCCCGGACGACGTATTCAAGCTCTCCCTCTTGAATACGCCATCCTACCTGAAAAATAAACTGACCCAATAGAAGGCTAGAGGTAAGATTCTCCACACCCTTAAAATAATGCCGTGCGGCACATTGGCTCGGTCTTACAGATGAGTTTCACTACACCCTCGAGCACTTGTGCTCGACCTCACACGAAGACGGCAGAGCTGAAGACATCCACCAGTCACCACGATCTTAGCATGCATGCGCCTGAAGGCATAAGAGGGTGTATAGCCTTTCTCATTGGAGGAAATCCGATGACCAGGATTCTCTGCGGGGGTTACCTCCGAGAGGCATCTATCTAATTCCGCTTAGTATGGTCGGTGTCCTATAGTGTCGGCCATTCTCAACCACTTCACCAAATTAATTAATTAATTAACAAAATAGCTCTGATATCATAGGTTTATCACCCAATTAACTTCAGATTTATCCTCATTTATAACATACCAACTTTTGCACTTAGAAAGCCCCAGGAGGGTTCTCAGTTTGCCAAAAAGGGCAACCTATATGCATATAGATGTCATGATCGATCCTGCACACAACAGACTGTCAGGACCATATCACAAACTTACCGATTCTTCGACCACCCCCCCCTACCCTTTTTTTTTCAAGAGATTTCGGACTCAAAAGGAAAAGAGGAGCAGGATCCTTCCTCTCGCTTTTCCCTTCATTTAAGAAGGGGTATTAGGCCATTGTTACCTGAAACTTACTCACGGATTTTAGGTAGGGCTATTGAACCATTTCTGCCTTGAGTGCAAGCCCTCTTCACATTTGAAATTTTAACCCCATTCTTGAGCTCCAATCCCTCGCCGGATGAAAGGCAGGCATCAGCAAACTGTCCTCCCATAGCAAATTGATGCAATGTAAAGATTCTTCGCCCACTTTTCCTGCAGATGAAAATATATACACTTAGGAGAACTGTAACTTGTTGAAGGATGCTTGAGTGTTGAGTCACTGCAAGCTGCTTCACAGACAAGCGTGCATGGATGAGCGCATGCAAATGGCAGGCAGGTATATGTACAGGGCCATGAGACTATGCGCAGCCATAGTATCACAGCCGCCTGATGCAGATTGCAAAAAAGAAAACATGTGCATAATATGCATATATAGCAAAGCAGTTTTTTCAAGGAAAGAAAAAGGAAAACGACAGAGAAGGAACCCAGAGGCAGATATTTCATGTAAAAAGCATGCGCAAAGGCCCAGCAGAGATAAGGAACCAGGTTGAACACAACCAACAGATATGGCACACAAAAGGCGAACTGCAAAGGCACGGCATAAACAGGAAGTTGGGGTGTTGGGGAAGCCCAGCCATACCTTCTTTTTTTTCTTCCTCGATTGTGAGTCAAAAAAACAAAGGACATGACCAGGACCAACATAGAATAAGACGTGTGGTCACACAGTTTCCAAACTAGTAACAAAGGGAAAGAAAGTGACAAACTATTAAGAGTTTTAAATGGCATTGGGGGAATGATCCTTATGGGACACACCCTAAAGGCGTTTAGGGTACCATACTACACTTCGGAGGCAGACACAATTTACCTTCATCTTAGATGCTGTTGACTAGAAAACTGAAATGTAGATTCTTTCTTCTCACTTCCTTTAAGTTCATAAGCTATTAATAGAGGTTAACTTCAGAAATATGGATAATTGCCGCCATCAAGAAAAAAATTGTAACTAACTACACAAACTACTCACCAATAGACATTCCCAAGTTCATAAGCATCCGCATACCTTTACATGGTTACTAGGAAAAGCAGATGTTCGCAAGGTCTCTTGTGTCTCATCCATGAGCTTTCGTTTTGGAATGCTCAATATGAAGGCAGCTTGATCAGCAGTAGCTGCAGTCGATGTGATTCTGTAACCACTCTCCCATCGCCTGTGGATTCCTTCACTTGGGTAAAGAAAATCCAGTTCAACGACCTACATTACGACTAAAAAATTAGTACTACAGTATTTACAAAGGCACTAAAAAACTTCCAAGCAATAAGAATGGTGACAGTTCGTTATCTTATACACTAGACAAGTTTCATAGAACTTATTCCTGCAACTCAATCTGGGTCCTGAAGCCAATGTATAAAAAGTCGACACTGGAGAGAAAGATAGATCTACGAAGAAGTCATCAATTCAAAAAATAACCACGATCGCACTTCTTATTCACTTTGTTTTGTAAAGAAGGGACCTGCTGTATTCATTCATTGTTATGCAGAGGATCACTAGTCTGAAATGAGATCTTCAATCAGATAAATGGATGTCACTTACCTGATCAGAGAAACCAGAGTTTCTTGACATAACCACCCCCCAGCGGCTTCCAGCGGTGGTCATGGAAGTAACATGGAAACCTTCTTTCCACTTCTTATTTATCCATTTGAAGGGAAATGACTCGCTCACCTTGTAGGATTGCTGAGTGTATGGAGTTCCTACAATAATATGGTTGGTACAAATTAGCTGACCTTTGTGGGGCATAATCAATGTACATGAATATAAGTAACAAAAATATTGAACTGATGCGATGAATGGACCTTGCATATGTGGAGGATGATAATAATGCACGTTCAAACAGCTAACAGAAAATCATACAATAAACAAAAAGGACAACTAAAGATGCTAATAATGCATCCTTTTTTCAAGAAAACAGATGCTATCTCTTAAAAATCCAACTGGAATCATGAAGCTGGAAATAAAACATAGATCAAAAGCACAACTTTCACATCCAGAATGGCCATATAGTCCTAGAGAAAAATACATTCAGTAACACCTCAACACTCAGTACAAGTTAGGAGCATCTTCATAGACACAGGAATGCATAAAAACAAATAACAAAAAAGATCAGATGCTTATATAAGTCAACAGCGAAACAGCCTGTACACTTAACTGATACAATACAGCCAAACAGCCTAATCACAAAATGGGCTAAATTCTGGATCTGAAAGCAAACAACGGGTGTGCGTTTTAGGTGTCTGAAGTTTTTGAAACACTAAACAATTCTATGATCAACTTTTTCTGGAAAACCTGAGTATGTAAGAGGTCTTATGCTGTACCGAATGGGTCCTTAGTGTCTACTGGAGTTCACTCAAGAATAAGCAATTCATTGAATGAAGATGCTGAATAGCATCCTACTGGGTATATATGCAGACTTTTTTGTCCTATTTTTTCTGCATCACGTGGGAATAGAGACAACAGTTCCTAGGACACAAGGACACAATTTTCCAAACCATGGTTGTCAAAGTGACCAAAGCAACAATAGAACCTTCATCGATGAGTGACTAGTTGAGGCTGCCTTGAGTTTATTGCCATTATGGGCCATTTCCTTTTATACTAACTGCTAGTAATTTTAAACTAATTTACACACACATGTCAATCTGATGCTAGCTGTAAACAATTGGCATCAAATCACATTGTAAACAGAATTAGATTTTTTTTATGATGAGGAAAAACCCCAGTTGGTGCTCGTAAATCCTAGGAAGGTCAAGGGCTAGCAATTCAACCGTCACCAGTCAGCCCCGAGATACTTTGAGCACATAACGTCACTTTTAAAGTGAAGATTGCAGCCAAATGACACCACAGAAGAAGGGCAAATAATGCACAAAGTGCACAACAGCCCGCAACATCAGATTTCCTCCATTTAACCTGGTAGAATAAGTCCTATCTCAGGAAATGAATGCCAAAAAATTGGCGAATCCAGATTAGAACAGAGAAACAAAACCAGAACTTGCTGGGACAGGCCTGCCCTGTTTTCTCAGTAAAAAAACTAGCCAGTTTTTCAGGAAAAATATATCCTATAAGTATGTTATAAGTTAACTTGTTTGTGAATAGACAGGATTCAGTTGTCGGGACGTATTTGACATTGACTAACATCCCATTTTTCTACCACATGGAATTGCATTGCAATGATATAATGACAGGTTCAGAATCCCTTTATGGTATCACAGAAAACCTCCTGTGAAAGAGGAAAAAATAATCCTTTGACCCTCTTTTGTCAGGAGATACTTGGGCACTGACCTTCAGGAGGAGCCTTAGGCAAGGATGGCAGTATCGGTTTCGGTACCGGTTTCGGCCGGTACCGAAACCGATACGTATCGGTTTCGGTATCAGTATCGATTTCGGCCGAAACCATTAAAAAATTAATTTTTATTGGTATCGGACTTGCTACAGTGACAAGACCCGTTTCGGTTTCGGCCGATACTGCCATCCATGGCCTTAGGCCGAAATGGAGCAGCTTGAGGACCCTCTATGCCTCCTCCTTGACTTTGCCCCACAGCTGGATAGAGAGGACGAGTGGTTGTTGAGAGGGGGGAAGCACGGTATATTTTCTGTCAGTTCAGTGTATGCTCTCATCTCTGATGGCGGGGTGCGCCACCGCTTTACTTCACAGGTTTGGTCTCCAAGGAGCCCATTGAAGGTGAAGATTCTCACCTGGAGGATCTCACATGAAAGATTACCGACACGGGACAGACTTGCCTCTATCCTACAGGATATATCCACTGTTTGCTGTCTATGTGGAGTAGAGGAGTCGTCTTTGGACCACCTCTTTGTAGGATGCACCTACACACAGGACGTTTGGGGTGTGCTTGCAGGACAGACACAGGTCACTATCAGCCTACCAAGCAATGTGCATTCTTTGGTAGAGTATTGGGGCAGGAGATGGAGCTTAAAGGGAGACCGGCACACTTGATGGATCATCCTTCATGCTACATTGTGAGCGATATAGAGTGGAAGGAATAATAGAATTTTCCGAGGTGAAGCCCGAGTGGCAGATAGGCTGGCATCTTTTATTTGTGAAAGAGCGTGTGATTGAGGGAGACTTTTGTGTAATGTGAAGGCTCACAACTTTCCCTTTATGTTCTGTTGGGTGCAAGTGAGGACCACACCGTCTTGGTGTAGGCCATTTTTGATGTATAGGGTTTTTTGGCAACCTAATGATATACTTGTACATCCCTTTTTCATTTTTAATACAATTAGTGGTATTACCCACTTTCCAAAAAAAAGAAAGAGGAAAAGAGAAGAAAATACAGCCGTCTTTGGTGGGTCCCTACTCTGCTTGCCATCCTCTCTCCTCCAACGGCCCTGCACCGTCCTTTCTTCCATTTTTCTGTCCCTTACACAATCCTTCAGTCCTCCACCCCCATCCTTTTTCCCTTACTTTTCCCCATGCTAGCTTAGAAGCCATATTAGTGTTCCATCACGAAGTGGAGAATGGATGCATGCAAAATTGCTATTAACCAACAATTAGCCTTTAGAAGAATGTGATAATTGAACATTAATTATAGCTGGACACTATATTCTTGTCCATTTTGGAATGTTAGAGAGGGAGACAGGAATTCCATTTTCATCATTACATGGGGGAAAACCCTTGAACTCTGTTTGCAATGCTGCGAAGCAAAGCCTTCCAGAAAATTATTTTCCACCACAATTTTACCTCAAATAACATCTCCAAAAGAAGGCTTCAAATAATTGCAGATGTTTACACTTCTTTCCCCTAAGGGTTTCAGATTCAAATGGAGAAGAAAAGAATGTCCCATTTGATACTGATGGGAAGCATCAGCAATAAATAGTGAAAAATCTAATTCAGTTCAAGGAGCAGCAGCATTTAGAAAACTGCAAATGTAACTCTGAAGCGTAAACCGACCCTTGGACATGACAACCAAAGAACTGCCATTATTTGCACCAGCTATTGATGTGATGTAGTAGTTTCTTTCCCACTGTTCCATAATCCAATCCTACAACAAATTTAACAATGCAAAATAGCATAGAAGTGATCAGTAGAAGCACATGAATAGGGAGAAAAGACATACATGATACAAACCAAGGATGGCACACACACCTTATGTAGAAATATAGCAGACAACTCAAAGACCTGGGAGCAGAAACCAGTTCCAGCATCCATGATGAGGGCCCAAAGGTTTGCAGAAGAGGCCACACAACTGATGTATAAACCATCTTCATTACCCTTTTCTACATGTTGACGGAGTCTTGCATCTGCAACATTATAATGGTACCTAATATGACAAGTAGCACAATAAAAATAGTAAGACAGCATTCGTGGGGACTGAATTTGTTGATTGTATCTGGATAAAAATGTGTAAAAAATCAATAGATTATTCCTGGCCAAGCCTATAAGAATTATAGAGATGACTGTAACTGCAGAACTGATCATTCACAATAGTTATGGCGTTTCAGTAGAGAAGCTGCATTGGAACTAAAGAATTCAGGTAGGAGCAGAGTCAAAGGGAGGCTATCCAATATCTATGTGTTTCAACCTTAAAAGCTCAGCCAGCTAACTGGTACAAGCCACCAGATGACGGCTAAATAACACTGTTGCTCAAGAAAAAATCAATCTCAGTGAGAGTTTAATGAGCACAAATCATATTTGTTTGTAAACTTCAAATAATGAGAAAGCGACAAAGTCCTTTCATTTCTCCAGATGCCTATTTCATTTTCATTTCATTTTCATGCACTTTAAAACACATTGTAGTGTAAGTTCATCAGTTCATTCTATCTACCGATCAGAAGGATCCATCTAATACACGGCATTGAAAAATAATGAATCAAAATTCAACCTGTTCTGATGGGCCTCTTTCGTTAATGCTTATTACCATGCGTCTCTGTATCTTTCTTGTCCCCTCTTCAACTATATGCTTTCCAAAATCTAAAGAAACTTTGAAGTTCTGCTCTGTGGTTGCAAGAGCATAAACTAAGGAACTAACAAGGTAGCTTTTCTACTTGATCAAACAAATTCTGCACTCTTTACCTGAGGCTAGGATGGCTAATTGGTAGTTGGCATCACCTTGCACATTAGGTAGATGGCAAGTCCTCCAAGTTTAGAAAATATTTGACCCTTCATTGAATCTAGCTGGCTCTAGATTGATGGGATAAGGGTTAAAATGACAATGATGAGATATACTCATAGAGCCAAGGAACACATACTAGTCTTCTACACCCCCCTTAAACAAAGAATTAACCTGGACAAATTGTTTTCGATTAATATAGCTTGCTGCTACTTGTAATACATGCCAGTTAACTATATATCCACCACCAATTTGAAAGGGTCCAGCAATAACAAACAAAATAAAACATCATTTGTCATTTCCTAATGTCCCTCCAAGATCTCTACCTCTATAGAGTCTTGAGATGGAAAGACTATCGAGACAAAAAAAGCGTGGGAGGAGGAAGAGAAAGGAAAAGAAGAACAAGGAGGAAGCAGAGGAGGACATGAGCACAGTGATGGAGGAGATAAGGATGATGATGATGAAGGAACTATCTCCTGATCTATGATGGATCCCTTCCCTTGAAAGAGGAGGGGATGAGGGTGATGATGATAGACGAAGAGATAAGGATGAAGATGGAGGAGAAAGAAAAACTATCTCTTGAACTCTCCAAATTCTCTCCGAGATCTCCCCAGGATCTATTCTCTCCAACCTGCCAATGTAGCACTGAGATCTGAGACAGCAATTCTTGCAATAAAGATATAACAAAAATAGAGAACAAGAGTAACAAATATGGTATCTTCAAGAAGTGAAACACTTTGCACAGCATATTCTAGATTCAAGAACCAGCAATGCAATCATCAGAAAATGAGTATACACAAGAACAATGCAAAACAGTGCTTCCTTTTTTTCCTTTTTGAAAGCATGTAAAGCAATGTTGTAAACGTTGTTCTTGTAAATATTCTGAATTGAATTTCAAACTTCAAAGCACACTGAATCCCATTAGACTGCATCTAAGCCCTTTCAGGCTGACTTGATTACCTCTGTTTCATGGGCCGTCGTGCATTGTATACTGAAATCCATTGGGTTGCTGGGCTTCCTAGCCTAACTTTCTTTTTAGGATGGTCATCTTCTTCAAGATTTACAAGTAATCGTCCCCGTTTCTGTCCAACCTGGTACAGAAAAGGGTGGCTAGAAATAATGTTCTCTTGCAAGGATAAGCAGAAGCAGGTGAAACAACCAACACAACTAATTGATGATGAAAACACTCTTTAAACAAAAAGGAAAGTAAATCAGGTTATATTCAGAACAACCTTCAGAGCTCCATCTATTCTGATAGGCCTTAAGGGTGTGCATGGCTCAATCAAGCTTTCGAAGAGGGAAATAAGCTTTGAATAATTTGGCTCTTCGTCAAACTTCATATTTGTCACGATCTCAAGAAATTGTTTAAATGGTGGTGGACAAAAACAACACAACATCTCTGGAGAAGTAGCCATCTTTTTCTTACAAACAAGGAAGCTCTTATTGTCTCCCTGCATCATTAAGCATGAGCAAGAGTGAGCTCCTATACAAAAAAAAAACAAGATAAGCAGCAATACAAGTGAACCATACACCAAATCTACAAGAGAAATAGACCTGATAGCCTTGCCAGGGCAACCTTCCTCTGATGAGGAATATCAATGTGTATGCTAATGACTCAAAATCATCTCTTCTACTTCCTGTACGACCTAAATGTGCATGTGCACTTGCATATCTTATTGTTCCTCTGCCAAAAAGAAGATGTCAGAATAAGATGGAAAATGATCCACATGTACCTTTAAATCAATACAGACCTGAAAATGTCTGGCCTTTGGTCATAATCCACATGCTGACCTGATGATGTATCCCTCCATTTTGAGGCTGAACATAGTAGTGACATGTGAGGGTCTAGTGGCCAGAGTACATTGCAATTTTAAAAAAGTCAAACAATTGCTGACTCAGCCAAGCACAGTTATCTGGCTATTTTGGTCATTGAATATACAGTTTACAACGACAAATATTTATAAGGAAAAGTATTAAAAGCATACCCAAACCAAGATCGATAAGAAAAAGCTTCTTCTCATCGGGGCTTCCAGGTTGACCGAGCAAAAAATTCTCTGGCTTAACATCTCCATGGACAAACCTGAGACAAGGGGGAAAATGAAAATACAAAGAGGAAACAATAGTAATTTGAGCAATGACCTTCCAGAAAACAGATGCACACTACCCTTGCACCTACATGAGGGGACCCATGTTACCGACAACATAGGGCCATGCCAATGAACTGGCTACAGAAGTGTGACTTTCTAAAAGCCCTAACTTTGTACAAAATCAGGGCAGAGCAAAGACCATGCCAAACAATGTGAAACCTGTGTGTTGCACATACAAAGGTTGCGGTGGGTGGAGTCAAACTCAAAACATTGAAGAGCAAACCCAAGTCTGAAGACCATGGTGCTACCCAGTAAATTCACAAGCAAAGTAATATATTTAAAAGCATACCCCTTCAAGTGAAGCTTCTCAAGAATTGATATTGCCTCCACAGCAATGCAAGCCACCATATTTGGTGACATCCTGTTTCAGGAGTTAGCAGTAAGTAAATTGGCACATGTACCAAAGGCATAGCGCACAAGGAAAAATGTAGCATATCATACGCTTGGCCAACAGAATTCCAGACATCCCAAAGACTGGGTCCAAGCATATCCATGACCTGAACCAATCAATTTAGTTGTATATGCCACTGATCAGTGAAGTCAAATTCATAACATCAATAATTAATGAGCATCACTATTACCAGAATGAAGTAATCTCCTTGACGGCCTTTGTAATGAACCAACGGCAGTCCATAACATCCATTGAGCGTACTTGTAATCAGAAATAAATGAGTGAGATACGAATCATGCAGCTAAAAGGAAAAAAATGAAACAAAAATGAGAACTTATTAGACATATGAATTTGAAATGGTTGACTTCTTACTTGTAGACTTGCCATTCATACGGAGGACCATAGTTACAACCTTTACTGCTGCGGTGCTCAAATTTCAGTGCCACCTGCAGTCAATAGATAACAAAGTATGACTGTATGGACACTATTGTTCTTACAAGGAGTTAAGCATAGGAAAGTTTGTCAATGCTACCTCAAAGGCATCTGGTCCTGTACGCTCTGATCCACCTGATACCCTTCGGCCAACATAGACCTGACCAAAACCACCTTTTCCCAGCTTTCTCTCGACCTTATACACTGGGGAATTACCAACTTGAACCTGAAAAATATATTTAATTTTTTCCTTAAGGATTTCATTTTAGACCAAATAAAGGCAGTAATTTGACCATATCAGATTGAAATAACGGGACATGGTATGACATATGTGCATACCAATTGCAACACCAGTCATTCATCCTCCAGAATTCTCAAGGAATAAAACCCAACTTGTTTAATTAATTCTTTTTTATGAATATGTATATAATACTCTCATATCTAGTTCTCAATTTCCATGGACAGGCATTTTGAAAATAACTGCAGTAGAGCTAGCAATAAGTACTTTTAGGCTTCACATAATGGAATGTAAAAATGGAATTTATATATATACGTTATCAACAGTAACAATCTAAAGATAAGGTCCAATGAGATTCTGAACAAGAGTTTAGATAGTATCAAGGACTGGAAGAATCCGAAATACTTGTCAACAATCTCACAAGATGTAGTGACTATAAAGTCAATGTATATGTAAATCACGTATCCACTGAATGATTCTCAATAGTGTTAATCTGTCGGAGTACTACTACTGACAAGTGCACATACAAAAATACAACTTGGTATTCTGAAAACTACCCTTCCTCAGAGGAAAGATGAACAACTATCACATAAAAGATGCCCAGCATTAACAATTTAAAATTTTATGATGAAACATTATAATATAATGCAATCTCAAACTAACAAGCAAAGAAACATAAAAATGTGAGTCTAAAATACAGGCATATTCAAGCTACATTTATCTTTGCACACATGACCAAGAGAGGAACAATGTCATCGTCACAAAAGCTTCACATCTACTGAAAGCATGCACAGGCACATAATTGGGGTACATACTCAGACTTATAACCAGCAACCTAGCCCTTATTTAAAGAGAAAAATGCTAAAAAAAAATAAAGTCCACATATTCAGACCGGTAGGAACATCATCAGAGTAATAAAGCATATGAAGTGAAGGATATAAAAAGCTACCAAGGTCCTGATAGTCAATCAAATTATGCACTTGTAACAAGGAAAAAACTGAGAAGTGATTGTGATTGAATACACCAGAAGCATACCCGATCAGGGACGGGAGCTGCTGTTGCTTCTTCTTCAGCTCCCATCAACTTCTCTGCACTTCCTCCCTCCATTGCTACCACTCGATCAACGGGACACTCCACTGCCTGATTCAGAACAGGGGCTTGAGCAATTCCAATAGGGGCTCCAGGCAGAACTTCACAAGGATGGTCAGGATCTAGATCAATCACCCTAATGCCTCTCCCTCGACCACCAACAGCTGGCCTAACAGGTGCTGCAGAGGGCCCTTTGGCTACTGTTGCAGCATTTCCTCTTCCTCTGCCCACACCAACCCGTCTCCCAGTTCTGTTAGTAGCAGGCAGAACAAAGTTCTCTGCTTGTTCAACAGGCTGTGGTTGTGGTATATCATCAAGCCTCTTGGATTTTACTCGACCTTGCCGGGGTCCACTTCGCAGTTCTGGCATCGTCTCCCCATGCAAGTCACGGCCACATTAGATTCTCAGAAATCCCGTCCAATCTATGTGTAATGCTGAGAGTTGATAGGGAAAGAAATGGTCAGATAACGTGGTAAAGAAAGGAATGTGAGACGGAAACAAGCAATAGTGGCAACGAAAGAACCTTCTTGCTCCCACAAGATAGAAAATAAATCCAACTCTAAATAACAAAAAGGGAATGAACAAAGGAAACGAGTCATAAATCCAGTCAGAAGCAAAAGTATAAATAAGATTAACAAGATGGCCGGACGCAGATGGAATGAAAGGTCCGTGTTATTCAACAACCAAGCATTCCCAAATCTACAAAAACTTCAGCCTTCAAATGACGATCAAAACAGCAAAACGCCATTTTTAGCATAAAAGTGAGCATCCCCCGGGTGACAACATACAGGAAGACTGCTTCTTTCGGAGCAACACCAGCCTTTCTTAAAAAGGAGCGGAATGCGGCAATCTCTAACGTCAGAATCTATGATTTCATAGAAAATCCTTAATTTTTGTCCCGAAAACTGACCGATCGCCCCCCAGAAATGGGAACCGCCTCTAGCAAAACAATCGAAGCAATCAACCCAACCTCCCTAGTCGCCCACCAAAAAATAAGTAGAAGGATTTGAGAAGAAATTTGTTGTTCTCACTCAAATGCCTTCCCCATCTGGATAGTCTACCAAATCAGGCACGCAGGCAGAAGTATAATAATAATCATCCGAAGCGAACCTCCTTCTCTCTCTGTCCACGTCTCCAGTTTGAAACTGATCCAATTATAAACAGAAAAAGAGGGGGGATAGGAAAGCTGTAACTATGCTCAACACAACCGTTTCATCCAAGGTGCCACCCCCCGCCGCGCACAACCGATCATCCAAATCCGTGCAACCGGGAGCCACACACGATCGGAACCACGGTTCCTACACAAAAACCATCGTCGATCATCCAAGGAACAGGTCAGACACGCACCGGCGCGACGATCGAGGCAGACAGTTTCCAAAACAGCGACGATCGGAGGCGGGCGGGCACCGCGGGGGATCGGCCGGCTCTCTCACGATCGGTGCGTCACCGGCGCATCAGCCGGCCGGGATCGTCTCCGAATCCCCGGAGACAGCAGCGGCGCGTCGAGTGGCGGGCGAAGGACGCTCCTCCACCGCAGTCCTCGTCCGGATGCGATTGCGGCGCAAGGATCGGGGGAAGGAGGCAGGAGAGCAGCTCCGATCGAAGGCGGCGGGGAAGAGGCTTCTCCAATCGCGAGAGAGAGAGAGAGAGAGAGAGAGGCGCACACACACACACACACTCTCTCTCTCTCTATCTATCTACCTCGTGTCCTTCGCCACCCACTGCCCCCTATATCCTCCTCTCTTCTTCTTCCTGGCTCTGCGCTCTCTCTCTCTCTAAAATCTCTCTCTAACCCGTTGCTTCTATCTTGGAGTTGGAGAGGTGCTCTGTTTCTATTCCTCCCTCTCTATTCCGCGGGGCGAGTTGTCCGAATTTCTGCCCGCTTCGTAGCCCGCGTGGAGGAAGAAGAAGACGGAGGCTGGGTTGGGGAGGTGAGCTCATGCATGCAAATCAAATGTGGCCGCTGCGGGGGCGCCCGTGGAGGATAGATAATGGTCTCTCTCTCTCTCTATCTTCTCTCTCTAGACTCTCTCTCTCTCTCTCTACACTCGGTCTTCTTTTCAGATTTTTTCCCCCTTTCACCGGGGGCGTTCACTTGTTTAGTTGGCACATTGGCTACAAGATGTGATTAGTGGTGAAAATTGAGTATTTAAATTGTCAACTGTCAATATATATTTCATTTGCCTATAGTCGTATATTATGAATTATTATCTTATGGACGTGGGTGTATAACTACTGCAATATGGAATGTTAATAATGTTAAAAAGGGGGAAATGAGATCTCGCGCAACGTTCGTCGGCTCGATCGTCTCAGTCGTCCCGATTTTTTATCGTGACGATATCATCTCGTTTCGTCTCGCTCCATCTCATAAGATGTCAATACGAAAAAAGACTCTTCATATATATAATATATATAAAATAATATAACAAAATTCTTAATTTAGTTGGTTAAGCGGTTTATGCGGTCTGGTGAACGTCTACGTGATTTTGAGTTTTTAATTGAAAATCTTAAACAAAAATTAAAAAAATCGCATACAACCGGTGAGTTTTGAGCTCAAACCGACAAAGACACTTAACCGGTCATCTCGGTCTATGATTGGGACGGGTCAGGTCGCGTGAGTCAAGCCGTCCCAACTCGATTTGTCAAATCTTGATCTCGAATACTTTTGAACCCGATTCTATCGTTATCTTTCCGTGGAGAGTTGAGTTAAATTAAATTACAGTTCTTGTGTGAAGATATAGGCCGTTGGATTTTTTATCAAGGGGGTGAAATTGAGAATGTCGTTATTTTTATTGATTCCTTGATTTTAAAAAATAAACATATATATATATATATACTTGAGTTGGAATTATGATGCGTTTGAATCGAACTCTCTCACACTCGCGTGGATCTGACTATCAATTAGTTAGGTCGTTCGTCATAAAAAGTATTATTATTTATATTAATTTTAATTAAAATTAAAAATATTATATGAATAAAATTATTAAAAAATAATTTTATAAATGCTAATTAACTTCTGGGACTAAAGAAAAAGGAAATGGACGGTTGTGAATAACTCTTACATGCATGACCTTGGCTAGATACACATAAATGCCCATCATATCTGTTAATTATGATAGAAATCATCCAGATTCCAATATATATCTCGTAGACATACACATCGGTGTGACCCCTTAAGACCTCCCAAGGCGTCACGAAACGGATGGCAACAAGGGGCACTCTAGCCTTCAGTTGGCACTTGGCGATTAGTGTGCGACGTGTGTCTTCTTCACCTTGCCGTGTAACGGATGCCCACTCTAGATCTTCTCTCTTTTTTACGTTACAAGCATCCTTCTCATTTTATTTAAAAAATTATTGTAAAGTTTATTTATAATTATTATAATTTTATTTTAAATGTTATAATTGAAGGCATGCATCATAAAATTTTGTTGTTTTCTTATAAGCGAATGTTTTTTGTACGTATATATGAATTTATAGCCATTAAGACGGTGGTGGGCCCACTACGAAGGTCTAACCGTTCGGGCTCACGCTCAACGCTCTAAGTGAGCACGGATCTTGCCTTGGCCGAGTGCAAGGAGGCTATCCACTCCACTACTCTAGTCACTAGGGAAAGCGGATGTCGGGACATGAATTGTTTGGGGAAGGATTTCAAACGAAAGGGATCTTACGATGATTTTACTTCAACGATAAGACAGACATCGAAGTGCCGCAAGGGCAAACACAATGGGAAAAGAGATAAGCTAAAAATCAAGTGCCACAACTATAGAAATTTAGGACATTTCAATCGTGAATGCACTAAGTCAAAGAAAGTATCACAAAACCCTACTATATATATATATATTTGTTCACATGTATTAGTTGCTCGAACATATCTTGAATGGATCGTGGATTCAAGAGTGACTAACGACATAATAAGGAATCGAGAGGGATACATGGATTATCGTCGAGTCTCAATGTGCGTGCAAAGAGTATATATGGGCAACGGTTCCAGTGAAAAGGTCTTTGGAGTTGGTGTGTACCAACTTAGGCTAAAGACTATACATAGGTTGACACTTCATAACATACTCTATGCGTCAGGAGTTCAGCATAACCTACTATCAGTTTCATCACTATAAGAACTGAGTTTTTCTCTCATATTTGCTAGTAGTAGACTTGACATTTATTTAGACAATATTTTGTATGGATATAGATTATTTATTAATGATTTATTTAAATTAGATTTAGATATGGATAATTCTATTTCTTCTATATCATAGTGACAAATGATGAAAAAGACCTCAATTCAGTAGTTTGACATGCTCAGCTAGGATACATAGGACAAGATATAATGGCTAGGTTAGCTAGAGAAGATCTTTTGGGTCCACTCACTAAAGTCAATCTATCTGTATGTGAATCGTGTTTGACGGGCAAAGTATGTTGAAAGTCTTTCAGAAAGGCTAAAAGGGTCATTGAGCCATTATAGCTTATCCACTCCGACATATGCGAATCTATGAGTGTGAAGGCCTGCCAAGGGACATCATATTTTCTCACATTTATGGATGATTATTCGCGATATGGATATGTCTATTTGATCGCTCACCATTATGAAGCGTTAGATTGCTTCAAATACTTCTTAGCAGAGGTTGAGAATCAATTGGATAAGAGTGTAAAAGTTTTTCGGACAGATTGATGATGCGAATATCTATCGGTTTAGTTCTGAAATTTATGTGAAGAAAAAGAAAAGTTACTATTCCATATACTCCGCAATAGAATAGTGTAGTCGAGAGAAGAAATAGAATGTTGTTAGATATAGTTAGGTCAATAATGACGAATGCCAACCTCCCAATATCTTTTTGGGAGATGCTCTTCTAAATGTGACATACATCTTTAACCACGTACTTTCACAGTCCGTTCCTTCCACCCCTTATGGGTTATGGTGTGATAAAAAGCACAATGTAGAGAATCTATGCCCATAGGGTTCCACAGGATATATATGTCCATGACACCTCCCATAAGTTTGAAAATTTTGGTCCTAAAGTTAGAATGTTTATCTTTATAAGATATCATGATAGCTCTAAGGGCTATGTGATGTATGGATAACACCTTGATGGAGTGACGAAAAAAGAGATTCGAGGTGTCATTTTCTTAGAAAAAAAAATTAGCATTGGCGACACTGGGAAAAGTTTTGACCTCCATGAGTTGGACGAGTCTAGTGATATCTTACCATCTTCCAGTGAAGAAAGAGAATTAGAGCCTAACTATTGAGCGTTAAAGATAGTAGAGATGATCACCAAACTAGTGAGAGTGTGCCCAGTGAGAGCACATCACCATATTAGCTAGACACCCAAATACATCACAGTCAACACTGATAGATTTCTCGTCGTTTGTTTGAGATTGAGGAGAAAGTTCTTATGTGTCTGCCCATAGACGATCATGAGCTTAATTCTTTTAAAGAAGCATTTGCATCATCTTACAGGAAAGAGTGGTAAGCTGCCATGCACGATGAGATAGACTCCATGGGTAAGAATGAGGTTTGGGAATTAGTTGATCTCTCCCATGAGCGCAAAACTATTAAAAATAAATGAGTTTTCAAAATTAATCACAAGGTGGATGGATTGGTCAACAAATATGAAGCATGACTTGTGACGAAAGACTATACTAAAAATAAAGGAATAGACTTTGATGAGTCATTCTCTTTCATGTTGAGATTTACATTAGTTCATCTTATTCTAATCGTTGTCGCTCAGTTAGATTTGAAACTTTTTCGGATGAATGTTAAGACTACTTTTCTCAATAGAGAACAAGACGAGGAAATCTATATAATCCAATCAGAAAGTTTTGAGGTAGAGGGACAAGAGTGCAAAGTTTGCCATCTCAAGCATTCCATTTATGGTCTCAAACAATCATGTAAATAGTGGTATTTCAAATTCCATAGAGTAATTATCGCATTTGGTTTTGAGATGATTGAGAAAGATCAATGTGTGCATGTCAAACAAATAGAGAAAAAAATCATTATCTTGTCATTGTACGTCGATGACATATTATTGGCTAGGAATGATATAAAGTCTATCGAAGTCACTAAGCAGTAGTTGTCTTTTGTCTTCGAGATAAAAGATATGGGTGAAGCAAATTATGTGCTTGGAGTAAACAATGTAAGAGATCACTTGAAAAGACTTCTGAGTATGTCTCAGGAAACTTACATAAATAAAATTCTTCAGCGATTCTAGATGAATTACACCAAAGATGAATTACTCCAAACCTATCGAAACTCCAATTGATAGGGGATATGTTTTAAGTTCAAGTCAATGCCCATAGACCGATGAAGAAAAGAATGAAATGTCTAAAGTGTCATATGCGACTGCAATAGGGAGTCTGATGTACGCTATGTTGTGCACTCGACTTGACATTTATTATGTAGTCGGATTGGCCAGTTGCTATCAGAGTAACCATGGTCTCACTCACTGGAAGACAATGAAGAGGATCTTCTGATATTTATGTGGAACGACGAACCTCGCCTTATGTCACAAAAAAGGTGACTTAAGACTAAGAGGTTATAGTGATGTTGTTTGGGCCAGAGACAAAGATGAGTGAAAATCCATCTGAAGCTATGTGTTCATGTTAGGTGGTGGGACCATTTCTTGGTACAGCAAGAAACAAACATACATTACTTTATCCACGATGGAGTCGGAATACGTGGTTTATTCAGCATCATGTCAAAAGGCTGTTTGGTTATGGAGTTTCTTGTGACAAGTAGCCATGACACACCACCCAGAAGAGGCAGTATTGTTGTACATTGACAGCACATCTATATTGGCCTACGCTAAGGATCTAAAGTATCATGATAGGACCAAACACATTGGTATTCACTATCACTACATTTGAGATTTACTTGCGAAAGGGTTAGTGGTGCTCTGACACATCTTAACGGGTCGTATGATAGCAGACCCACTAACTAAATAGATTCCTAAAGATGTCTTCTTAACCCACGTTAAGGCTATGGGGTTATATTGAACAAATTTTGTTGACATTAATTAATATTGTTATTCTTTTATATGTGTCTTAGGATGAGATGTAAGTTTACACATCATTTAGAAGAAGATGTCACCAGACTCAAATTGACCCTCTCAAACGGGTAATTCACCTTGACACTAAGATAATGAGCAAGATGAGACATTAGATATCTATGGTGTTAGACGAGCGAGTAAGATATACATGGTAATTTATCTATTATGTCGAGAAAGAATTAAGATGATATCCATTTGGATCGCTCACAAGTTTTCTATGCCTCATCCTGTGAAGTCTGACTAAGTCGAAAGTAAATCTCATAACATGGCGCTGAGTAGGAGCGACAGTGGTGTGAGATTCAGGTCAATCGTAATAGGAGTGACTAGATTAAGATATTTATGGTGTTTAATTATTTTAAGTGGCGTGCCCATATCGATAGGAGAATACCATAGCATGCATCTCATATTGCATGTGTTGCATATAAACATAAGTATGAATGATGAATAGATCTCTGCTTCATCGTTGTGTGAGCTCCTGAATCATATTTTGTCGAGATCCCCTTCGTACCCTTTGTTACTTGAGCACTATGCCATGAAAAGGAAATTTGATATCGCTACTTTAGCATGTTCCTTAAGACTATGGTTGATACAGTGTAGCGGGATATATCTATAAAAGAGGTCAGGACCAATTGAATTAACATAAGAACTCAGAGAAGACTTTTACATATTGCAATATATTTTGTGACTCATACCCTTGGGGACTCTATTAACTTTGTGTGATGATAGAGTCATGCACATGACATTTGAGATAACACTACTTGTTATTTGAGAGATCTAGAGTGTTAAATCAAGCGAATATGGGATTGTCTAGGGTGCTACGACATATATGATGTTAAAGTAACAGTTTACTACTCCTATGATTAAGAGTTTTTCTCGTGAGACCGCACACTCCATTTTCTGTATGATAAAATAAGAGAAGTAAACATAAAGAGAGAATTTTGTAACTTCCCTCCATGGGCAAGTGAGAGATGAAGAGGTGCGACGTGTTGGATAATATTAAGGGAATATGCTAGTCCGGAAGGATAAGAACAGACCAATTAACACAGTAATCTACTATAACAACAGAAAGGGAAACGAGTTTAGAATCGCATGTTTAGGAGAGAAACGTGTCGTAGATGACACTGTCTTTGAAACGAAAGACGCCCCCTCCTCTAGCACAGGGTTCACTGACGCTTCGTCCCCGAGATATGACTCCCCACTGACTGCTCCAGGTGCAAGGCCAGAGTAGTCCTAATCCGATCACTTGTTGATGTAGAATGCCCAGAGCAAAAAGAAATTTCAGAAGCACAGTTCGCAAAGAGAAGAAGAAGAAGAAGTCCTTCTGTCTCTGAAACACGCCCCCTTATAGAAGTCTCGGGCAGTTAGAATCTCAACCGTTGCGATTCTAACGGTAGGCCCATAACTGGCCAAAGCTCAACAGGTGTGACCCAACGGTAAGCCAAAATCAAATTCAAAACTCGGTAACCGGCCGGCACAGCACAGCACAGCACGACACGACACGACACGACACGACGCGGCTCGGCACAAACAAACAAACAAACAAATAAATAAATAAATAAATAAATAATATATATTTATTTATTTCTATTCGATCAAACCACTTAATTCGACACACTATTCGAGCCCACATCTATGCCCCTTGGGTCTCGACCCAAGGGTGAGCTCTCCAATACATAAATCAAAGGAAGTCTTTCCAACTTCCAATACGGGACTAAACAATAAATGAGGAATTTGAATCAACATAAGGACCATAAATTCTAACATTCCCCCACTTGATTCAAATTCCAAAATCAACGATATAAACACAATAAAATAAAGTTCTGGGCAAAAACTACTATGTCATGGGTGAAGGTGTCTTCCGGACTTGAACCTTCACTTAGTGAAATTAAGTCATCATCTGAAAGAAACTGTAGTGGACTAGGCCTTGAACTAAGCCCTTTTACTCAGACTGTTACTTAATTCACAACATAGCACATCAGTGATCAGATTCTTTATATGGTAGTGCTATAGGCCATGCACTGATATCTCGTCTCATGAGTGCTCAAGAGAATACCCAATTCCCATAGATCGCGGCCCCACGATCACACTCACGTAGGTGGGTCTCCAAGGGTACCTGCCACGGTCCATACCCTGCCTTATAAAGCCTTGATCCCATTAAGAGCATAGCTCATCCTGGTGCCGTTACAGTAGAGCACTGATCATCATTCACGGGGATAGGTTTACAAAGTAAGTAGTGCTCTCCAATTACCCAATAGCTCGTATTCCACATTGAACCTACTTCATGGGATCTCCAATCACATAGGTTGGGTATCTGCTATGGTAATTGACTGTGGGATTTCAATCCCATCCCCCTTGATGATTCAAATACTAGCCTCCTCGCTAGACCTTTTGTAAAAGGATCTGCCAAATTATCCAATGATTTTACAAATTCTAATGAGATTACACCTTGTGAAATCTTCTCTCTCACAGAATTCCATCTAATACTAAGATGTCTCCTCTTTTCATTAATTGTCGTTTGTTTTACTTTATCTATCACAGAACGACTATCACAATGCATAGAGATTGCAGGTAAAGGTTTATTTACAATAGGAATATCAGATAAAAGATTTTTAAGCCATTCAGCTTCAGAACATGCAATATCTAATGCAATTAATTCAGCTTCCATAGTAGATCTAGCAATAATAGTTTGTTTTGCAGATTTCTATGCCACAGCTGCCCCACCTAAGGTAAACACATAACCACTTGTAGAAATTATATCAAAAGAATTAGTTATCCAATTTGCATCACAATACCCTTCTAGGACAGCAGGGAATCCAGAATATGTTAATGCTAAATCCTTTGTTCCTTTAAGATATTTAAAAACTCTTTCTAAAGCATGCCGATGTTCTTGACTAGGGTTACTAGTGAATCTACTTAGTACCCCCACAGAATAAGCTAAATCAGGTCTAGAACTGTTTGTTAAATACATGAGACTACCTATGATTTGTGCATATTTTTCTTGAGAAACAGGGTTACTTAAATTTTTTGTCAAATTTGTACAAGGAGTAAAAGGTGTAGAAACATGAGTACAATCCAAATAATTGAATCTTTCTAAAATTTTATGCACATAATGAGATTGAGACAAGGAGATTCCATTAGATGTTCTATTGAGTTTAATTCCTAAAATCACATCAGCAAGACCTAAATCTTTCATATCAAATTTAGAAGATAAAAATGACTTAGTTTCATTAATAATTTCCATGTTGGTTCCAAATATCAAAATATCATCAACATAAAGACATAATATCACACAAGAATAACCAACAATTTTACTATAAACACATTTATCAGAATCATTTATGACAAAGCCATTCTCTAAGATAACTTTGTTGAATTTTTCATTCCATTGTTTAGGAGCTTGTTTTAAACCATACAAGGATTTAATTAATTTGCAAACTTTATTCTCCTGTCCACACACCACAAAACCTTCTGGCTGATCCATATAGATCTCCTCTTCTAAATCTCCATTAAGGAAAGCAGTTTTAACGTCCATTTGATGGACCTCGAGTCTATATATAGCAGCCAAGGCAATTAATACACGTATGGTGGCAAATCTAGAAACAGGAGAGTATGTATCAAAATAATCCATGCCTTTCTTTTGTGTATACCCTTTTGCAACTAATCTTGCCTTAAATTTATCAATGGAACCATCAGGTTTAAGTTTCCTTTTAAAGATCCATTTGCAACCAATTGGTTTACACCCAGGAGGTAAATCACATAAAATCCATGTATGATTATTCATGATTGAATCCATTTCACTATTAATGGCTTCTTTCCAAAAACTAGAATCAACAGAACTCATAGCATCATGAAAAGTCTGAGGATCATCCTCAGCCAAATAGATTAAAAAATCATCACCAAAGTTCTTTTCTTTTCTTATTCTTTTAGGCCTTTCTACAACAGATTCAGGTTCTATGATATGAGTATCATGTTGAGAGTGATTAAAAGATGATGTTCCTTCTTCAATATGTCTTGTGACATTATTTTTCATAGGAAAAATATTTTCATAATAAACAGCATCAGATGCTCTTATTTCAATAATAGTGTTAACACTTATATCACTAATGTCAGATTTTATCACAAGGAACCTGTTTGCAGCACTATTTTCAGCATATCCAATAAAAATAGCATCTACTGTTTTAGGACCTATTTTTCTCTTCTTATTTTCAGGAATTTTAACTTTTGCAAAACAGCCCCAAACTTTAAGATTATTTAAGTTGGGTTTTCTTTTACACCATAATTCATAGGGTGAGAAGTCAACATTCTTATGAGGTATCATATTCAAAATATAGCATGCAGATAACAAAGCTTCCCCCCACATATTATTAGGTAAACCAGAATATGTTAACATTGAATTTACTGCATCTAATAAAGTTCGATTTTTCTTTCAGCTATACCATTAGATTGAGCAGAATAAGGGGCAGTTGTTTCATGTATGATACCACAATCTTCACAAAAATGAGCAAAATCATTAGAAGTATATTCTCCACCTCTGTCAGACCTAACCCTTTTGATGGTTTTCCTATTTGATTTTCTGCTAAGTTCTTATAGATTTTAAATTTTTCTAAAGCTTCATCTTTAGATCTCAAAAGATATATATAGCAGAATCTAGAGTGATCATCTATGAAGGTTATAAAATATCTCTTGCTATTTCTAGTTAATACACCATTTGAATCACATACATCAGTATGAATTAAATTTAGAAGATCACTACTCCTTTCAACAGATTTAAATGGATGTCTATGAAGTTTTGCTTCAACACAAGTTTTACATCTAACTTTATTATTTAAATCCGTTTTAGGAATTAGATTTAAACGCATCATTCTTTTCATTGTCTTAAAATTCACATGACATAGTCTAGAATGCCATAAATCACTAGAATCTGAATTAACAACAGAAGTTGAGGAATCAGTAGAAATATTGATATTATTGACCACATAAGGAGAAAGTACATTCAACTTAAACAATCCTTCACTTACATAACCCTTTCCAATAAAATTTCCAAACTTAGTGATTACAACTTTCCCAGATTCAAAAACTAACTTATAATTATTCTTATTTAATAAAAATCACTAATAAGGTTCCTCCGAATTGCAGGCACATGCTGTACTCCTTGGAGAGATAGGACCTTTCCTGAAGTTAACTTCAAATCAACTCGTCCTTCCCCCACAACTCGAGCAGCACTGGAGTTCCCCAAAGTTACACTCTTGTTGGTGGCCTGATAGGTGGCAAAAGTATGTCGATCAAAACAAACATGAGTGTTAGCCCCCGTATCAATCCACCAATCATTAGAAAAATTAATTAAATTTATTTCAGGGAATAATGTTACAAACCCATCAGAAGGCTCAGAAGTAGAAGCTCCAGAAGTTATCATGTTAACTTGAGGATTAGGAGTTTGGTTATGATCATGGCGATGAAACTTGGGACGAGGTCTGCCACCATCTTTTCTCTCATAGCAATTCTTGGCAAAATGACCTGGTCTACCACACACATAACAACATTTCTGATTAGACTGATTCTTAAAATTTTTCCCTTTAGCCTTATAGTTTTGATTCCAATGATAATTGGCCTTCTTATTATGGAACTTAGGATTAGGATTCTGGAACTTGGGATTATTGCAATTTTTATTTTTGTTGTTGTTTTCAGTCAGGTTGACATTGGAGGAGTTTTTAGACTCAATCAGTTTTCTTTGTTCTTCCTCAATCCGAATAGAACACTGAAGTTCATCTAATGAAATCTTAGAATGTTTATGCTGAAGGGATCTAGCAAAATTATGCCAGGAAGGTGGAAGTTTATCAATCAGACATGAAACAATTAAATTTTCATCCATGTTTTGACCTCTAGATTTCATTTCACATACAATGTTAAGGAATTCATGGGTTTGTGAAACAACAGATACGGAATCAGACATGGTGAAATGCAGAAACTTAGAAGCAATGAAACGTTCAATTCCAGCATCTTCTTTACCATACTTATCTTCTAATGCTTTCCATAATTCTCGTGCAGTAGGAATTGAACAATAAATATCATATAGTGTATCATGCAAATTACTAAGAATTCGACCATGGCATAGATAATCTTTTTCATTAGGAGTGTATGCAGGTTTTTCAGATATAGAACCGACTGCAGAAGATGCATTATTTGCAGGAGTGGATGAATCATGAGTGTGGTCTGTATCAGAAGAGGATGGCACATCTTTAGATTCGCTGATAACAGAAAACAGACCAAGAGAGGTCAGAAGGAATTTCATCTTCTGTTGCCATCTCTTAAAGTTAGTACCCGAAAATTTTTCAGGCCTTAGGTCATCCATATTAGACACCGACAATCCAGACATAGCAATCAATCTTTCGTTTCAAAATTGTTGGAAAATATTAAGGGAATATGCTAGTCCGGAAGGATAAGAACAGACCAATTAACACAGTAATCTACTATAACAACAGAAAGGGAAACGAGTTTAGAATCGCATGTTTAGGAGAGAAACGTGTCGTAGATGACACTGTCTTTGAAACGAAAGACGCCCCCTCCTCTAGCACAGGGTTCACTGGCGCTTCGTCCCCGAGATATGACTCCCCACTGACTGCTCCAGGTGCAAGGCCAGAGTAGTCCTAATCCGATCACTTGTTGATGTAGAATGCCCAGAGCAAAAAGAATTTTCAGAAGCATAGTTCGCAAAGAGAAGAAGAAGCAGAAGTCTTCTGTCTCTCAAACACGCCCCCTTAAAGAAGCAATTCTAACGGTAGACCCATAACTGGCCAAAGCCCAACAGGTGTGACCCAACGGTAAGCCAAAATCAAATTCAAAACTCGGTAACAGCACAGCACAACAACACAACGCGACGCGACGCGACGTTACGCGACGCGACTCGGCACAAACAAATAAATAAATAAATAATATATATATTTATTTCTATTCGATCAAACCACTTAATTCGACACACTATTCGAGCCCACATCCTATGCCCCTTGGGTCTCGACCCAAGGGTGAGCTCTCCAATACATAAATCAAAGGAAGTCTTTCCAACTTCCAATACGGGACTAAACAATAAATGAGGAATTTGAATCAACATAAGGACCATAAATTCTAACACGACGTGCATGGCTGCCCACGAGGGTAGCGGCATGTGTCTATTTACGAATGGACGCATGCGTCCATTCACAAACGGATTTATATGCATCGTGCGCATGCATGCGAGGTGTGACAAATGGCTCCCCCCATCGCCTATAAAAGGGCATGCAGGGTGTTAGGGAAAAGAGACTTTTGCCACAACCGCTTACTTGTGGTTCTCTCTCTCTTTCTCTCTCTCTTCCTCCCCCCATGTTTTCACTTGGTGTTGAATAATGGGACTAAGAAAAACACGGGGTGTTCTTCTTGGTGCTTCTCTGAGGACTAATCACCGACAAGGTCGGGATTTGGAGTGTGATTTTGCGAGAGACGACTCTGGAAACCGTCTTTTTGAGACCTCTGAGTTTTGAGACCGTGAGCTCCAAATATTCCTCACCCCACTGTGTAACCCACATAATTTTATATCAAATACAAACAAAAAATTAACTTGATACACAAAAATCTAATTTGGTAAACCCCCCCCCCCATCACCCACTCTATAAATAGAAGAAGGTAGTGAAAAGCAGACTAAGTTAATAAAAATAATTAATAATAATTAAAATAAACTTAAAAACTTACTAAGTTATAAATATATCGAATAATAGTATATTAATGATTTGCTTATGTTGAATGCAAATGAATGTGATATGTCACCTATAAAGATGGCCTTTCTATTCTTTGAGAGCACATTTTTCTTTGTTGTATATTGTCTGTTAGATGCCATATATATATATATATATATATATATATAAACAAATTAATATCATCTCTTAATTAATTGATTTAAAAATAATTTACCCTATTGGTAAATCGAGGGGTTTGGCTTTCCTTAGCAACGTTAGGGCCTCGTGCCTTTGCCAACTTATATATGTTAGTTCCTACTGCATAAACAGGCTAGCTAGGAGACCACACAGATCTGCTGAAAGCATCAAAAGTTTTGAATCGATGTTAAAGATTATTCCTTCCTTTCTATCGTTATGTTTACAATGTGTTACTATATCATAAAACTCTAATCTTCAAAAAATCTCATCATCTCAGTTCAAAGATTCTCATAAACATAAATTTTTTTTTCTAGCTAGACTTCTCTGTCAGACACCCAAATCTAATTAAGTCTGATGTTAGGTTTTCTAAGTTTAATCATGTGATGTGAATTAAAAGCATGCAATCTCAACTGATCTTTTCAACTATGATTGAAAATGCTAGCCATCCATGGCACCTCCATCCTTTTTATTTTGTAAAGCATGCAAAGAATATTTTTTTGTCTTGATCATAGCATCTATGTGGAAATGAGACATATTAATTGCAACACATAAAAAAGTATCATTAGTGTTGATCATGGCTTCTATTGTTAATTATATAGCACATGTGCTTGCCATTTTTACCCTAATTTCCACGAACTCGTCTAAATATCCTAATAACACAATACAAAAACAACAGTTAATTACATACCGAAGAAAAGATTATAAAGACAAGGCATGTCCTAGCTTATAAACACAAGACAAAGGTAAAGAGGCTCCATCCCTATATCTAGCGTTATAAAGACAATCATAATCAGATTAATGACAACTTTACTTTTCTTTGGAAGTGTAAAGTGAAATAAAATATGATTCATAGAGCTTCCTACAGCATTTTAGTGTGAGCTTTTATTGTAATCTTACACTAAAAGGAAACTCTTTTTTCTTATTATTTTTTTTCACTAAAAGGAAACTCACGATGGAGTCTCTTCAACGGTGTTCTCACCACACACACACACACACACACACACACACACACACACACACACACAGAGAGAGAGAGAGAGAGAGAGAGAGAGAGAGAGAGAGAGAGAGAGAGAGAGAGAGAGAGAGAGAGAGAGAGAGAGAGAGAGAGAGAGAGAGAGAGAGAGAGACCCCCTTCCCCACTGTTACGCGGGGTGCTCGGGTGCCCCTTCAGGGACGCGGGGACGCGAGTGCCCCTTGGGGGCCGACCGCACATGGCGCCAGGGGCCAAGTGCCCCTTTGGGGGCCGCATGGCCACGCCACGTGGAGCCATGCGGTGCCCCCTCCCCCTTTCTCTCTTATCCTCTGCCTCACTCCTCCGTAACTCTCACCTTTCCCTATATAAAGGCCATTCCACCGTGAAAACTAAGGAGGTGGGTGAACAGAAAGGAAAGCTGAGGATAGCATGTGTGGGTGGAGTGAAAAGGTGAAACGGTGAAGAGATAAAGTTCTCCTGTGTGCAGGTGAGATAATATGCGTGTGTGCATAGTGAGAAAAGGAAAGTGAAAGTGAGGGGAGATGAGGAGAAATAAGATAAAAGAAATAAAAGCTCGGTCCTTCGCACCGAGATATCAACTGCGTGATGGCATTAGCTCCGGATGAACGTCACCCGAGTCTTGGGATTTGGAGTGTGGACACCTAGAAGTAACTCTGGTAGTTATTTCTCCACTCTGCGAGTAAATATTTATTTTATATACATACTTCTGCTGTGCTACAAAGGTATGTCCTTTTGTTTATTTTGTCTATTATATTTCGGGTTCAACCCAACGTCCCCGCGTCCCTGAAGGGGCACCCGAGCACCCCGCGTAACAAGCTCCCACTTGCACCTTAGGGCCGACCGCACATGGCGCCAGGGGCCAAGTGCCCCTTTGGGGGCCGCATGGCCACGCCACGTGGAGCCACGCGGTGCCCCCTCCCCCTTTCTCTCTTATCCTCTGCCTCACTCCTCCGTAACTCTCACCTTTCCCTATATAAAGGCCATTCCACCGTGAAAACTAAGGAGGTGGGTGAACAGAAAGGAAAGCTAAGGATAGCATGTGTGGGTGGAGTGAAAAGGTGAAACGGTGAAGAGGTAAAGTTCTCCTGTGTGCAGGTGAGATAATATGCGTGTGTGCATAGTGAGAAAAGGAAAGTGAAAGTGAGGGGAGATGAGGAGAAATAAGAGAAAAGAAATAAAAGCTCGGTCCTTCGCACCGAGATATCAACTGCGTGATGGCATTAGCTCCGGAGGAACGTCACCCGAGTCTTGGGATTTGGAGTGTGGACACCTAGAAGTAACTCTGGTAGTTATTTCTCCACTCTGCGAGTAAATATTTATTTTATATACATACTTCCGCTGTGCTACAAAGGTATGTCCTTTTGTTTATTTTGTCTATTATATTTCGGGTTCAACCCAACATTTTTTGGGCATTGAATAGCACTTAGAACACATCCTCTTTCAAGTGGAGTATCAATGGGTTTAGAATTGTGCATTCGAAAATGCTCTAGGATTTTATTAATGTAGGTTTCTTGAGACAAACTCAATAATGCGCGACTATAGCCAGAACCAGGCGAATAGATGAAAATCCCACGACTGGTGAGAATGTTTCATCATAGTCTATACCATCCTTTTGGGTATAACCCTTCGCCACCAATCGTGCTTTATATTTATTTATAGCCCCATCAGCCTTGCACTTAAGCTTGAAAATCCACTTATTTTCAATAGCTTTGCGCCCAGGCGAGAGTTCCACCAACTCCCAGACTTCATTCTGCGCCATAGACTTAATTTCATCTTGTATGACAGCTTTCCACTCTTTCCTAGATAAGGATGCAAGAGCTTCCTGAACAGATCTGGGCTCTTCATCATCTATGGGCTCACAAAAAATTGCCTCGTCTTCAATTCCGAAGAATCGAAGCGGCACAAGCCCACGCTTGCTGCGACGCAACGAGTCTTGATATTCTAGTGGTTCTATTGGTGCACTCCCACTGGACGTACTCCCACTAGCCCAATCATCCCTTCTATCTTTAGCAGACACAGGCTCGGGAACACATTCCCTTCCTGCGTTAGGAGATGGTGGGAGATCAGAGGGTTCTTCCAACTTATGAAGATCAAGATTTTTTTCACTGTCGCCAATACTAGGAAAATCTTTTTCCAAGAAAATAACATCTCGAACCTCTCGCTCTGTCAGTCCTCCTTCTGGACGTTGTCCATATATGACATAACCCACGGAGCTCTCTGGATATCTAATGAAGATAAACTTTTGAGCTCTAGGGCCAAGTTTCCCAAACTTGTTTGACATGTCATGGACATATCCAGCCGACCCCCATGGCCGCAAATTATCTAAATTGGGCTTGTGGCCATGCCACAACTCATATGGGGTAGAAGGAACTGACTGTGAAGGCACACGGTTCAAGATATATGCAGCAGTTAACAAAGCATCTCCCCAAAAAGAGATAGGAAGGTTCGCCTGCGCCATCATAGATTGAACCACATCTAGCAACGTTCTATTCCTTCGCTCAGCAACACCATTTGTTGTGGCGTATAAGGGATAGTAAGTTGCCGCCGAATACCTTTTTCTTCACACAATGTCCGGAACTGATCCGACATGTATTCGCGTCCACGATCTGTCCAAAGAACTTTAATACTCTTTTCCTTTTGATTCTCAACCTCGGCTAGGAAGCGCTTAAAACAATCCAGCGCTTCATAGCGGTGAGTGATCAAATAGACATATCCGTATCGCGAATAATCATCTATAAATGTGAGAAAATAGGTATGACCATGCCGTGCCCTCACACTCATTGGTCTGCAGATGTCGGAGTAGATTAGCTCCAAAGGTGCTGACGCCCTTACAGCCTTTCCAAAAGGCTTCCGGCATGCTTTCCCAGCAAGACACGGCTCACATACTGGCAAGTCGACTTTAGTGAGTGACCCCAAAAGACCTTTTCGAACTAATCTAGCCATTCTATCTTACCCTATGTGGCCTAAATGAGCATGCCATGTCGCAGAATCTAAGTCTTTACTATTCAACAGAAGAATAAGATGCATTATCTATAGCAAGATCCAATATAAAGAAACCATCGTCCATCTTACCATGCCCATACATAATATTGTCCAAAACAATATTTACACTACAGTCAGAAAAGATCAAACAAAAGCCTAGAGATAACAAGCTAGAAACTGACAGGAGATTTATATGCTCCAGCCAGAAGGCTTTGAGGTTAAAGGTGAAGAGCAAAAAGTTTGCCGCCTCAAACACTCTATATATGGCTTAAAACAGTCGTCTAGACAGTGGTATTTAAAATTTTATAAGGCAATCATCTCATATGATTTTGAGATGATTGAAGAGGACCACTATGTGTATGTTAAGCGAGTGGGAGAGAGGTTCCTGCTTTTGTCGTTATATGTTGATGACATTTTAATAGCCGAAAATAATATGGAGTTAATCAATGCTATCAAGGGATGGCTATCTTCTGTCTTTGAGATGAAAGATATGGGTGAAGCGAGCTATGTGCTCGGTGTGAAAATTGTTCGAAATCAAAAGGTTATTGAGTTTGTCTCAAGAAACCTACATTAATAAAATCCTAGAGCGTTTTCAAATGAACAATTCGAAGCCCATAGATACTCCCACTTGAAAAAGGATGTGTCCTGAGTGCTAGTCAATGCCCCCCAAAAAAATGAAGTAGAAAGGAGAGAAATGTCTAGAGTGCCTTATGCCGCTGCGATAGGAAGTCTAATGTATGCTATGTTGTGTACTCGGCCAGACATTAGCTTCGCAGTGGGTTTGGTTAGCCGTTATCAGAGTAACCCTGGTCCCGCACACTGGAAGGCAGTTAAACGAATCTTTCGATACTAGCGAGGGACATCAGACTATGTCTTACGTTACCATGGAGGTGACCTAAAGCTAGTGGGATACAGTGACGCGGATTGGGCTGGTGACCATGATGAGCGCAAGTCCACTTCGGGCTTTGTGTTCCTATTAGCTGGAAGAGCTATCTCGTGGTGTAGCAAGAAGCAGTCTTGCATTGCCCTATCCACTATGGAGGCTGAATATGTGGCTTGTTCTGCGGCGAGTCAAGAAGTAATATGGCTGCGGAATTTGTTGAAGCACTTGGCGCTTACACCTCATGCAGATGAATGTGTACTGCTATATACAGATAACACTTCCGCACTTGCTTTCGCCAAGGATCCTAAATATCACGGCAGAACGAAGCACATTGATATCCGTTACCACTATATAAGAGATTTACTTGTAAAAGGGTTAGTGGTGCTACGACAGATTAGTTCTGGTCGTATGGTAGCTAATCCACTAACAAAGTAAATAGCTAGAGAAAGTTTTGTTGGCCATTGTAAGTCTATAGGTCTTTGTAAATTATAATTGTTACAATTTTCGACATCATTAAAGTTTGCTCATTGTGTTATGTGCACTATGCAAATGCTTTACACATCGTCAGAGTGTCACCAGGCTAAGAACCACCTACTCACACAGATGATTCGCCTTTGGCGCTTATCGAAAGCGACAAAGATGAGGCATCTGATATTCCTGGCACCCTGAAGGTCAGGGAGTTAGGAAAATATCTCGAACAAATTATATATGCCGCCTTAGCTAAGGACTAAGATGAGAACTGATGTAGATCGACCATGAGGATTTCACAATAATCCCATGAAGCCTGCAAATTCCGGATACGTGAGTCGCAAGAAGGCGCTGAGTGGGAGCGACTGGTTTGCGAGACTCGGATTAGATGCGTAAGTCGCAACTAGACTGGTATCCGTGCGGTGTTTAATAATCATATCAATGACACGCCCATGAAAATGGAAGAACACCGCGACATGCGTATCATACCGCATGTGTATATTCGACCGCATATGAGAATGATGAATGGATCCCTCTTCATCATTGTGTGAGCTCATGGATCACAGTTGTGTGATTCCCAGTGTATCTCTAGTGACCTGCAGCGCTATGTCATGAAAAGGACGCTTGATGTCGCTACTTTAGCATGTCTCTTAGGGCGATGATTAATACCGTTCAGCGGAACATGTCTAGGAAAGTGGTCAAGAAGAATTGGATTGACATATGCAGCATAGGGAAGACATTTTAAATTTCACCATGCTTAGTTGCTCATATCCCGGGAGGCTTTATCGTCTGTGTGATGATAAAGTCATGGGCACTTAGCATTTGGGGGTTTGACACTGCTTGTTTTCGAGAGATCCGGAGTGTCAAATCAGGTGAATTTTAAAAATGTCTGAGATACACACCGAGATGTTTTGTGTACTCCGTTAGTTAGGTGACAACTTAACGGAACACCCTTCTGTTGTTCGAAGAATCTCGCGGAGGTCGCACACTCCATTTCCTGTATGACCGTTGAGCTTGGATGCCTTCAGTATGTCTGAATCTGCATTGTCGGCCCTAAGGTGCAAGTGGGAGCTTGTTATGCGGGGTGCTCGGGTGCCCCTTCAGGGACGCGGGGACGCGGGTGCCCCTTGGGGGCCGACCACACATGGCGCCAGGGGCCAAGTGCCCCTTTGGGGGCCGCATGGCCACGCCACGTGGAGCCATGCGGTGCCCCCTCCCCCTTTCTCTCTTATCCTCTGCCTCACTCCTCCGTAACTCTCACCTTTCCCTATATAAAGGCCATTCCACTGTGAAAACTAAGGAGGTGGGTGAACAGAAAGGAAAGCTGAGGATAGCATGTGTGGGTGGAGTGAAAAGGTGAAACGGTGAAGAGGTAAAGTTCTCCTGTGTGCAGGTGAGATAATATGCGTGTGTGCATAGTGAGAAAAGGAAAGTGAAAGTGAGGGGAGATGAGGAGAAATAAGATAAAAGAAATAAAAGCTCGGTCCTTCGCACCGAGATATCAACTGCGTGATGGCATTAGCTCCGGAGGAACGTCACCCGAGTCTTGGGATTTGGAGTGTGGACACCTAGAAGTAACTCTGGTAGTTATTTCTCGACTTTGCGAGTAAATATTTATTTTATATACATACTTCCGCTGTGCTACAAAGGTATGTCCTTTTGTTTATTTTGTCTATTATATTTCGGGTTCAACCCAACAGCCACTATCGGAGTCCCCCCTCCTCTCTGCAACCCCTTCCCCCACCGCCACTAGGGAGATCGACAATAGGGAAGAGTTGGGCTTCAGACACCGCACGTGCGTAGCTCTTCCCTGAGTTGATGTGTAGCTGAGATGTAGCACTTGTAGTCGACAACGGCACCAGATTTGATTGCGATGCAGATGGGGCAGACTGAAGTGTTCCCGATCCTACTGGGATCTGAACACTTGGAGCGTGATCTGTCGATGAAGGAGGCAGTGCAACAGATCCAGCTTATATCTCCATAGGCGATGCAGGGATTCTATGGGCGATCCATGGTGTTGCATTTGAGGGTGTCGGCTGCAAAGACTATGCACCAAGAAAATAAGCTACTGGCGGCGAACCAAATCTGCAAGGGGGCTCACCGAAAATCACAACGGGGTGCCGCCGGAGTCCCCTCCCCCCTCCTTTGCATCATTTCCCTACCTTGGAGGTGGACGGAGCCCCCTTATGTAGAGCGGCTCCCCTCCCCCACCTTGCATCTCTCTCTCTCTCTCTCTTTCTCTCTCTTCCTGTATAGAGTTGCCACCATCCTCCACGTCAGAACCCTCTTTTGTGTAGAGCAGCCCCCTCCCCCTCCCCCACCCCCATCAGCCTTCTCTCTCTCTCTCTCTCACTCCCTATGTAGAGCCGCCCCCATCCTCCACGTCAGAACCCTCTTTTGTGTAGAGCAGCCCTCTCCCCCATCAGTCTTCTCTCTCTCTCTCTCTCTCTCAACTAACCATAGGTAAATTAGTATTTTCCTAACCTTGCGTCCGGTAAACTCTCATCGAGCGAAGTGAACGATAGGGACTTATTTATATAACGGTGAAAATTATAGGGACTTACAGAGTAATAGTTGTAACTTGAGGACTAATCAATAATTCACTAAATTTATAGAGACTTATATGTAAAAATCTCTATTAAAATTTTTTGCCGCCGAATAGTTCCCTTATTCTCATCCCTACCATCAACCTTACGTTTGAATGGGAAGGTTAATGTTAGTTGGGATTTAACCCTGATTGAGTTATCCAGACTACTACTCATTTCCCTCACAAGAAAGCCTCCTGCATATTTTCAAAACTAAAGTGTGATTATTTAATAAATTTCACTCACCTCAGCCTTTAGCACTCGGACCAAGATGGCTCAAGGACCATCTCCTACACGGGAAAAGATATGCCCACATCCGATTATGAAAGAACTCTCCAAAGGTACCTGTTCTATGAAAGGAAAGGTCAATCCATTGGGAAGAAATTTTATCAACCTATCACACATGAATACATGGGATTCTCCACAATCACATCTCCTGAAAATTACATGCCAAGGCAAATGAGTGAAAGAATGCAGTTTAACACAAAGGTTTTCACCATTTTACATTGAAAAATAGGAAGGTGAACCATGAAACCAAGCAAAAGAGGAGGAGAAACATAGAGGTACCAGTCATTTGAAGAGACCCACGCCAAGCCACCAAGGAATTGTGTTTGAGAATGCACAGGGATCCACACAAGAAGATGCCATAGTGCTGACCCTGATTGGTGCAAGTCTTGGGCAACAGGCACAACTTTGTCCCCATACAATACATACATAAGAACATGAGACAAAATGGTAGAAGGGGTGTCATGTTGGATGGGAGTTGTGTCTATCTAATCTCCCCTCTTGGGTTCTCAAAAGTTTGCCACCCTACCCCCACCCCCCTTTCTCTCCATGGACTGGCAGCCACAGGCATGCAGCACCAACCATACTTCCATGGCAGCCCTTCTCCCACACACACTGCACAGGGTTCCAGTTTGGTTGGAGAGATGTGGGGAGTTGGAAGTGCTGCTGCCTTTGTTTGTGGCAGAAGATATGAGGATTGAAAAATATATCCGTAGACTCTTATGGCAAAATTATTGAACCTTTCTTCAAGTCGAAATTGTAAGACAAAAAATGCTGGAGGCTCCACTATCTTAATTATATATATATTTTATCTCATCTCCACTATGTATGCAATTATTTCAACATGAGAGTAGGGACGATTGAAATAATCCAGGCATTCTAAACTTGATTAGTCATGAAAGAACCTTCTACTTGTGTCCTTTTCCTTCCTCCTGGCATTTCTTTGTCTAATACTAATTATCTTGGGGGGTCTCCTCTCAAGTCTCAAATGTCTATCTATTATCCAACAGCCAATCTCATCCTTTCTTCCTTCCTCCCTTTAGCTGGTTGGTGAGCATTAAATAAGTAAGAGCTGCAAGGGAAAAGTTGCCAAGGGGACCCCATTCTGCCACACCCATACTAGCTGTGTTCATGTACCAGGGTTGTCCTTATTTTGCAGCCTCACCAAGGATTGTCACAGGAATCACAATTTTAGGTAGTTCACCACTGTCACAAAAAAGAGTAATGATTATATTATACACTCGGACTTAATTACACACTCCGGGTGTGTATCAAGTAAACTTATTTTAAAAAAAAAATGATGTGAGACTCAAGTCACCGGTGTAAAACACACTTCAATCTGATGATCAAAAGAAAGTTAAAAAAATAGATTCAATGAAATAATAGGGTAATTCTTATTACCCATCCCTAACGGTTATCGGTTCGAGACGAGATTGAGATCCACACGAGGTGAGTGCAAAAAATTGCATCAAATCTATGTGAATCAATCTCGTCTTTATCGGTTCGAGACGGATTGTTATCAGGACTCTTCTTAATATATCCATCAAATGCTTAGAAACAGCTCAGAGCCGTGTTGTGACTAATTGGGGCTTGGAACAATTGGCTGCATGTCCACATGGAATGTCCTGTGGGTGGTGGTCATCCACACAGCAAGATGGCAAGCTGGGTCTAATAATACGGACCCGACCCGTTGTTGTGATCCGCTTCAGGGCCAATCACACTGTTCCCCCTTTCCCTTAATTGGACCCTTCGTTCTTATGTCTCCCCGATGGTGCATCGCGTGGGTTACCATTTGATGTGTTGGCAGAACACCGTAAAAAATATTATTCCAAAGTATTTTGAGAAAATTAGTTCGCATCTCCGATCAGAAAAAATCTAATTTTTTTTTACAGTTATCTTCTAAGGCCTTTGCTAATCGAGCATGATTAACGCAAGTTAATCTCGAGAGTCGTTTGTCGAAAGTTATTTGCGTTAATCGAGCCCAATTAAATTATTTGTGTGTGAAGAGAGAGCGAGACCTCTCTCTCTCTCTCTCTCTCTCTCTCTCTCTCTCTCTCTCTCTCATCGACTCCCGTATCTTATCCGCTTCTCAAACACGGCCTTATAGTCCCTACTATTAACCGTCTTCAGCAAGCGACGACGTGTTAAATCACTTTTAACGTGTTAGCATTTGGACGTACAATATTTTAACCATGACACATTAACCACAGTTATTATTGTATTAAACTATTTTAACGTGTTAGTGCTAACATGTTAGCATTGTTGATGACAAGATATTGCAAATTCAGTGTGCCCAAAAAGTAGGGGGGGGGCGAAAATTTAAGGATTTTTACATCCATATTTTTATAAAATATAGTCGCTAACAGTGTTTTTTTCTTTTCTTGTATTGAATAAGTATAACGGTACACAAATAATATAGCCATCATTTACACGTCGTTTGAACTTACTACCGCAAATAATATAGCCATCTGATCGCTTCATAAGCGGACGATGACCAACCTTAGTCTTTAGACGCCCGATCCGCACCGGCAGCCCCACAATTAACACATAATAAAGGACGGTCTTTAGTGGCGACGGGCGGATTAGAAAATTCGGCTCCCTCCAGCGTCGAACACCTTGTGGGCAGACGGTGGTTTGGACACTTCGGAAGCGGACTTCTCCCCCTCCCCCCGCACAATCCACTCCCCGCAAGGTTCCATGCTGCATCGGCAGAGATGAGCGGAGGACCCATGCTGCATCGCGTGTGGCCAGATACATTCCTACTCCCACGTCGACGTGTTGAGGGCGCGAGACCACCTGGCGATGGCAGGGAGGTCGCCGGCCATGGCCGATGCTTTGTGCGCTGTTCTTGGTGCTCGTGGGAGGTGGCGATCCGCGAGGGGGGAGGGGGCCCGTCAGGAGACAGTACGTGGGCGTTTGGATTTGATTAATGGGTCAACTCGTTGCTTATCCGAGCGGGTTCTGGTTCGGGTTGTTTTGTTTTTGTTTTAAAGATGGGATCTTGACGTGGAATTGGGGGTTCAAGGTGGGAATTCCGCCGGGTTTTACATGCGGGATGAGAGGTCGTTTTCTTTGGTGGAGTGGCAGGATTGCAAGCTTGGAATGGAATCGTGGAGGGGTGTGGGGAAAACGGATTGCGGAAAGCGATGTGGGGTCGGTGGGGTCGGTGGGTACGTGATCTTGTGGTTGTTCTTCGCAGTTTTTTACGGAAGCAGACGAGGTTGTTGGCGGCGCTGTTTGGTCTGATCAGACAGATGGGCGGGTGATGGGGCGGCCACACTGTTCCGCTGCGCCGCCGGGGAGAAAAGTAGTGGAGAAAGTCGTGGAGATTTTTCGACTGTTTGGCGGCGGCGCCAAGTGGGAGCTCCGTTTCGTGGAGAATCCTTACTGGGCGCTGTACAGGGACCATGAACCAGTGGCAAAAACCCCGAGCTGTCACCAGGTCCCATGCGGTCGGCTAGAAGGAGAGGTGCCCTGCAACTTGTTGCCTTCAAGTAAGTTCTGGTCGGTCAGACGGTAAAACCCTTTCTCCTGAAGCCTCCGTCGATTACCTGAGTTCCATCAAATTTCAATTGAATGTGCCATCTTGAGCTCCAAAGAAGAATCCAGAGCCAGAACTTGGTTGACTGATCTGGGAAGTGTTCACTGATGAAAGTTCTTTGATAATCTTGAGTGTCTGGCGGGAGTATCCATCACTTTTTTTCACAGCTCACATTCAGATAACGTGCCCTCTGCTGGTGAGTGTCTGGCTGGTGTGGGTAAGAGATCCCTCCAGGAATAAACACTATGCATTTTTCCCTTGTAAATAGTGGAAATTTGTATGCTAATAGCGACTGCTACATAATTTTGTTTCTCGATTGAGGAAACCCTCAAGTTATCTTCTTAGGTATTTTACTTTAGCTCTTTTACTTGAGGTTTTAAACCGGGCTCCCTTGTCTGAGGAAAACTTATTTTGCCATTGGAATATCTAGCTCAAGGTATGAATTTAGACATTTTTCTTAAGTATGACGAGGATGAATTCTGGTTTTGTTAAACCGCTATGTGAACAGGCTCATAGAAGTGGAGAATAAAAGAATATGGTATATGCTCAATGAAATTGTTTTATGAGTGTGTGAAAAAAAAATATGTTCTTTGCATCTTTTGCCCGAGAAGTGTATTTTGGAAGCCTTAATGCTATTATCTAGATGTAGACGTGGATCTCTCCTGAAGAACCTATGGCAAGGAGAAGTTTTAGTTGAAAGAAGGGAATTTGAATTAAGATTCTTTCTAGCTTAGAGGGGAAGTATATTCCATGGTGGGCTTCTATTGTGGATGACACCATCTTAGTGTGACCCATTTCATTGTAAAGGGCTGTATAGGGATGTCTTGAGAGCAAACAACATACAATTGTAAATCTTTCATTTTCATTTAATATATACAGTGGTAAAAACTTTGAGAAATAGAAGGAATTTTGTGGGATGCTTCAGGAGACTTGCTTTCTATTTTATTTAACTGTCAACTGTGAGATATGCAAGGAACTGTGTGGATTTTGTTGGAAATTTTCAAGTGTAGCTGATATTCCTAAAACCTAGAAAAGGAATATCCACCCAACTGGTTGAGGCATATCTCTCAATAATGATTTTTCATTCACAAAGTATATACATAATGCTTGAATTTTGTTGTACACTTGTGAGATTGCGATTCTGCTTCATAAATTTATATGTGATAGAAAATTTCCTGTATTTGGTTGCATTTTAATGTTTTCTTCCCCTTGATATCATTGTGAATATATACTGAGAATGAGAATGGAACAAGTTGTCATGATTGTCTCATTCTTAGTCTAGTTTCTTACGAAATGGAGATTCGGAGAGACATTTCCATTTCTCTGATCAGTCATCGGGAGACCCATCTAGCTAATCACTGCTTGGGCCCACATTGCTGTGATCCTGCTGTGTTTCTCTGCTCCACCCAATGTGCTGCTTCACCTCCTGTGTTGGCACCGTTGCCTACCTTTTTACACTCCTATTGCTCCAGCTACTGCCTCACATTTCTGCTTCTCCAGCTGCTGCATCACATTTCTGCTTCTCCAGCTGCTATGTAGTGGGTGAAGTTCCAATTTCTTCTTAAATTTGACTGTCTAGATCAATCGGTCCGAACTTTTTTTAAAAAATATATACTTTCCATCCATCTTGGAAAATGATCAACTTCTTATCATTGGTATATGTACAAATGTGTTTTTTTGCATTGCCTGTATTGCTATTTTGTCAATTTAATCATGGCTAAATACATAAAACTTAAACTTTTCTCCTAATAAATATTAAATTTCATGATCTCTGTCCAATACTCCTGATACCTTTGAGATCTCTTATCTTCAGCTTTCCAAGACAATATTGAGATCCAAGATTCTATGCCTCGGTCATCAGACCCATCAGTTAGATCTGCATCCACATAGCAGTCTGAAATGTTTTTTGTATAGTATACAAACAGCACAAGGTGTGAATGTTGTTTGGCTGGATAAGAGGGGAATAAGGTGTTGAAGGAATTGGCGACCATTTTCGTCAATTCTTCTCTCAAGGTCACTTCTTGGTCTAGGTCTAGTGGAGCTGTAGGTTTGTGGTCCCAATCTGGCAAGCATTGTATGATCAAGTGGAGCTATAGCCTATAGGCTTGAGGCACTTTTGTATCTATTAAATTACATTTGGCTTCTGTGCAGTTGTCTTGTGATCATCCCCGTGCAAATACATTTATGACATTCTGATAATATGCTTGACAAGGATGGCAGTTTCGGTTTCGGTTTCGGCCGGGTCCGAAACCGAAACAGTATCGGTTTTGGCTTCGGAAAATACTATTTTTTTGCCCTGTAGTTGGCGTCCGGTTTCGGCCGGTTGGACGAAACTGCCATCCATGGTACTTGATGAATCTTCCTATCAACTTTTTAACACTCAAAGTTTGAGTGGAAAACTGAAAACAATTAATTCATATTTTGTGTGCCTACAAACTCTGGTAAGACATGAGTAAATCTTTTGTTGGATAAACATAATATATCATATAGGAAGAAGCCATTTTGTGCAAGTTTGGATTCACAAATTGTGTTCAATTGCCCATTTGTTACAAGGTCTATCAAAGAAACAAAGGGGAAACAGCAGAAATCTTGTGCCATGCAACGACCAAAACTAGCATAAAAAACACAATAAAATTAAGCTTAATAGAAACCAACTCAAGATGCATTTTGTTTACTTCTGTGCCACAATTTATTATGCAGATGTTTCAGTGCTTTTATGCAGCAATCTTGTCACTCCTTTGTTGAATAAAGTGGTACAGTGTAGTAATGTTTCATGCGCGTGAGTGCCCACATGGAATAGAAGATTGTTTAAACTGGGGTCGTACTTTATAGTGTGGAACTCATTGAAGGGGAGTGCCGGAGTGGACATATCACTATCTTCAGCAACCTGAGTAGAAAGGTACTCTGAAACATGGTGTGCAAATAAGTGGGAACTGCTTGGTCCATATCAGTGGTCTGTCACTTTAGTGAATGAGCTACCTTCCAAGTTCCAAGGAATATCACATTATGCAACGTCTACATTCTGAGGGACAGTAGATTCAATCTTCAGGAACTCATATTGCATGTTTGTTGCAATAGGAAAGGGGAAGGATTTCAATGTTGGTGACCCTTGCGTACAATCTGATGTCTCCACTTGTAGTTTAGGTTGGGGCTGCTAGAGCTGTGGTGACTACTTGTTCCTCACTTGTAATTTTTTTTTGAAAATGGTTTGGTACACTAATTATATAAAAGGAAAGAAAGAAGCAACAAGAAAGAGGGAGAGCTCCCACCAAGCTCCCACAGACAAAAAGTAGCAGACAACTCTCTGCCCCTGGAGCAAAACAAAGAGAGAAACAAAACCTATACACCCAAGCAACCACCCACCACCCAGACATACAAACCAACCACCACCACCCCAAACCTGATAACAGCCCTACTCCACCCTCTCCAACCCACACGACCCTCTTGACAGACCTCAAGAACCCCTATGTACTCAACCTAACCCCTCGCCTATGCGGGGCACCTCCGCCCGAAACATACAAACCAACCCGCACTTGTAGGTGGTGCCCAATTTAACTGTTTGATTATCTTTCATGGAGCTGATAGACTCACTAATGTGAGCTTATTGCCATGGCACTAAAAACTGGCTGAACCGGCTGAAACAAGATCGAAACTGGCTGGTCTCACTTCAACTAAGACATGTAAATTCTCTGCTTAATTTTCTGTTTTCTTTTCTGGGACAAACTCTGGTTGCTTTAAAAGTGATTCAACTTCAAACTAAAACTCTGCACCTTCCCAGAAAAACATTGCTCTGCTGGTAGAAATGTCAAAACTCAGAATTATGTTGACTCTCTAGGCATCTTGAGCCTGAAGCATGGCTTTAGTGGACCCCTTCTAAGGTTCTTGGTCCTTTTTAGTTATTTTCTCAGGAGATTTCTTATTTATTTTCTTTTTCATGATATAAGTTATTTGAACACTTCACTTATTACTACAGTGTGCTTATACATTTTCACTTGACTTTTTTCAGGTTGCTGAGCAACTAATGATTATCCACGGAGAAGAAGAATGCCTTTAAGGCAATTTTGCATCAATAGAAAAGCTGAGGCACTCTCAACCCGGGACACATGCTATTTCTCAAAGTAAAATGGCGATTATCTTCAACTTTTTCGTCATCTTTTTTTTTCCATTTAACAACTTTTATTTTTTTCCCTTGTTGATCAATAACCTATGTATTGCCTAATACCACCAGGTTCAGACTTAGAAGCACCTGCAAATGGCACCCCCAGATTCACAGGAGTAATAGGAAGATGTTCTGGATGGACCCATATCTGGCAATGGTCTTGCAGATTCTTAAGGCACATTGGGGTGGTGATTTCCGGTGGACGTTCTGGCTTGTGTGTTCAGGGTGTTTGAAATTTTGAGGCAGGAATTCATTCTGCTTGATGATTCGTGGGCCTTTGTGAAGCCTTGGAGACCATGATGAGGGATGCATGGTAAGAAGCCCTTATCTGGTATGGGTTGAATTCCTTGGGTTTCTGATCCATCTGCGGAGAAAGGACATGTTACAAGAGTGACAATGGTTTTTCGTTCATAATTTGTGTGGCAATACAAATTCTTTTAATGAAGCTATCAAGACGATTCTTAAGCCTCTCCAATGGGTCAAAAATTACTATTGGAGAAGGGAAAACAGTTTTAGGGTGACAGTGGCGGGGCCTGGTCTAATCCTCCTTTGCATGACAGGGTTTCTCGTTTCTTTATTAAATTCTCACAGCTGACATGGAACTAGAAGGTAGATCTTTACGAGACGCGCCAGTTTTTGGGGAAGGTGTAAGAGATCAGGCTGAAGTAAGTTCTTTTTGATCTGGGCTCCTGGGGTTACTCCAAAATACGTTTAGGTAGAGCTTTGCCCAATTTTGCCTCAACATGTTCATGTCTTGGAACTGGTGGTGTATTCAAATCCAACGGACAAGTATATGTGTTCATGTATATTACCAGCCAGTTTTAACAGTTTGTCATCTTGAATCAAAACTGGGGCCATGTGCATGTCGGGTAAACTATGTTAGCTTAGTCTATCACCATTTTTAAGTTTCCACTTTATATGCTTCCAGTTAGAATTTGGGTATAGTATCTGGACAATAGTTCTTTAATGGGTTGTGATTCATATGTTTATGATCCTGGGCCCGTATATCTCAACACTGTGATTTTGTGAATTTTAACGTGGTATTAGAGCATGGTCTTGGGTCGAACCTCATATATTTTTTATCTTGTCACCTCCACCTAATTAATCTCCACGGTCTATCTTGATCGTGAGGAAGAGTGTTGAAATTTAGGCATAGTTCTTGAGTAACAATCTCATATCGATTAATAGGTTGTGGTTCATATGTTTATGACCCGAGACATGTGTATCTCAACACCGTGATTTTGTGGATTTCAACCCTCCCTCCCCCTAGTCTTGGCCACTTGGGTCTCTATTATGGTGCAATTTTCTAGTAGCGTGGTATTTTTCTCATTCGATCTGAATTATATAGCTGTTTTCATGTGGAATGAGCACCTACTATGGTATCTGGTTTTACATTTTGCGGTTGCCGGCGAAATTCCTAATTAGCAACTTTTTTTTTAGTTTTTTTCCTCACCATGGTTTGCCGTCCCGCACCGATTCGCACGACCGGACCCGACCCAAGCGGACGGCGGGTCGCACGGGCTAGGGGTCGTGGCCGGGACGCACTGGACCGCATGGTCCCGTGCGTCCCGCCACGTACTGGACCGGTCCGAGGCGGGCCCGGTCTGGTACGTGCAAGTCGGTGCAAACGTGCTGGTTCGGGCATTTTACGGGCCGGGGTGTGGGCGCTCCTGCAATGCAGAGAAGACGATGGACGGCAGCTCTGGGCGGTGCAGAGCGGCGGTGGACGGCGGCTCTGGGCGGTGACGATCGGCGATCAAAGGTAGATGATCTTATTTAATTTTTTTTATTAATTGGGGAGGGTGATCAGTGGGGCGCCGTGGGAGGGCGGAGGGGGGCGGATTTGGCTGGAGGGGGGGGCGTACGCCGCCGGTGGGGGGTGAGAGAGGGAGGGGAGGGAGGGGGCGTCTGCCAGCCACCGGTGGGGGGGTGAGGGAGGTGGGGGGGTGAGGGAGGTGGGGGAGGGGGGGGCGGATCTAGCCTCGGGGGGGGGGGGGGGGGGGGGGGGGGGGGGGTCCGTCGCCGGTGGGTGGGTGAGGGAGGTGGGAGAGGGAGGGAGGGGGGAGTCTGCCACCGGCAGCGCCGGTGGGGGTGGGGGAGGGGGGTGTTGCCAGCCGATGGGGGTGGGGGTGCTTATAGTGGCCGGATCTGGCTGGATGGGGGGCGTCCGCCGCCGGTGGGGGAGGGAGGGAGGGAGGGAGGGGGGGGCGTCTGCCATCGTTGCAGCCGGTGGGGGTGGGGGAGGGAGGAGGGGAGAGACGGTCGAGGGCTGGCGGTGGGGGCCGAGGAGGTGGGGGTTGAGAGATTAAAAAAAATTAATTAAGATTTTATTTTTAGTAAATTTAATTTTGTTAGTGGTCAAAATTTAAGATTAGATGTTGTTAGTTTTTTAAAATTTATTTTTGATGTATTGTGTAATTCATTTAATTGTAGAAGTTTCAAATTTAAATTTAAATTTAGTGATAAATACGTTAGAAATGATTTTAAATTTATAGATAAATTTACGGATTGTAATTTTTATTAGATGATTCTATATAAAATTTAATTTGTTAAAAAATATAAAATTTTATATAGATGTATTAAATAATGTATTCATTTTTACATGTTGCAGAAATAATTATATTATTTTCATTAGTTGTAGATGTAGAATAATGAAATTTCTTTTTTTGGAGAAATTAATATATGGTTTGTTTGTAAATTATATTCGATAGATCTACGTAAATTATATCCCGAGGAGATGAGAGTGCGGAGTTGCGAGGTGGCAAGAACCGGAGCATCAGAGAGTGGTGGTTCATCTACGACTCGACAACCACGGGACATAAGGAGTTTCTTGACTGGTGACTCGGGTTCGCAAAGAAAATGGACACAATCGATCAACATTGAAGATGTGGAACTCGGTGCACTATCCCGAGAGCATGGCAAGCAAACGAGGATGGATGATGCATATGGTCAGAAGGGGCCTAAATGGAAACTTGGTCAGGCCGTTGTAAAATGGTGGCACCACGCGGGTCTGCCTTTCAATACAGCCAACAGCTCGTACTACAAGCCAATGTTTCAGGAAGCACAAGTTTTTGGGTTACACGTGCAACCACCTACAGCGAGAGAGTTGGCCAGCATATATCTTGATGAACAAGTTGCCGAGATCAAGAGTTATATTGACTCATTCAAACAGAAATGGACAAAGTACGGAGTCACACTGATGTGTGATGGATGGTCAGGTACCACAAAAAGTAGCCTGATCAACTTCCTTGTTTATTGTGACAGACAGATTTTCTTTCACAAATCAGTGGACTCTTCCGGTCAAGTCAACAGTCACCAATATATTTTGTCATTGATGGAACAAATGGTGACCAAGATCGGGGAGGAGTACGTTGTACAAGTGGTGACAGACAATGGCTCGAACTATAAGAAGGTTGTGGAGGAGCTGATGAGGAGCAGACGACACATTTTTTGGACCCCATGTGCAACACATTGTGTAGATTTGATGCTGAAGGAGATCGGCCAACTTCGTGTAGTCAAATATGCGGTCGAGGTGACATAAAAATCACGAAATATATCTACAACCACACAATTGTATTGGCATGGATGAGAGAGCATTGTGACGGTGAACTGTTGAGGCCTGGCATCACACGATTTGCCACCAACTACATCGTATTGCAGAGTCTTCTGAAACACAAGGATGGCTTGAAGCAAATGTTCAGAGGTGAGACTTGGCTGAATTCTTCTTTTCGCATTGCAGAGCCTTCTGAAGCACATAATTTGCCACCAACCCTCCACCGCTGCACACGACCCATCATTTGTACAGATGATTACATATTTTCAGTCTCACCAACATGTACCTCCACTCACTAGGATATAGTTAGATCATACGGGTCATTCATCTCATGTATCTGATTGTGATTGGGAGTCGGACTTCACAGATGACTCAGATGAGTGAGTTTTAGTATTTTATACTTCATGACTAGAGTTGAATGATGTAATTATTATGTCTATGTTTACTTTAACATATTTAGTGAGTTTTTTTATCTGTTAGTATTGGATGTTTAATTTAGAGGTGTAATATGTTAATTTTATATAGTTAATTGTGTGTAATTTAATATGGATCTAGTATCATTAAAAATTAACTCTACATTTTAATATTATTAAATATATATATATAATTTAATTTTTAAATAAATTTTTATTACAATTTTATTTTTTAAAAATTAAAATTAAAAATGTTAAAAAATCAAAAAATCGCGTGACTTGTCGAGAGAGCGGACCGGGTCGCTGGGCGACCCGCCTGACCCGACCTGTCATGCGTCGAGATCGGGTCGGCCGGGTCACGTGAGTCGGCAAACCCTGTTCCTCACACGATGAAAAACATTGTTCGTAAGTGTAATTTTGAATAATTAGACCAAGCACTTTTGAGAAACTTTTTTTCTTCTTAAATCTAGAAGTTTCAAGTTAGAACTTTTGATCGAGAGTTAAGAAAACACATCTAGTTAGTATGTACAGGATTGTTTGTTGGACACTACCTCGCCCCCTCGGAGGAAGAGGTTAAGGGATCGATGCCTGCCTCCCCCAAGGGTTGGAGGGGATATGTCCCCTGGTATTTGGCCTCTCTGGTGGGGGTGGGTCAGCGTGCGTCTTCATTTGTAGCCAGCGTCTCTCAGAGGTGTTGGGGGGCGTCTTTCGAGCGCGTCCCGTCTGGTTTCGATCAAGGTTTGATAAGGAGACGGGACGGATCGAACTGTCCGTCCCGTCCTATCTCAGTCACAGATCGGGATGATCGGTCTGTAGGACGCAATCGAGATATTTTATATATTATTTTAATTTTTTATAATAGATTAATTTTATGGCGCGGTTGATTGAGGGTCTCGTGATTAACCGTGAGATCTTCGGTTTAAAACACGTCTCTGGCTTATTTTTATTCGATTTTTTAAAAAGTTACATTTAAAATAAAAGGACATCCGGATAAATCACACATCAACTAATCAACTAAGATAGAATTTGATTTGAATTATTTTATTCTATTATATATATATATATATATATATTATGATTTGTCGTCTCAATACGTAACGGTATCAATTTGTACTGTCCCATCTCGAGCTGTTATCCAGATGACCGAGATAATCGAGACGGCAAACCCTAGTTTCGATAGGTTAGATCTCCCTTCTAAAAGATATTGTGGGTATTTAATCTCTCCAGCTACATGTTACTAAAAAGTAAGGTTTTATAAACCGTTCCGGGACGGGCCGAATCGTCTGTCCCGGATCGTCCCAACCAAAGATCGAGACGATCGGTACGTGGGACGCAATCGGGACGCTTTATATATTATATATTATATTTTAATCACTAAATATTATATAGGTAAGTTGGTTGGGTGATTCCAATTGCACAAGGGTGATTTGGGTTCGAAACTTGTGGGTTTTTTCCGAGGTTTTTGATTTAAAAAACCAAAATCTCAGGTGTTACCCGTGAGATCCGAACGTGAGATGTTTAAGAGAAAGCAAACAAGTCACACAACTTATTATTATATATATATATCAAGTGAGATAGAGCTGGACGGAGCATGATAATATTGTACCGTAGAGAGTACACGCTTACAAATTCACCGGCAATAAAGATTTATTTTTAAATAATAAGAAAGAGGATGATTATGTAATTAAACTTTTCACGAGGATATGTTTGTAAAAAACCAGAATAATAACGTATAACCCACTCGCATCAAAGGTTTGTCGGATCGTAGATCTTTCTCCCATGATCCGATGGTAGTGAAAACTCGGGTTGATTTGATCAAGTCATTTTTTTGAAGTAAATTTTTTTAGCTGTTTTATTGTGAAATCAATTTTTTTTGAATATTTAGACTGTTTACCCTATTTTTAACTTATATTATTTTGTCGATCTAAAGTTACTATGAATTATTTAGCATACTTATACGTTAAAATGATTCTAAATATTATAGTATTATTACTAACTAATTAATAAATGAATAAATTTAAAAATAAAGTTTTACGCCCTTTGTCTATAAGATGTAAGATACATGGCTAATAATATTATTTTTTATTTTTTTTAAATTACACAAATTTTCTTAATAGTATAGTATTATTATTATTAGGGTTCAAACTTGAAAGAAGGGTTCCCTAAAGAGCGGACGGTCCTTTCTCTTCCCAATCCCCACGATCGATAAGTCTGATCGTGATTAGAGATGTCAATGATAATCGATAATTCGATAACTGTCCGATTCAATAGGTTAACGAACAATAAAGGGATAGTATTATTTTTTCCGATAAATTAACAGATACGAATATAGATATCCAGTTTCTTAGCGGATACAGATTCAGATACACCTCGCGTGATTTTTTAAACCGTTCCGAGATAGTCCCGAACCGGCCGTCCGAGACCGTCCCAGGCAAATTACGGGACAGACGGGTTGTGGGATGCTACCGGGACGATGTATATAATATATTATATTTTATAATTGAATTTAATTGGTGGGTCAGTTGGTTTAAGTTGTTTCACCCCAATCGGGGCGTCCTATGTTCGAATCTTTGAGGATGAATCAAAATTTTGAATTTTTTTCACTTTTCTTTAAACTATTTAATACAAAAAATGTTAAAACTCCACTCGCCCTCTCAATCACGCATAAGACCACTTACCCAGCTGAGCTATAATTTTTTTTGTAATATTTTACTATATATTATATATATATAACTTACGAGACAGAGCGGGACGGATCAGTACAATATCGTACCGTATCATCCCAGCATAAAATCGGGACGACTGGTACGACCGGTCCGTCAAACCCTGACACCTCATTCCGAATCTATATCCGTCCGTTATCGTTAAATAAGTTTATATTTAACTCAAATAATTTAGTGTCACGAAGAAAATGATATTGAAGATGAGATATACGTATAATTTAAGTCATTTTTTTTCATGATGATAAAATATTTCTAAATTATAAGATATTTTATAATTTTTTAAATTATCAACTTAATATATTCTTTATTTTTCTAAAAGATATGTAAAAAATGAGATTACGATGGAGATTAAAGTCCCAAAGAGTTAATTTATTTTATTATTTAAATTTTATATGTTTCGTATTATCTTGGGAGATATTATAATATTATATATTTGTATACTTTTAATTACATTATACGTTGACTTATGAATAATGATGATACGAGCATTAAATTGAAATGTGTTTGTTTATCACATGGATTGTTATTTTTAATTTAAATTTTTTTCTAATTGACTTAATTTATATCTTAAATTTTAATCTTACGTGTATTTTTATGTTCGATAATTATCAATTAACCGTCCATTAATCATATTTTTCGATACTCGATAATAGTTTCAGATACATCACTTTCTGAATACTTAAGGGCGCTTTGTTTCCGGAGTTGTCGGATGATATCATAATCGATGAGAGAGGAGGATGCGGTGGATCCCACCTCCCCCTCACACATAAATTGTTAACCGAGGGAGATTAGCGTGCTCGACCCGAAAGGTCGAGCACGTTATTAGCAAAAGGACTTTAACGAACGACAAATGAATATAATTCTTCCTTGTCAAATACAGATAGTAATAGTCCACTGTCGTCACCGTATACTACCCGTTGACATCCTTCTAATCGCGACTCTCTTTGCCGCGGGCGTCCATCCCTTCCGGCCTCCACAGTCGGCAGGCGCGTACCGTGTACTCCCCTCCGCGACCGGCGACCTCCGACCTCCTCCGTCCCATCCGCGAGCAGCGCGCACCCCCCCCCCCTGCGCGACTGCGACCCCCTTCGTTCCGTCCGCTGCCCCGTTCCGCCCTTTTCCGTGTTCGATTACAACCCGTTTGCACCTGATCCTTTATCGTGGACGCCTCCGAGGCATCCCCCCACTGGCTTCCGCTCTCGTTGCACCGCCGCCGCCTTACAGAACCAGCACTCCGAACATTATTGGCGGCGGACTGGGGGTGGAGGCAGTGTTGGGCTAGGCAGCCGAACATAAAATCTGGTGGAGGGGGGGTGTTCGTTGAGGTTAGGAAGCCGTAATTCTTCTTCTTATGATTCTTCTCATCGGGAATTTTTCTCGCTGCAGGAATCTAGATTGGAAAATAATAGTGAGGGTGGTCATGGATCCCGCTAGTGGAGGACCCGAGGTTCCACAGCAGCAGCTATCCTCTCAGTCCCTTCCTTTCTTCATGGAAGGGGTCTCCCTTGTCCTTTCCCGGTGGACGGTACTCCAGATGGCTGTAGAGGACGGGTGGGGAGGCAAGGACTCCCGCCGGAAGTCCCAAGAACTTGAGTCTGCTCTTATCTCCTGGTTCACCCAGTCCAATGGTTCGCTTTGTCGTCTCTTTCCACGGTCATTTGTTGAAGTTTTCTCAAGCTTTAACATTTTTCCTGGTTATTTGTTTCCATGGACCGTTTGTAGATACCCTCTGTATCGACGACTTGGAAAACATGCTTGATGAGAGCATGGTCCTCTCTTTTAACACAGAAATTGAAGATGGCAGTGTTGAAGAGGTACGCATTCACATTCCTCTTTGTCTTTGCCCTTGCTGTTCAAAGAAATAGCATATCTGCATGCAGCGAACATCTGGGGCAATCATAATAGAGAACCATGGAAGTTTTGAAGAGGAAAAGATTTCCATGCAAATGCAAGTAAGGGAGAAATATTTAGAGAATGACTTCTTCTTTGAAAGTGATTTAGAGAATGACTTGAATTTTCATGCGAATTCTTTTGTGGATACAGAGATCCTCCTTCTTAAGAGAAAATTTCAAAACAGTTAAGAGCAATCTAATAAGCATTGTATGATCAAGTGGAGCTATAGGTTTGTGGTCCCAATCTAACAAGCATTGTATGATCAATTGGAGCTATAGGCTTGTGGTCAAGGCACTTTTGTATCCATTAAATTACCTTTGGCTTTTGTGCAGTTGTCTTGTGATCATCCATGTCCAAATACATTTATTACATTCTGATAATGTGCTTGATGAATCTTCCTATCAATTTTTTAACACTCAAACTTTGAGTTGAAAACTGAAAACAATTAATTCATATTTTGTTTGCCCACAAACTATGGTGAGACTTATAAGTAAATTCTTTTTTTGGATAAACATAATAGATCATATAGGAAGAAGCCATTTTGTGCAAGTTCGGATTAACAAATTGTGTTCAATCGTCCATTTGTTACAAGGTCTATCAAGGAAACAAAGGAGGAACCACAGAAATCTTATACCATGCAACAACCAAAACTAGTATCAGCAAACACAATAAAATTAAGTTCAGTAGAGACCGACTCAAGATGCATTTTGCTTACTTCTGTGCCACAATTCATTAGGCAGATACCTCAGTGCTTTTATGCAGCAATCTTTTCACTGCTTTGTTGAATAAAGTGGCGCAGTGTAGTAACGTTTCATGCGAGTGAGTGCCCACATGGAATAGAAGATTGTTTTGACTGACTGGTATAGTACTTTATGGTGTTGAACTCATTGAAGGGGAGTGGACATATTACTCTTCAGCAACCTGAGTAGAAAGGTACTCTGAAACATGATGTTGAAATAAGTAGCAACTGCTTGGTCCATATCAGTGGTCTGTCACTTTAGTGAATGAGCAGCCTTCCAAGTTCCAAGGATTATCACGTTATGTAAAGACTACATTCTGAGGGACAGTAGAGTCCATCATCCGGAGCTCAAATTGCATGTTCGTTGCAATTGGAGAGGGAAAGGATTTCAATCTTGGTGACCTTTGCTTAAAATCTGATGTCTGCACTTGTAGTTTAGGTTGGAGCTGCTAGACCTGTGGTGACTGCTTGTCCCTCACTTGTAGGTGGTGCCCAGTTTAACTGTTTGAATATTTTTCATGGAGCTGATAGACTCACTAATATGAGCCTATTGCCATGGTACTAAAAACTGGCTGAACCGGCTGAAACAAGATCGGAACTGGACGGTCTCACTTCAACTGTTTTCTTAAGGCATGTAAATTCTCTATTTAATTTTCTATTTTCTTTTCTGGGACAAACTCTGGTTGTTTTATAGTGATTCAACTTCAAACTTCAACTCTGCACATTCCCAGAAAAACATTGATCTGCAGGTAGTAAATGTCAAAAATCAGAATTATATTGACTCTCTAGGCATCTTGAGCCTGAAGCATGGCTTTAGTGGACCCCTTCTAATGTTCTTGGTCTATTTTAGTTGTTTTCTCAGGATATTTTTTTATTTATTTCCTTTTGCATGATAAAGTTATTTGAACACCAAGTGATCTTTATTATTACTGTAAGGTGCTTATATATTTTCACTCGACTTATTCAGGTTGCCGAGCAACTAATGATTATTCATAAAGAATGCCTTCAAGGCAATTTTGCATCAATAGAAAAGCTGAGGAACTCTAAACTTGTGACACATGCTATTTCTCGAAGTAAAAGGGTGATTATCTTCAACTTTTAAGACATCTTTTTTCCATTTAACAACTCTTATTTTTTCTCCTAGTTGATCAATATTATGTAACCTATGTATTGCCTAATACCATCAGCTTCAGTCTTAGAAGCACCTCCAAATGGCACCCCCCATATTCATAGGAGTAATAGGAAGATGCTCTGGGTGGACCCATCTCTGCCAATGGTCTTGCAGATTCTGAAGTAGCATGGGGTGGTGATTTCAGGTGGACGTTGTGGCTTGTGTATTCAGGGTGTTTCCTTGTCCAGTCCCCTGAGAGAGGGGAGGGAGAGGAAATTTTGGGGCAGGAATTCATTCTGTTTAATGGCTCGTGGGCCTTTGGTAGACCCTTGGAGACCAAGATGGGGGGATGCATTGTGAGAATCCCTTGTCTAGTATGGATTGAATTCTTTGGGGTTCTGATCCATCTGTGGGGAAAGGACATGTTACAAGGGGCACAATGTTTTTTTGTTCATAATTTGCGTGGCAATACAAATTCTTTTAATGAAGCTTTCAAGAAGATTCTTAAGCCTCCAGTGGCTCAAAAATTAATATTGGAGAATGGAAAACAGTTTTTAGGGTGACAATGATAATGAAGACCACAGTTAACAAGTCTTGGTGGCGCCTGGCCTAATCCACCTTTGCATAACAACCTTTCTCATTTCCTTATTTAATTCTCACAACTAACATGCAACTAGAAGGTAGATCTCTACGAGATGTGCCATTTTTTAGGGAAGGTGTACGGGATGTGCCATTTAGTCATTAATAGAATTCAGTAGCTACTAGCAATCATTGGCGTTCCATGACTGTTACAAGACTTTTGAAAGATTGAGGAAAACTTGAATTTAGTTTGGTATTATCGTTGGCTTGATGAACTAGAGACACAACCTCACTTAGGACCTGTGTAACACCTTAAAGTTCTTTTTCTTCTTAACTAATCAGTTCTGGAAACTATTTACCATGTTGCAGGTGATTAATGATGACGATGAAGATGAGAGTTCAGATGATGTTTCAGACATGATGGTTGACGAGCCAAAGCCGAAAGTCGTGGCTGTGGACAAGCTAAACCCCAGGGAAGTACCTGACGAAGATGGCTGGACTGTCGTTTCTTCTAGGAGGGACAAGGGTAAGAGATCAGTTTGAAGTAAGTTCTTTGTGATCTGGTGTTCTGGCTTTACTACAAAAATACTTTTAGGTAGAGCTTTGTTCAATTTTGCTTCAACATGTTCGTATTTTTGAAATGGTTGTGTATTCAGATCCAACGGACATGTATGTATATTACCAGCCAGTTTTAACAGCTTGTCATCTTAAATCAAAACTGGGTCATGTGCATGTCGAGTAAACTATGATAGCTTAGTCTATCACCATTTTTAAGTTTCCACTTTATATTTTTCCCCCAGAGCCTTGGCTACTTGGGTCTCTATTATGGTGCAATTTTGTAGTAGCGTGACATTTTTCTCTGGAAATCATTTAATCTGAATTATATAGTTGTTTTCATATGGAGTGAGCGGCTACTGTTTAGCCTTCTAGGCACTACAGAATCTTCAAATTGAGGAATTCCAGCTGCTCTGCTCTAGTCTTCCATCAATCTGACAGCTCTTTTGAGGACGTCGAGAGACCTATTAAAGTCGCCTCTAATTCTACGTGTATCTGTGGAAAAACTAGTGGCATACTGTTCTCAGAAATTGAACTTACCTTCGAGCTCCCAATTTCTGGCCATCTTCCTCCAGCTCAAGCTTAAGCTTTGCCTCTCTGACTTGAATATATCATTGTTGGCAACTAAGCATCTGTTGAAACACTCGGAAGAGAACAGAGGGAGCCACAAGATTCCCATGGACACAGTTATGATATCATCAGCTGTCATGTGCTGGCTTTTCAGGGACACAGGCTTCATTGTCGGGACTTCAAATTGCCGTGGTTTGACAGACGAAGAGTTGAAGGCTACCGTCTGCTATTTAAGGTGCTACCTTCTTCTCTAGGGGAGTTTCCTGATCCCCCTCCCCTGTTTTCCTCACCTTAGGTTTTCCACCATTGTCATCACTGTCGATTCCTGGCCATCAAACCTCTCAAGAGATCTCTTCATGTTCTCCTTTACCCACTCCGCTGCCCTATCTTATTGATCACCATCTCCTAGTCTTGTAAATGTTCATTAGGCGTGATACGTGGAGTGAGGTTCCCGTTGCAATTCACCTTCGCGCTCAAAATATGATCGTATGATCTATTAAGGTTCAACTTACCCAAAGTTGAGATAAATGCAACTGTTTTGTGAATTTCCAGAAGACTTTATGGCATTTTGATGATGGCGCAGCACTGTAGTAATCTCCCTTCTCACTGTTCATCTATCTATTTATTATATATATATATATACATCTATAGTACATAATTAAATATTCTTAGTGAATTTACGTGTAATGGCATATGCTATTATCTTTTATTTCAATTATTTCAATTAATTAATATTAATTTATATATTATTTTACAATTATTATTATTTATGAAAAAAGAATTATTAAAATTTAAAAATTGATATGAATTTGACATAAATAAAGTAAATTTTTTGTTTCACCGGTTTAAGCTGAATAGGGTGGTCCCGAACCTTGTATATGTAGTGTAATCATCCAGTAATTCCATGAATTGTGTTTTCTTGCTTCATCAAGTTGGAAAAAGATAGTAACAACAAAAAAGATTGAATTCATTGAGGACCCAATGAGGGGTGCTCACCATTCGTTTCAACCCGAGAAACTAAACCAAACCGAACCAGAATTTTGGTTTGGTTCAGTTTGGAAAAAAATATTTCAATTCGGATTGATTCTAGAGTTATCAAACTGCAGAAATCAAACCAAACTGAATTTTGAATATTTATCAAATAATATTTAAAGTGTTTTAATTTAGTACATATATCTAGCAAGTTCTTAGACTAATGTGAGCCATGAGCTCACAGGTCTGTATAACTAGGTAATTTTGTGATTTTTTAGTTTCTCTCAATTTTTATGTTTATTTTCTATTGAATCCAGACCAAACCGAAGTTGTCTGCTATGGTTTGGTTTGATTTCCAGGATTACTCCGTTGGTTGAAAATTTTTTCCCTTCAACCCAAATCAAACCGACCTGTGAACTCCCCTAGAACCAAAGAAAGGAATATAGCATACCATGTCATTTGTCATTGATCTGTATAACATCCTCTAAACAACATTTCTTATTTTTAGGCTATGAAAACCAGTACAAATCAGAGGTTCACTATAGAACTAAGAACTCAGCAAGCCTTTAGCCATAAAAAATCTGATAGAACAGAGGAGTGAAGTCTGAATGAATTAGATGATATTTGCCAAGTAACTGTTATTGCTGTAAAATAACAAAAGGATCTAATCAAAATCAAACATTTTCGAACAAAGTAAAAGAGACAAAAGAGAGAATTGAGCAACGAGCGGCTTGTTGCAAGAAGGCTTCCAAGCTAACAAGATTCACAAGAAAACCACCTGGCTTTCGGAACAGTATAACACAGAAAACTAACAGTGGAACAAAATTAGGAGAAGACTTGACTTGACAGACGTCTTCCCAGGAGATTTATATAAATACAACAGGGTATACAACAGAGTTTGTTACAGGAATATTCTTGGAAACAGATTGCTCCCAACACGGAGCATGGTTACAACAGTAGAGAGAGATAAAGACTTAATGGTTATCAGGTCATGTGGCAGCGGAGGATTCTCCGTTATCATCCCCCCTCAAACTGAGTGTACGTAAACTCAGTTTGTGTTGTAAATACTTCAATCGCTGTGGATGCAGGCCCTTAGTAAAAATGTCTGCCACCTGGTCTACAGAGGAAATATACTTGATATCAAGTAGCTTTCGAGCAACCAGTTCACGTACATAATGATAGTCGACTGCTATATGTTTAGTTCTCGAGTGAAAGACAGGATTGCGAGCTAAGGCGATGGCCGAAATATTGTCACACCAGATTGTGGGCCGTACTCGGAGGGGCATACCAAGCTCTTGAAAGAGGGTGCACAACCATTGTACTTCCGCGCTGGTTTGGGCTAAGCATCGGTACTCAGCTTCAGTCGATGATCTAGCAACAGTGGGTTGTTTCTTGGCTGACCAAGAGATGGGCGTGTTGCCAAGAAAAATGCAGTAGCCGCTTGTTGATCGACGAGCAATAGGACAGCCGGCCCAGTCGGCGTCACAAAAGGCATTTAGGTGTAGTGGCCCTGGTCGGATGTGGAGCTCAATGTTTATGGTTCCTTGGAGGAAATGGAGGATACGCTTGACCGCAACCATGTGATCCTCAGTGGGGCGATGCATGTGCTGTGCGACTTGACTCACCGAGTAGGCGAGATCTGGGCGCGTCAAGGTGACGTATTGTAAGGCTCCCACAATGCTACGAAACTCATGCGGATCAGGCAAGGCCGAGCCATGGACGTCAAGCTTCTTGATAGCAGAGGGGGAGGCGACCGGCTTGCAGTCCGCCATACCAGTCTTGCGAAGGAGATCGGTAATGTACTTTCGCTGACTGAGGGTGATGCTTGTAGCCGTGGTGGTAACTTGTAGGCCCAGAAAGAAGGAGTGAGTGCCCATGTCCTTCATGTGGAATTGTTGCTGGAGATTTTGAGTGATCTTTTGTAAAGTGGTAGTGCATGAGCCGGTGAGGACAATGTCATCCACGTACAAGAGAAGGTATGCAGTGCAGCGGGCATCTTGGTAAACAAAGAGAGAGGGATCCGAGTTGGAAGTGCGGAACCCCATGGTGGTGATGGCAGAGCTGAACTTCGAGTACCAAGCTCTGGGTGCCTGTCGGAGGCCATAGATGGATTTGTGCATGAGGCAGACATGATCCGAATGGTGTGGATCTATGTAACCGGGTGGTTGTTGCATGTAGACGGTTTCGAGGAGATTGCCGTGAAGGAAGGCACACTCGACATCAAGTTGGCGAAGCGACCATTTTTGAGAGACAGCAAGAGTGAGTACGGCGCGAATCGTGGTGTGTTTAACCACGGGGCTGAAGGTCTCTACAAAGTCCACCCCAGGTTGTTGATGAAATCCTTTGGCGACGAGCCGAGCTTTGTGCCGCAAGATGGAGCCATCCGGATTACGCTTGGTCTTATAGACCCATTTGCACCCAACTACGTTCATCGTGGGATCAAAGGGAACCAGGGACCATGTTTGTTGCTGCTGTAATGATGTGAACTCGCTGTCCATGGCACATCTCCAAACGGGAACTTTGACTGCCTGTGAAAAACTAGAAGGAGGGTCATCAGTACTAACGTCAGTGATGGATGTGGGCTGTGAGAAGGCCTGAAGGGCCTTTTTCTTGAAGATCCCAGATTTGGATCTGGTTTTCATGGGATGGGTAGAGGGGATAGTTGTTGTGTTGCTAGCCTGGGAAGGGATACATTGTGGTGGTAGTGGTTGTGAAGGGTGCTGGGCAGCTGTGGTGTGCACAACAGCAGGGTTTTGTGAAGGACAAGTGGGAGGAGATGTGTCCTGACCGTGTGGCACAGAGGAGGAATGGGGAGAGCTGGTCCAAACGACATCGGTGGGGTTGTGAGGAGGGGAAGGAACGAGAGGCAGCCATGCCGGGGTGACAATGGATGAGGAGGGATCAGTGGTAGGTGAAGGTATGGAGATAGAAGGGAAGGTGGTTTCATGAAAGATGACATGGCGAGAAATGTGTATGCGATGGGTTTTGAGGTCGAGGCAGCGATACCCTTCGTGAGAGTTGCTATAGCCAACGAAGATACAAGGAGAGGAACGAAGTGTAGTTTTGTAGGAGCATATGGGCGGAGCCAAGGAAAGCAGAGGCATCCAAAGGACCTGAGAATGTTGTAGTCCGGTACTTTCTGAAACATGGTCTCAAATGGCGATAGCCTGAGGAGAGGAGACAAAGGCATTCGATTGATGAGATATACAGCTGTGGAGAAGGCATCCAACCAGAAGGAGGTGGGAAGGGAGGCGTGAGCGAGAAGCGTAAGGCCTGTTTCGACTATATGTCGATGTTTCCGCTCGACGACACTGTTCTGTTCTGGTGTGTGCGGACACGACAGTTGGTGAGTGATGCCATGTGTTGTGAGATAAGAGGAAAAATTATGATCAATAAATTCCCCTCCACCATCGGATCGAAAATATTTAATCTTACAGTTGAATAAATTTTCAACCTTTGCTTTGAAAGTGACAAAGATATTGAATGCATCAGACTTATTTTTCATAGGAAACAACCAACAGAAACGAGAGAAATCATCCACAAAGAGAATATAATATTTAAAACCTGATGGAGATAAGATGGGGGCAGGTCCCCAAACATCACAATGAACAAGAAAAAGGGGAGTGGAGGTACGGGATGCTGTTTTAGTGAAGGGTAACTTATGACTCTTTTCAAGCGGGCATGACTGACATGACAAATGCTTGGATTTATTTACAATAGAGAACCTAGATAAAATGCTGGACTGAATATCTCGAGAGGGATGGCCAAGGCGGTGATGCCAGATCTCGGTGGTGGCGGACAAGGCAGCTGGACAAGGCTCTGATACCATGTTGAATCCACAAAACCGCGGTTTTGAGATACACAGGTCCAAGGTCATAAGCACATGAACCACAACTCATTTAACTAATACGGGACTATTGCCCAAGGGGGACTATATCCAAATATTTCAACACTCCCTCTCACGGCCAAGATGGGCCGTGGACATTAATCGGGTGGAGGTGACAAGAGGAGTTGGGCCAAGACCATGCTCTGATACCATAACAGTGGAACAAAATTAGGAGAAGACTTGACAGACGTCTTCCCATGAGATTTATATAAATACAACAGGGTATACAACAGAGTTTGTTACAGGAATATTCTTGGAAACAGATTGCTCCCAACACGGAGCATGGTTACAACAGTAGAGAGAGATAAAGACTTAATGGTTATCAGGTCGGCAGCGGAGGATTCTCCGTTATCAAAAACAACCCACGGGGCAAGATGATCAAAGCTTAATTATGTGCTGAAATAGGATACCAGAGTAACTCCATCAGATAAGAGGGGCAGAAGAACGATACCCACTTGATTGATGCGTGTGCCTATCCATCTAGACATCCCCATGGCATTCTTTTTTCCCTCACCCACAGGAAAACTTGCCCTCTTTCCTTTTGCATCTGTGATCAGCTCACAGTAAACCATTACATATATTTCTATGTAAATTCCAGATTATAAGAGGAGAATGAGGAGGAGGAAGAAGAAGAAGAAGAGGAACAACACAAAGAGAGGTGCTAATCAATGAGCAGCTTGCGTCTGGAGGGCTTGAACCCAAAGGGTGGCAGGCCACCAGGTAGCTGGAAAGAAGTCCACCTTGCTCTTGAGCTTCCTCAGCAGAAGCACCTTGGCCTCTCCCAAGTGGAGAACAGGCACCACCACCCTGTGCTTAAAGGACGTACTCCAGCTTGCACACCACCTTCCCCTTCTCGCGCCTCCCTCTTGAGCACCCTCCAGATGATGTAGTCTTCCCTCTTGAAGGTCCTGGCGCCCTCATCCCTTCCTCCTCCATGGCTCCCTTCCCTCTGTCTTTGGAGGTAAAGGCAAAACAAGGACCTCAGTGCCAGAAGCACCTTGAAGGAGATAAAGGAGAGTTTTTTTTTTGGGTTTCTAACTCACAGTTTAAGTAGCTCTTCACCAACACTGAAACCTATATCTGTCAAGTATAGTACTAGAGAGAGAGAGAGAGAGAGAGAGGGCCGGCGGGGGCATGGCTGCCACTGAGATGGGGTGCCTGGGGCATTCATGTGAAGGTGACCATGCATTTGCCATCGAACATGATGGTGATGGGCAGGGTGATTTCACCCTTCTCTTTTTACACAGGTAAGTACTACTGCATTTTTTTACAGAGGTAGAGACCTTCTACTTCACCTTCTGAGATTCCTCTCCAGACGTACAGGTCACACTCCAGCAGTGGAGCAGCGAACAGACGGCAGCTCAGGAAGGTAACCCGGGTCTCCTGCCTGTGACGGGGAGGCAGACGTACAGACTTCGTTTCCTATGTCACTGCATGTGGCTTCCATTTGTGCATGTCTAGGGTTACTAGTTTGTCTTCTCAACTCTGATGTAAAGTAGGTGCCCCAACATGGACCATTATCTTACTTGCCAAAGCTCTCCAATTGGCTTCCTCATAGGAAGAAAGTTCCGTGATTGAGTAGTTATCCATCTCATTATTTAATTTTAATTTAACATGATATAAATAAAAATAAAAATATATAAATATATATATTGCATGTGGATCTAATTACAGGTTTTACAGCCTGCGATAGGGGCCTTAACTGTTACACGTAAAGGTCACCAGCTTTAAGTTTATTAGAACATAATTGCATCATCACATGCATGCAGATGGCCGTGATGGATTGGTCGGCAGCCTAGTATATATTTTACCATAAGAACAAGGATATGTAAAATTTTCCTTATGACTTAAAAAACTTTGATGTAAATACTTTAGCCTTTTGACTATAATTATTTACATCTCTCTCTTAGAATCTAATTACAAGATTAAAAGTGAAGTACTGTAATTGCTCACAGTACTGTAAGAAAGAAAATGTATAATTGCCTTCTCCATTCTATTATCTTTTAGTTAAACGTCCCTAAAGTATTTTAGGCAAATGAAAAACGTTATGTTAAACATGATTTTGTCAAAGAGAGAGTGGTTTTGGAAAATACAATATTGTTTTAGGGTAGATATGCTACTAAGAAAGTATATAGGTAATTCAAAATTTTGAAGGTATATATACTTCTTTAGTTACATTGATTGAAAGGATAAAGAAATCAATTACAATTTTGATGTCATTGTTATTATTGTCTTTAATAGTAATCAAATTTAATTGGGGTGGAAGGAACTAATTCAAATCTCATAGGTTTATGGGGTGTTTGGTTATATTTTTTGGATATTTTTTTCTCTCAAAATTTATTTGAAGAAAGAATTAGGATTATGCCATGTTTGGAGTCTCTCTCCTAATTTTTAAGGAAAGAAGTTAACCCTTTATTAATTTTTAAATAAAAAATAACTCATTACTTATTTTTTAAAAAAGAGCCAATCTCTCTCTCTCTCCCATGACCACCTCTCTCTTTCACACACAGGTTATCACCTCTCTTTCTCTCCTCTCTCTCTCTCTTTCTCACACACACACAAAAGTTACCACCTCTTTCTCTCTCTGTATCACCTCATTAATGAGCATTCTTCTTCCTTCCTTAAGTATTATTTAGATTTTATAAAACAAACTAAAAGTTAAATTTTATAAATTCAAAAATTATGAAAAATATTACAATGAAATATTTTTCGAAGAAATAACTTTTAAGAAAAAAATTATTTTCCCAACACCCTGTTAGATATCAAAACTAAAATATCATGGACTGCAACCGAAAGGATATGTAAAACCAAAACAGGAAGGGTTTTAATCTTTTCATTCATGTGTGCAATGAGAGAGAGAGAGAGAGAGAGAGAGAGAGAGAGAGAGAGAGAGAGAGAGAGAGAGAGAGAGAGAGAGAGAGAGAGATACTAATGTGACAAAGGAAAGCAATATTTAAGTTATTATCAGTTATTTTTTCCAAGAATATATAAAGATGAATAAACTGTGTGTGGGTTGATCCTTTCTTTTTATTTTGTAGCTGCGTGAGGTTTCTTATTATTAAATTAATTAAGAGAGGATGATTGCTTTGAAATTAGCTGGATAGTCTAGTTGATTCTTCATCTTATGAAAAATCACGAGGTCTCTAGTTTAAATCTTGACTCTCGTTATTTGGGAGACATCTAGGAGAGATCTTGCCCCTCTCGTTACTTGAGAGAGTGCAAGATCCTAAATTTTTTGGGTCCCGACAAGTGACCTGGTAAAAAAGAAAACAATGGCCAACTTTGTGTGTTAGGGGAAGAGAAAAATTAGGACAACCAAATCAAAGTAAACATCGGAGATTGGAAGAGAAGAAAGAAGTTGGGAAGGGTGAGGGCCAACGTGCGTAGGGAAGAAACAAAATACAAGAAAAAATGTACCATCGTTACTTACCTTATGAAATGTCTCCAAATAAGAAATGTAGGAGGCAGTCCATGTAATATCTGATGAGAGTACAGCTCCATTACATGAGTCACAGAGGATGTCCTCCATCCATAGTTCATTTATACATATCATTAACAATTCATGAACAACTACATGATCTTGGCCAATAAAGGCTTGTATACATAGTAGTTATAATCAATGTTCCATTACATGAGTGACAGAGAGGAGATGCCCACTGCCAAGTGAAGAGGAAAGGAGGGGAGGTGACATTGTGTCGTGCCTTAGTGGTCAAGACTCTCCCCAAATGAGAAGGGGTCCCATAATCTATTCTTGCGAGCGCAAGTCCCCTGGGTGTAGAGATCGCCCCAGCGGGAGTGCTCCCAAATAACTTTCTCCTCCCCGTTAAATATACAGACATTATAAAAATAGAGAGGAAAGGAGGGGTGGCTTAGTTTTTGATCCCATGATTCTACCACAAAATCACTTGTTCAAAAAAAAAAGGAGAGAAAATTTGCAAAGAAATGGAGAGAAGTTGTGTTGATTCCATGCCTAATCTGATCCATAATTCATGTATACAGTTCATTAGCTTCATGGACTACTACAAGATCTTGGTTAATAAAGGCTTCTATGCATAGGAGTTATAATAATCAACTAGTACTTACCAAATAGTCCACCCGCGTGAACATGCTCATTAATTAGACCCGGTAATTATGAGTTTGGATACACAAGTCTACTAGTAACAGCGCTTTAATTGTCAAGTGCTACGTAAAATTATAATCAAAATTTATGAACGTGGATCTGAAATTAATCAAGCCACTTGCCATCTATATTCGAATTTAATATAAATGAATTCTTTCTCGTACATAGTTAAGAACAAGGAAGTAGATTTGCTTCCAAAAAAAAAAAGAAGTAGATTTGAGACCATCCATACTTAACCATTGATCCAATAAATTTGTTGAGTCTATTCTTCTGAGCTTAATGAAGAAAGTACAAAGTTACTTTAATAGTTATCACTATTCTTTCATACAAGAAAAATCATATATTGCCAACTTTTTAGATCAACTACATGCCTGTGTGAGTTTTTTCTCTTAAAATATGCATAAATTGTAATTTTGTTGAATGCTTTACCTTAATAATAAAAAAATAAAATTAGTTTATATTATTATAAATATAATTAAAACCATGATTCGCTAACTCGGTCCGACTCGGGCCGACTCAGACGTGCCGTACCGTATCTGGAAAAACCTGACATGATGCGAATCACCCCTAGGATCGGCCGAGTCGGGCCGAGTCACAGTGTATGTGAGAGAGAGAGAGAGAGAGAGAGGGGGGGGGGGAGAGGGAGAGATGATGCACATCGAGTCAGGTCGAGTCAATTGCGACTCGAATGTACCGTATCAGATCAGAGAAGATCCGATCCGATACGGATCACCGAATTGACGAACCTTTTTTAAAACTATGCAGTGAAATACGATTACATGTCTAATATATATTATTTTCTATCGTTGAAAATCGAGAGAGAGAGAGAGAGAGAGAGAGAGGGTGTTTAATGTCTTTCCATTGAGATGTCATTATCTGGTTGGGCAACCCTTACCTTATAAAGGGTCCTCCCTGGGACGGAAAAAACTTCTAATAATATGGTATTGAAGTCCCCGGATACTAACCGGGGCATTCAGGTCGGACCTCGGTGACAGATCGTGGCCTTATGGGCCACTGGGCCCGTGGCCAGTCTGCAGGGCCCATCGACCCATCAAGTATAAAATTAAAAAGGGGTAGGTGGGGAGACAGGGGGGTCGTGATGAGAGGGAAACGCCGGTTTTGTTTTGAGGGTTTAAAAGTTTTCAAGGAATTTCATTAATTAATGGGGGTGTTTATTTACAATTTATTACCATTTTTCCCCTTAAATTTTATTACGAGGAATGGAGGTTAAAACATGTTTGGGGTCACATTTCCTAATTTTTAGGGAGGTTGGTAACCTTTCGTTAAACTTTCTCAGAAAAAAATCACCCCCTAACTATTTTTTTCCCCTAGAGAAGAAAGCTGGCTCCTCTCCCATAACTCCAATAATTACTTGGCCACCCACCTCTCTCTCTCTCTCTCTCTCCCTAGAGAAGAAATCTGGCTCCTCTCCCACAACTCACTCTCTCTCTCTCTCTCTCTCTCTCTCTCTCTCTCTCTCTCTCTCTCCTCTCTCTCTCTCTCTCTGTGTGTGTGTGTGTGTGTGTGTGTGTGTGTGTGAGGTTTCACAAATTTTAAAACTTATTACAGTTTTACCAAGCAAGTTATTTGTCAGTGAATGATATTTTTTAAAAATAAGACAAAAATTCAAGTGGAACAAATTTTAAGTGCAAAATAGTCTCGGAGAAAAAAGTGTTTCCAAACATCCTATAAGTACTTAGAAAGACTAATAAAGAGGTGGAGTCTTAATAGTAGGTAATTTAAAAAAATGCACGTTTGCTAATGCAAAGGGGAGTCTAATTAAGAAGGCATCGAAAGAAATTCAATTGATCATTAGTGAAAATAAATCCAATTAAGCACTCTACAATATTGGAAAGAATCCCTGCTAAAACAGATGATTACGCGGAGGAGAAGGGGAGCTATATATATATATATATATATATATATATATATATATATATATCTCTCTCTCTCTCTCTCTCTCTCTCACGGAAGTTCATCCATTTCTCCCTGCTGCATGTGCGTTCACGTGGATCACATCCTCTGTCCAACTGAAATTTAACCCCTTTTATGTTAGGATAAGTTAACCGAGGTGGGGTCGGGGTGAGTTATTTCTGAGTTTTCACGTTTTTAGTTTGGTATTTATCTTATCCGAGGTTGGGTAAGATATTTCTGTGAGAGAGGTGGAAGGTGTTAGCTCGAGGTTAAGGGTCTTTAACTCTATCCGACCTCGAGTTGTGTATTTTGATTTTTAATTCTCAAATTTGAATAATTCACTCACCCGTGAATAACTCATTCTAACCCATCTTATTTCATTAGACTCGATTTATTATTAGAATTGTCGGGCGATTTAATTATAAACCGATGAGAGATAATTTATGGGGGGATTCACACACTCCTCTCACACATATATGGATATTAACGGACCCCGAGTACCGTGTTCGACCCCGGAGGGTCGAACACGTATCTCATCCAAAAAAAAAGAGGGTCTTATCAAAGTGGCTCGGTGATCGACTAAATTACCCTTCTAAAATTTTATGTTTGAGATGTCTGTGTGTTCATGTTTTATACGTACATATGTACGTACATACGATCTGAAAGCAATTTAATTAGATGCTAGTCTGAAAAGAGAAGGCCGGTGGTGAGTAGCCCTAAAACTGGAACGTGGCGTGGCCTTCGCATGCACGTAGCTCAAAGCATATCCGTACATTTATTAGTGTGCAGGTGGCGGGTGTAACGGGCCTAGTGGCGTCACGACGGATATGGAAGCTCAGCCATCTCTCCCTGCCGGAAAAGCTAAACCCCTGCCAGGAGCATCTTCTATATATGCATGCCGATGTTCCCAATGCTCCCCCCCCCCCAACATCAATTACCAGCTCCGCAACTTTGCCGCCATGGCAGCAGCTGGGTTGAGCGGTGTGCCGGCGCTCCCCCTCCAAGGCCGCCTCGCCATCGTCACCGGCGCCTCGAGGGGTATCGGCCGCGCCGTGGCCTCCCACCTCGCCGCCCTCGGGGCCGACGTCGTCATCGGCTACGTCTCCAGCGCTGACAAGGCCCAGCTCCTCGCCTCCGAGATCAATGGCTCGTCCTCTCCGCCCCGGGCGGTGGCCGTGAGGGCCGACGTCTCCGACCCCGCCGACGTCAGGGCGCTGTTCGACCGGGCGGAGGCGGCGTTCGGCCGCCGAGCCCACGTGCTGGTGCACTGCGCCGCCGTGCTGGAGCCCGGGTACCCGGCGGTAGCCGCCACCTCGGTGGAGACATTCGAGAGGACGCTGGCGGTGAATACGCTGGGGACCTTCCTGTGCTGCCGGGAGGCGGCGAACCGGCTGGCCCGGGGCGGCGGCGGGCGGGTGGTCACGCTGTCGTCGTCGGTGACCGCGGTGATGGGGGCGGGGTTCGGCGCCTACGCGGCGTCGAAGGCGGCGGCGGAGGCGGTGACGAGGGTGCTGGCGAAGGAGCTGGCGGGGACGGGGATCACCGCGAACTGCGTGGCGCCGGGGCCGGTGGCGACGGACATGTTCTACGGCGCCGGGCCGGAGCCGAGGGAGGAGAAGGAGCGGACGTGGGCGGCCATGTGCCCGTTAGGGCGGCTGGGGGAGCCCATGGACGTGGCCCACCTGGTGGGGTTCCTTGTCTCCGACCAAGGGGAGTGGGTTAACGGCCAGGTCATCCGGGCCAACGGCGGCTTCATCTGATGATCCATCCTTCCGTGCGTGCATGGAATGGAAGACGGGGGCAACCAAATAAAAAAGAGGGGTAGTTCAATAAGTATGCTTTCTAGTGGGGTTTTATTTCCAAAAGGGGCTTAGGGATGAAGTTATCTGAATGTATGTATCTGTCCTCACCAAAAATAAATAAATAAATAAAGAGCAGCTAATGAGATTAATATTCCTTCGTCATGTTTTATCCCTTGAACTCTTCTTATTAGAAGTATGCATGATCTATCAAACATGGATGGTGATACAACCACTTTCCAGCTCATAAAAATCTAAGTAATCACCTTAAAAATGGCGTGATTCTTGCTGGAAAATCAGATCGAAGTTAAACTTTTCAACATTAGAAAGCTCATGAAGGGCAGTTCTGTTTCAACACAATTTTAATTTTTTTTCATTTTTAGTATTATAAGTTTAATTGGGAGTGAAAAATTACAAGGATGACATTATCACTTTTATCGAGATCCTATTTTTTAATAAGAAGATTTTATGATTCTTTTTTAAAATATATTTAGAACATTTTCAAAGTGTCATTTGCCCACTTGAAATTTTTCAAGAAATTAAATCATCGGGTGGAACGATTGGTATACTACGTTTGCCGTAGATAACATTAACCACCAAATCTCCTCACTTAAAAACGGGGGTGTGAGCTATTAACATATCTCATTTCACTTCCAATAGGACTTTTAGGGACATGGATGCCTCAAATCAGGGGATTTGCCTCCTAAAGGATGATCTTTACAAACACCAAGCTGCCTCCAAATCAGAAAACTCCCTCATTCTTACAAGTACTGGGGAAGATAGAACAAAACTTGCTGAGCTCACCGGCTGAAAGAGTGTGAGTTCACCGGGCCTCCTGGCCCAGGTTAGTCCTCACACCGGCTTCCTTCCATTCACACAAACACCCATACATTTTGCATTTACCCAAGACTAGAGAACTTCGGCATCTCTCTCTCTCTCCCCTAAAATGTTCTTCAAGCCAAGCATGATTTTTCTAGCTGTTGCTTGAACCTGGGGGGACTAGAAAGGTACATCCAAAAACATATATATTGAACTATCAGTATTCTATCAGCAATGACAAACTCTAACATGAGAGGTTATTAAATCTAAACTCAGAAAAGGGAGGGGGGAGAGACACCGCATGTAGTTGATATATGACTACAAGGTTGGAGAGGAACAAAAATTCTTCTGCACATAAGTTCAGTAACATCATTATTTCTCTTCCTTAGCAGTCTCCTTCTTTGGAATCTGTGATTCCAATTCCTTAGGTTTCGCCTTCTCTGCAGCCCTGCAAGAGATTCACTTCAAGTTGATAAACCAGGTCATGAGAGTTTTTTTAATACCTAAGCTTAATAACAGAGCTGCCTGAAGAGAGGAAGAAGTCAAAAGTATTCATAAAAATAATTGTCTGATTTACACTAGCATAAGTGGCAACATTGGATCACCTTCCCAAAAGAGTTTCCTTTCAGTTTTACTTTAATCAAATTTGGCTCAGCAGAACTGAAAAATCCTGTTACACTTTAAAGAAGCTTGTACCTAACAAAGCAAAAAAAAAAATGTCATTTCTCCAGTGTCCCTCTTAGAAAAGCACGAGCATTCTGCAAAAGTTCCCTGGAAAAACATTTCCTACACTGTAGATGTCTATTTGTAGGGCGACATGTTTATTCTATAGCTACATTTAAGGTATATCTTGATTGTGGAGGCAGTTTGGACTGCGAAGCACAGTAAAATAGTTCTTCCGAGACACACCTTATACACCCACATATCCAATGTTCTGACTATTCAAACACTGATCCAATGTGAGCCACCCAAGAAGGGAACAATTTGTCTAAATCCTTTACTTAATGTGAGAAGCCGATGCACTTTTTCGGAAAAAATGTGAGAAGACGATGCAACCTGAAACCCTCAAATTCTTGTTCAAGAATGTCAGATATATGGCTGATTCAACCATAGTGGCCATCCACAGACTACATTTTACATACGAATCGTGCCTCTAAAGGCCATGGTTGATAGTTTCGGCCGAAACCGATACGTTTCGGCAGAAACGTATCAGTTTCGGCCATAACCGATCCGAAAAGCACCTTAAACACTGTAGCAATCCGAAACTAAAGGGGGTATCGATTTCGGGCGAAACCGATACTAGTTTCGGCCGAAACCGGTCGGTTTCGGCCCGAAACGGTTTGGTTTCGGCCGAAACACGTGAACTTATGGGTTGTGTTGGCCCCCGAAACCCCACTACCCACAGGTTTCGGCCGAAACCCTCCCCCCCTGCTGTCTACTGCTGTGCTGCGGCTGCTGAGTGCTGCCTGCGGCTGCTCCTGCTGCAGCTGCTCCTGCTGCTCCTACTGGCAGCGACTCCGACCAAGGGTGAAAGCAAGGTTGGCAGAGGTGGACAGGCCCGACCGCCCGAGTCCGACAGGGAGAGGCCGAGAGGGAGCCAACACAACTTCAAAGGTTTGATTGTTT